>JBBPBQ010000001.1:27519998-27584565 GCA_037974755.1 Cicer yamashitae | reverse complement strand
TTTTTTTTAGTTTTTTAGCAAACATGTGTTTGTTAGCTTTATTTTTGGTAATTCCTTTTTTTATTTATTATAGTTTGTAATTTTGGGTCAAAATTTGATCCAGAATAAGTTAAGAACTTAGTAATTAATAAAATTAAAGTTGAATTCAACTAACACTATTATTTAACATCTTATATTTTAAAAAGTGAACAAACAAAGTTAAGGTACAACATGTCTCTGCTCTAGACATATACACACCTAAATCAACTCATTAAAGTACTTCTCACTTGAATCATGCTACGTCCAGTTAAATTAGCATAAATCGTATGGAATGAAGCTGTGGTGTTTAAAGCTGTGTACTTTTTTTTGTTAAAGAAAAGCTTGCGGACGTTTTTCTAAAATTTAGTATATAAAAAAATTAACTAAAATTTAAATAATAATAATAAACTTTAATATGCCTCTGAAAGTTTATTTAGAATTACTTCAAAATGAATTTTACAGTATTCTAAATGACTTTCTTTTGGGGTATAACATGCTCAATAACTTAATCCTAAACATAAATAAAAATATAGCATCTTTATATCATTTTAAACTTAAACACTTAATCTTTTTTTTTACGCACTCAAATACTTTTATCATGCCTTTCGAGAAAGAATATCAAGCAAATCTAATCCATGTTATACCGTAATCTGTCTATATATATGTATAATTATTATTATTTTTAATTGATTACTTTTTTAAACAATATTTATTACACCATTCTAAAATATATATAGATTTTACTAAAATATCATTAATTACTATATATGATCCTCTCTTTTCATAATTGGACAAAGATGTAAGGTTATAATTACTACATCATCCTATCTTTTGATAATTTTAAGTTTTTTTAATTAGGCATAATACTTTCGATAAAGAAAATTTAAAATAGATATAGTATTAAATTAATCCTATTAAACAAAGGTTATTCGTATAAAAAAATGAAACAAAATATATGGAATTCAAAGTACATACTTGGAATTCAAAAGTACAAATATATAGTGTGAAAAACGATCCACGAGCACATACTTCTCCGATAAAGATGGTAGCAAAAAGCAAAACGTATGATTTCTCCTTGGCTGAATGAGACCCTCACTTCAGATAACTTTGTGGATGATGCTATATAGATCTTCTATTGGATTTAAGTGTGGGTAGTTAAGTCTCACATCGTCTATGAATGAATTAAATGTTGTGTGAAGTCTAGTTGATCATAATTGTGCTTAATTAGTTAGTGATAGATTTTATTCTATTTTGCCTCAGTTTCGGTTTTGTTAGTTACAAATAGTTAGTTAGTTATGGTTATAACTAATTGGAGGGAAAGGATAGCTATATAAGGCATGGCTTATAGCTTGTTAACAGCAATGCTAACGATAGGGAGAGATTTTCTAGATCAATTAGGGAGAGTTCAAGTGAGCATAAAACAAAGAATAATCGGAGTTGAAAAAAATTGTACTCAAGTACTTGCTTATTGATAAAGAAATATAAAACAACTTCAGTGAGGACTAGAAGATTATTACTTCGAACCTCGATAATCCTTATGTCTTTTTCATCTTTAATCTTTTAATTTCAATTCTGCATTTACATTATTAAAGTTTTTGGGTTGAATTCATAACAAATTGGTATCAGAGCCCGGTTCAAGAAGAAGGTTCTTTCTTTCCTCAACAATGCGTTGAGCAAAATTCGATATTGAGAAGTTCACTGGTCATAACAATCACTACACCAAAAATAGGCTTTAACAGTGCTTTTTATGCATTTAACAGCACTTATAAGCGCTATAGTATGTAGTGCTGTTAAAAGATACGACAACGCTTTTTAAAATATAAAAATCGTTGTCATATGTAGAAATTTATAGAGCTTTTATAGCGCTTTTTGGATAAAGCACTGTTGTAGGTGTCTCACTTTACAACGTCTTTTAGAAAAGTGCTGTCATAGGTCGAAATTTATAGCGCTTTTTGGATAAAAGCGCTTATTTAGGTGTCTCATTTTACAGCGCTATTTCAAAAAGCGTTGTCGTAGGTGGTATCTTAAAGCGTTTTTTTTCTTTCTAAAAACCGCTTAAGAGGTATTTAAAAGCGCTTTTTAAAAAGCGTTGTCGTAGGTCTTTAATAGCGTTTTTTTCAAAAAGCGTTGTGGTAAGTATTTCATAGAGCTTTTGTAGCGCTTTTCTAAGGAAAGCAATGTCATAGATTTTATTTAATAGAGATTTAATAGCACTTTTTTTAGAAAAGCGTTGTCGTGGGTGTTATTAATTTCAAGATAACTTTTCTGCCACGCGACAACAATATTAAATTATAGATAAGGTATACATTTACGATCAAACTCCCGGTTATTTTCATTCAAACTCTATATTAAACTCTAGATTCAGTTTTTCCAAGATCATTAACATCAAGCACATATTAACACAATAACAATTTCCAGCAATAACAATTTCCAGCAACATCAATTTTTCCAAGATCATCAACACAATAGCAATTCTTACTTTAACCTTATTGTAACAAAAAATAAAACAAATTAATTAGAATAATTCTCAGTTCACACAAAAATATACAATAATAGTTTACAATGTGAAGCTCACCTAATAAAAAATTATATAACTCTCAGTTCAAGCACATACCAACACATGTCTTCTTTTAGAGTAAGTTGACTTGGAGTTGTCAAAGTACTATATGCGATATAATATTTGAACATTAATAAGTTAGAACCAAATATATAGGTAGTTTATATAAGAAAATCAAAATCTAATGAAAATAACGTACCATTTCTAGAATTATACTTTGATTCATAGCAACAATCTCCTTCATGAATCGCAAAATATAGTACCTGCAGTCTATGTTGTTATCTTGGCAAGGGAACTATAATATAAAACATGTACGTTAATTATAGTTATGCATTGATTGTAAATCAAATTTTAAAGGCATATAATTAAGTTCTATAATAAAAATTTAAAAAGTATATAAGTAAAACATATTTATTATTTCAAACCTTTATTGGAACACATGTGATGTTGTTTGACTTATGCTTCGACACTGTAGCACCAATTTGAGCGCAGAAAACTTGTAAAGCACTATCAAATAAATATGATTATTTTGCAATGAGCAAACAAATTATTAATATATATAAGAAATAAATGAATATTACTTACGTATCTAAGATATTCTTTATTTTTGAGTGATTGTTATAATGACCGTGCAATGGATCTAAATAATCTATAATTTCTGAAATGGCATTGATGACAAACAACACCCAATGTTGCCTACAACAACAAAAATTTGGTTGGCAAATTTGTTTACATTTGATAAGGTATCATAAATTAAACAAGATATAGAGAAAGAATATCTAATTACCCCGAATTATATGGCGCAAGAAACAACTTATCATTTTCTTTATTTTTCACAAGTAGATCAACAACATATTTTTTTTTTACTCTAATTTGATCAAGTTGAAACATGAATAGCTTATGGGGAGATAAGAACGAAAATTTATTTTTTTTACTAATAAATGTGGCAATGATGCAAGCAAAAGAAATTTGTATCTCAAATAAAGTATTTTACATTACCTAATGTATATGCTGATGACAGTAGCACCCAACTCATCATATTTTCAGAAGTTCATATATGTGCTCTTTATTAAGTAATTCTTCATAATAAAATCTGAAAATACCTTTCTCCATTTTTATGATACGTGTATCTGTGTTCTCCATGTAGGTTTTTGTTGTTATGTCAAGACACGTACCAAATCGAGAAAGGCTTGAATGACTAATTTTAGGAGAAGCAGTTGATTTTCCACATAACATTTTTTGCAGTACGACAGATTTATTTTTAGGCTCAACTTTCTTAACCTTTTCTATAGCTTTTGCTTGAATCTGAAATAGTGTAGTTCAATTTGTTAGAATTTGTAGGAATCACTCCAAGATTCAAGGCAAAAATATGTGCTTCGCAATTCATAAAACAAGATCATTCTCCAAGTTAAGCAAGCTGAAGTACAAAGCTGGCTGGAAAAGACACCTTTGATGTACTTTCAAACAGCCTCACACGTGATTCAAGGCATGGGATCACTTCACACAACTGTAAACAACAGATTAAAAGTCAACTCATCACAAAGCACAAACGGAGATCGTTCTTGGTTTACAAGAACATTCCTGCTTTAAGCAAGAACATTCTTGCTTTATGGCTGATCTTATCCATTTACTGAGTCATGACAGCTGGACCATTCCCAACGGCCAAATGAGCTGTCATAAGTCTTCTTGAAGTCTATAAATAAAGCCTCAAGATGAAGAACAGATTAGAGATTCAAGTGCAAAGCAATACACCACTCATACAATCATATTCAAATCCTCTTAAGCTTCTCAATCATTTCTAAGTTTCAAGTATGTTCTTAGTTTGATATTAGAATAAGTTTTTACTGGGTTCTAAATCCTATAATCTATTCTCAAACACGAGTTGACAATACTCAAATTCTAACAATCTCAAAATCATCACTTTGTAACTCAAGACTATATTGTTAACATAGCTTGAGTAGTTTGTAAAAATTCTTTTATGTTTAAAAGGTATTGTGTAAAAATCGTTTATGAAAGAGTGTAAGGTAACCTGTGGAAATCCTTTCTAGGTAGAAAGGTGGTACTTTGTAACAGATCAAGATTTATCTGTAAAAGCTGTATGAAAACTAGAACGATCTTGCTTTGAGCACTTAGTGGAAAATCTCACAATTGTGAGGATTGGACGTAACCCGTGTTGGGTGAACCAGGATATATCTTTTTGTGATATCTCTTCCCTTATCTCTATTTACTTTTTATCTTCTAATCAGTTTTTATATAGATAAGTTAACATTGTGTGTTTTTCAGTAACCAAGAACGTTCTTCGTTTATAACAAAGATCAATCTTGAGTTAAACACTTTTAGTTTTAACAGGAATTTTTAAAAAGGGACAATTACAATTCAAACCCCCCTTCCTTGTCATCGACATTGTTACTTCATCCACGTGATATCTTTAGCATCCTTCAAAGCTTTATCTCTCTAGTCATCAATTGTGATTGGGATATTTTGACAAACAAATGCACCAATATAACTTATCATCATGGAACTGTTGGGCTCAACTGGCTGGCCACTTTGATTCCATCCTACCTAATACACTCATAGAGTAAGTGCATGTTTTCAAAAAAGATAAAAAATAAATTCTAAACAAAGTATAGTATACCTCAAATTTTATTCCACTACTTCTTGCTTTGATGACCTTATGCATAATAGTCACCCCATGCTTAACTTCATTTTCATAACTATGAGTAGTGACATTTTCTGATTTTGACGAGCACAATCATCATCATAATCCATTTATCTACACATTTTACATAGTAAAATTATAAAAGCAGTACAAGCACATACATTAATTATATGTGTTGTAAGAAATTTTATGTGCTATATTAAACAACAATAGAGGCACAAGTATGGCAAAAGTAAGAAATTATATGTGCTGTAATTTATAGGAATTATAAAAGAAAATTAATAAATTATATGTGCTGTAATTTATATGTGCTGAGTAATAAGTTGAGTTATTCTTGTCTAACATTGGGTCAATAGTGAGTTATGGATGGCAAAATTAATAAGCTGAGTAATAAATTATTTGTGCTCTGTAAGTAAGCTCCTCTTCCAAGTAATAAGCTGAGTAATAAATTTTATGTGCTCTGTAACTTCACTAGACAATTATTGAAATTGTAATACTTAGTATAACCAGTAGAAAATCAATCAATCATAATCATAGTATTAAACATACATAACATCCATTATAAAAATACAAAATACTTTAATATGCCAATAGAGAAAATAGAAAACACTTAAACACCTTAAGATGCCCTTCTTGTTTTCCTGGTGGGACTCATATTTGTTTGTCCCTTAACGATACGAAACGATGGATTAATCGAAATTCCCTCATCATGATCATCTCTAAGATATAAACCATCATCAGTTGAATCAATTTCACGTGGTTGTGATGTCGAAAAGAAAGGATCATTATCAAGATCTTCATCGTTATTGTTATCATCACTTATTTTATTGGTCGATAGGACAATGGCTCAGATTACTATTTCTGAAAAGCAAAATGCAACTGTTCTTAAAATCACAAGCAAAATGTGCTTTAAGTAGGGAAGAAAGTGAATGAGTAGATGAATGTGATATGGAAAAGAAGGTATGAGACACATTGTAAATTCATCATGAAGGAACTAGCCATGTCAAGGAGACAAGAATAGACATTGGCATACGGAAGTTCGAATTATTTGAAATGAATGAAGGAGAGACAATCGGTGAAATGTACTCAAGATTCACAACCATAGTGAACGAAATGCGTTCTCTTGGCAAAGCATATTCCGTACAAGATAGGGTAAGAAAGATCATGAGATGTCTTCCAATTATGTGGAGACCAATGGTAACAGCTATAAGCCAAGCCAAGAATCTTGAGGTACTAGGTTTGGAAGAGCTTATTGGAACTCTAAGGGCACATGAAGTGTTGCTACAGAAGGATAAACCAGTAAAGAAAGGCAAAGTAATAGCCTTGAAAGCATCTTAGAACTCACAAATCATGCCACCACAATCAAATGAGAAAAGTGAATCAGAAGATAGTCAAGAAGATGCTGATGAAGAGATTGTTCTTCTCACAAGAAAGATACAAAGAATAATGAGGAGAAGGGATCAAATCAAAAAGAGATTTTCAGATAAAAGGGAAAACTTCAAAACTGGAGTAGACAAGAGTCAAATCACTTGTTTTGGATGCAACAAACAAGGACATTATAAAACTGAATGTCCCTTGAATAAAAGAGCACCAAAGAAATTTCCTTTCAAGAAAAAATCAATGATGGTGACCTGGGATGATTCTGATGAATCAGAAACAGAAGAATATGAAGAAGCCAACTTATGTTTGATGGCAAACTCTGAAGATAAAGAGGTAATAAACTCTGAACCATGTCCCTTATGTGAACAAGTTGAAAAACATTTTGATAGCTTACTTAATGATTCAAAAATGCTTGCTCAAAAATGTAACTCCTTAAAAGATCAATTTTTAAAAGAAAAAAGAGAAAGCTCAAGTTATGATTTATGAACTAAAAAACATCATTCAAAACATGCAGGAATCTCATTTTAAAGAAACGGATGAAACTGAAAACCAAGAATGTTCTACGATTCAAGAGGAGAACATTCTTCTTAAAATAGAAAATGAAATTCTCAAAAATGACTTAGGAAACTTTATCAAATCCACTGAAACATTTCAAAAAAATCATGGGATCCCAAGTAGGGATATTTGACAAAGCTGGACTTGGTTTTGACAAAACTCAAAAACAAAAAATGTATGAAAATTTTTTTGTTCTTGAAAGAAAGGATGACAGTGCAAAACAAGATGTTCATATTGTAAAAAAATTGGACATCTAGAATATGACTGCTATTTAAAAAAAAAGATGAAAAATTGAAAGCAAAAGGGTCATTTAAAACCTTAGAACGTTATGCAAATAGGCAAGAACGTTCTTCCCAAAGTGTCAAAAAAGGAGAACGTTCTGGACATAGACCATAACACTCTTTAGTAAGAAAATGCTCTTTCTATTTAAAGATTGGACATGATGAATCACAATGTTATTTAAAAAAAATCAAATATAACAAGAAAAACTAACCCTCAAGGAACCAAGATCAAATGGGTACCTAAAAATTCTGTAACATCAAATACAAGATGGTTCTCGAAGTATCAAGAAAAAGCAATGGTACTTGAAGGGTTGAAACATAATCTTCTAAGCATTAGTCAACTTTGCGATAATGGCTTTAAAGTTATTTTTAAACCAAACATATGTGAAGTCAGAATGGCAAACTCTGGTGAGATTCTATTTTCTGCATCTAGAAAGAAAAATCTCTATTTTTTATACATTGAAGAATTACCAATTGAATCATGCTTCGTGTCCATTAACAAAGACAAATGGATATAGAATAAGAAAACTGGACATGTGAGTATGAAAACAATTTCAAATTTATTAAAATTAGATCTTGTTAGAGGACTTCCCAAAATAAACTTTGACAAAGATAAAATATGTGAAGCTTGTGCAAAGGGAAAAAAAGTTAAGAGTAGTTTTCATTCAAAACATTTTATATCAACTAAAAAACCTCTTGAACTACTTCACATTGATCTTTTTGGTCCTATCAAAACCACTAGCCTAGGAGATATGAAATATGGGTTTGTCATTGTTGATGATTTTTCTAGATACGCACGGGTACTATTTTTAAAACAAAAGGATGATGCATTTGATGCCTTCAAAACATTTTGTAAAAAGGTTCAAAATGAAAAAGAATCCAATATAGTCACTGTAAGGAGTGACCATGGAGGGGAATTTATAATTGCATCTTTTAAAATATGTTTTGATGAACTTGGCATCTCTCATAATTTATCTTGTGCAAGAACTCCTCAACAAAATGGAGTTGTTGAACGAAAAAATAGAACATTACAAGAGATGGCAAGAACAATCTTAGAAGAATCAAATGTTGAAAAGTATTTATGGGCTGAAGCTAACAATACTTCATGCTATATTTTGAATTGTGTTTCAATTAAGAAAATCATAAACAAAACACCCTATGAAATTTGGAAAAATAGGAAGCCAAATATTTCATATTTTCACATCTTTGGATGCTACTACTATATCTTAAACAACAAAGACAACTTAGGGAAATTTGATGCAAAATCAGACAAAGCTATCTTTTTAGGATATTCAGCAGAATCTAAAGGATATCACATTTTTAATTTGAAAACCAAAGTTGTTGAAATAAGTATGCATGTATTATTTGATGAGTTTGATTATCTTGATTTAAGAAAAAAAATATGATGAGGAGGAAGAACAATCTGGACAGTCACAACAGATTGTTCCCCATAAAAACGAGATTGATAAACAATCTCCGTTTCAAACGCCTCCTAGAAGTTGGAAACTAATAGGTGATCATCCTCAAAATCAAATCATTGGAGATACAGCTATTGGGATTAGAACAAGAATGTCATTTAAAGATGATGTAAACAGCAACATGGCGATGATATCCCAAATGGAACCAAAATCCATCAAAGAAGCCATAATTGATCAATCTTGGATTAAAGCAATGAAGGAAGAACTTCTTCAATTTGAGAAGAATGAAGTTTGGACTCTTGTTCCAGATCCACAAGATCAAACAATCATTGGAACACGATGGGTATTCAGAAACAAGCTAGATGAAGAAGGTAAGGTTGTAAGAAACAAAACAAGGTTAGTTGCTCAAGGTTACAATCAACAAGAAGGTATAAACTATGATGAAACTTTCGCTCCAGTTGCAAGGTTAGAAGCTATACGAATTCTTCTTGCATATGCATCTCATAAACGTATCAAACTTTTTCAAATGGATGTTAAAAGTGCATTCTAAAATGGCTTTTTAAATGAACAAGTTTATGTTCGTCAACCCCCTGGTTTTGAAGATCAAAAGAAACCAAATCATGTTTTTAAACTTACCAAAGCCTTATATGGATTAAAACAAGCTCCTAGAGCATGGTATGAAAGATTAAGCTCTTTTTTGATCAAAAACGGATTTTCCTGAGGAAATGTTGACACAACACCTTTCAAGAAAACAAATAAAAATGATCTACTTATTGTTCAAGTATATGTTGATGATATTATCTTTGGATCAACTAATGAAAAAATGATTGAGGGTTATTCAAATCTCATGCAATGTGAATTTGAAATAAGTATGATGGGAGAATTGAGGTATTTTCTTGGATTGCAAATTAAGCAACACAAAGATGGAATTTTCATATGCCAAGAAAAATACATCAAGGATCTTTTAACAAAATATAAAATGAGTGAAGCCAAAATTATGACGACTCCCATGCATCCATCATCTTCATTAGACAAAGATGAATATGGAAAATCTATTTATCAAAAAGAGTACATGGGAATGATTGGTTCTTTACTTTATTTAAATGCAAGTAGGCCTGATATTGTCTTTTGAAGTTGTACCGTCTGCCACTCATCAAAAAGTAACGGCTACCCATGCCTATTACTGCCACATCATCTCCAATTTCCTCCTTCCCAATAACGTCTATCCAATCCATCAACTTGCATGTGTGGCACTCTCTCCTCTCACAAATCAACTACAAAAACTCAAAACCGTTCATCTTTCTCCACTAAACAACAACTTCACACTTTTTCCTGAAAAATTCATCTTCTTGTCTCCTTCATCCTCACCTCTCATTCTCTCAACAATGGCTCGTACCAAAGCAGCAGCACCCAAGAACCCTAGCTCCAGAACATCATCATCATCTCTTTCCCCATCGCTAACGCGTTCACCATCACCTCCACCTAGACCAACACCTCCACATTCGTGTTCAGAGAGAACATTCTCTGACTACAAGTCTTCATCTCAAGAGTCAAGCCCTCAACTGATTACACTTGCTCCATTTCCACCGTTCTTCCTCCATTATTTCAATGTGCAACTCCCTCGATCAGTCAAGCTTCAACCTATCTTAGTAAAACACTCAACCCTAGTTCAAGCACTTTATCTTCTAAAAGATGATCCATGTGAGTCTGGGCAGGTATTGGCACCTCCAAAACCAAAAACATAGACACAAAAATTTATACAATTTTTGATGATGAGTCTAAACCTTCACCATCGCCACAGATTCCCAAACCAAAATCTGCTACTTTATCACAACCCTCTGAACCCTCAAAATCCTCAAAACGTCAAAAATCCCCTTCCAAAGTGAGTTCATCCAAATCCATTCCCTTTAAAACTAAAATAACGATTCCTAAATCAAACTCTTCTTCAACGCTTTCTCAATTTCTGGCTGCTAAGAAATTGAAAAACCCTAAAAAACCCAAAAAAGAAAACTTCAAACCCAGAACGTTCTCCGCCCAGACCATCAACCCAAGAACGTTCTCCACTCAAAACTTCAAACCCATAACCCACAAAATCCTCCAAACTAGCAACCACCAAATCCTTAAACAAACCATCCTCTTCCAAAATCATCATTCCTCCCCTGATTCCTTTCAAAATCTAGAAACTCTACAATGACAAATAGGCTTAAAGACCTATTGGCATTGGTCACGTTTTCACTTTTGAAAACCTACAATACGAAGGAACCTCCATTCAACATCATACTAATGCCTTTGGATGGACTAACTTTGTTTAAATATCTGACTGCTCTTATCCTGATGTCATCCGAGCATTTTACTGCGAAGCTGAAGCCTTTGCAAATAAATCCCTCATTGTGTCAAAACTGAAGAGCATTGAAATACGGTTGAATCCTTTCATTCTTGCTGATATTCTTCAATTGTCATTTGAAGGACCAACAGTTTATGGAAAAAAACTGGTATTCAGCCTTAAACACTACCAAAGAGGAAGTATTTCAAGAGTTGTTCATTGTTGGGTCTACAAACTTTTTCTCAGCAGATCTAAAACCACTTCCTAAAATTTTTAACAGCATCAATCAACACTTCATACTGCCTCGTTGTGGCAGTACTAAATTCTTTTCTGATAATGACGCTTTAGTCATTTATCATTTTCTTCACTGCAAGAAGTTGAATCTGCCCTACCTGATAATCCACCACATGATTGCTGCCATGAACAAGGATTACAAGAGAAACACTGTCCCATATGGTATGGTTCTCTCTAAAATCTTCAGATACTTTAATATTCCTTTGATGACAGAATCCTCTCACATTAAGATATCAAAAATATTTTCTAAGAACATTTCCCACATGAAACAAATTCCATCCATCCCACCATCACCCAAAGCTACATTCACTCCACCTACCACTAAAAGAGAAAGGTATGCCCGCACCTCTGCAATCAAAACAAATGTTGAACAGCTCTCCCATCAAGAACGTTCTCCCTCCCAACAAAATACTGAAGAAAAATTCTCCGCCTCAAACTATTCCACAAAATTTGAATCCACTCCTAGATCAGGAATCCCCTGCAGTTCCTACCTCTCAAACTCTCACTACTCCAATTTTATAAAATGTAATATATGTCCTCCACTTCAAATACAACACAACTCTCTGATGTCACCAGCCTTCGTGTCACCACAAAAAACAAGTTCCTCAATTTTTGGAATCAGTCAATATCTGGCTTTTCTAGATTCAGACATTGCTGGTACATCAGTGCCTCATCATTTCACTCCTATAAACTCTCTTCTTGATACTAACACCTTATTTGCCACCTTGTCATCATTTTGTACCACTGCAGCACCATCTCAGAATACCCCTTTATCTACTCCCATTGAAGATGATCAGCGCCCACCCAAAAGAACAAAAATGGAGAGGGAAACAACCAAGACCTACAAAGGAATCCCCAAAATCATTGTTGCTCTTTAGACTATAATTGCTAGGCAAACACATCAAGACAAAGAGCAAGCCATTTTGAGGGAATGGATGACTAACCAGCTTGCTCCAAAGCTAGGTCTTGAGCCTCTTATGCCTAATCCTCCTCCAACTTTTCCAGAAATGCCACAGTTTTCCCTATCTTCATCATCTAAAGGATCTTCCCCATCTCTGTCATTCTGATTTAGTTGTTTTTATTCTTCTATTCCTTTTTTCCATGACAAAGGGGGAGAAGTAATTCTTAGATTTTAAGTAGATCAGAAGTCTTTTTGTATGATTACTTTTGTAATTTTTTGTTTTTGAACCATATTGTATGATTAAAACAGTATTATTATATTAATGAAAATTGTATGTTGGTTCAAATGATTAGCACATAATGAGGGGGAGTTTTTTTAACTAAAAGCTCTCTATGATTATTATTAGAATCAAAATTAAAATCTCAAAAAACATGTTTGTCATCATCAAAAAGGGGAAGATTGTTGAGACAAAATCCCAAATTAATGTTTTGATGATAATTAAACAAAGGTTAATTAAGACTTCTAATTATGATTCTAAGTGTTTTTGTATGGATGTAAGGGATATAATGCTCTCTCGCGATTCGCCATACATATACTCTATATAAAAAAATAACATTCTCGTAAAAAAAACATGCTAAGAATATGAATCAAACACACATGCTAATAAATTAATATTACCACAAAAGCAGAATTTGCATGTTTAGCTACAAAAGCGCTCCACTCTTTTAGTGATATGTAGTGTTTATATATTTTTGGAGCTTCGTCATTCAAATTTCCATCAACATCTCTTAAGTAGTACTTTGTTAATTGAGATCTAAATCCTCTGTAATTTGACGGCAACTCTAAGTACATAATTTTTTTGCACATCATCAACGTTAAAACCCGACTGCAAACCAAATAAAGAAAGAGTTTGAGTAAAAGTATTTCAATGGAAAAAATGCTAACTAACAAATAAGTGGAGTAAACAAGTTACTTGTATACGATTCCACTGTTGAATCAAAATCCCAAATTAATGTTGTGATGATAATCAAACAAAGGTTAATTAAGACTTCGAATTATGATTCTAAGTGTTTTGGTATTTAACATGTGTATTTGAGTGTATTAATCAAAGATAAGTACCAAGCATTACAAAACAGATCATGTTAAATTAAAGCAAGCTAAATCAGAGAAACGAAGAACGTTTTTGACAGAGTTCTGGAAAACGAAGAACGTTCTCCACATTTGTAATTAACAAGAATGATCAGATTGTTAAAGAAAAGGTTAGATCCAAGATTTGCAATCTGTTCTAGAATTTCACTAGAAATATAGAAGGATCAATCCAATGTAAGAATCACTCCAAGATTCAAGGAAAAAATCTATGCTTCGCAATTCATAAAACAAGATCATTCTCCAAGTTAAGCAAGCTGAAGTACAAAGCTGACAGGGTGAAAAGGGCACCTCTGTTGTACTTTCAAAAAGCCTGCACACTTGATTCAAGGCATGGGATTACTACAGACAACTTTAAAGATCAAATTAAAAGTCAGCCCATCAAAAAGCACAAACGGAGATCGTTCTTGGTTTACAAGAACATTCCTGCTTTAAGCAAGAACATTCTTGCTTTATGGTTGATCTTATCCACTTATTGACTCATGACAGCTGGACCATTCCCAACGACCAAATGAGTTGTCATAAGCCTTCTTGAAGCCTATAAATAAAGCCTCAAGAGGAAGAACAGATTAGAGCTTCAAGTGCAAAGCAATACATCACTCATACAATCATATTCGAATCCTCTTGAGCTTCTCAATCATTTCTAAGTTTCAAGTATGTTCTTTGTTTGATATTAGAATCAGTTTTTACTGAGTTCTAAATCCTAGAATCTATTCTTAAACACGAGTTGAGCATACTCAAATTCTAACAATCTAAAAATCATCACTTTGTAACTCAAGGCTATATTGTTAACATCGCTTGAGTAGTTTGTAAAAATCCTTTTATAATTAAAAGGTATTGTGTAAAAATCCTTTCCAAAGAGTGTAAGGTAACTTGTGGAAATCCTTTCTAGGTAGAAAGGAAGTACTTTGTAACAGATCAGATTGATCGATAAAAGCTGTGTGAAAACCAAGAATGATATTGCTTTGAGCACTTAGTGGAAAATCTAACAATTGTTAGGACTTGACGTAACCCTTGTTGGGCGAACGAGGTTATATCATTGTGTAATATCTCTTCCCTTATCTCTATTTACTTTTTATCTTCTAATCGGTTTTTATATAGATAAGTTAACATTGTATGTTTTTCACTAACCAAGAACGTTCTTCGTTTATAACCAAGATCAATCTTGAGTTAAATACTTTTAGTTTTAACAACAAATTTTAAAAAGGGACAATTACAATTCAAACCCCCTTCCTTGTAATTGACATTGTTACTTCATCCACGTGATATCTTTAGCATTCTTCAAAGCTTTATCTCTCCAATCATCAATTGTGATTGGGATATTTTCACGAACAACTGCACCAATATAACTTACTATCGTATGGAACTATTGGGCTTAATTGGCTGGTCACTTTGATTCCATCCTACCAAATAAACTTATAGGGTAAGTCCATGCTTTCAGAAAAGATAAAAAATAAATTCTAAACAAAGTATAGTATACCTCAAATTTTATTCCACTACTTCTTGCTTTGATGACCTTATGCATAATAGTCACCTTATGCTTAACTTTATTTTCATAACTATGAGTAGTGACATTTTCCTGATTTTGACGAGCGCAATCATCATCAAAATCCATTTATCTACACATTTTACACAGTAGAATTATAAAAGCAGTTCAAGCAGAGACATAAATTATATCTGTTGTAAGAAATTATATGTTCTGTAATTTATATGTGCTGTAATTTATAGGAATTATAAAAGCAAATTAATAAATTATATGTGCTGTAATTTATATGTGCTGAGTAATAAGTTGAGTTATTCTTGTCTAACATTGGGTCAATATTGAGTTATGGATGGCAAAAGTAATAAGCTGAGTAAAAATTATATGTGCTCTGTAAGTAAGCTCCTCTTCCAAGTAATAAGCTGAGTAATAAATTATATGTGCTCTGTAACTTCACTAGACAATTATTTAAATTGTACTACTTGGTATAACCAGTAGAAAATCCATCAATCATAATCATACAGTTAAACATACATAGCATCCATTATAAAAATACAAAATACTTTAAATTGCCAATAGAGAAAATAGAAAACACTTAAACACCTTAAGATGCCCTTCTTGTTTTCTTGGTGGGATTCTTATTTGTTTGTCCCTTAACAATACGAAACGATGGATTAATCGAAATTCCCTCATCATGATCATCTCTAAGATATAAACCATCATCAGTTGAATCATTTTCACGTGGTTGTGATGTCGGAAAGAAAGCATCATTACCATCATCTTCATCGTTATTGTTATCATCACTTACTATATTGGTCGATAGGACAATGGACCATTTATTATCGGTTGGATCAGAGACATAAAACACTTGTTGAGCTTGCGACGCTAAAATAAAAGGCAAATCTTTGTAACCCACCTTATTAAAATCGACAAGCAAGAACCCTGACTCTTCAGTCCGAACGCCATTATTATTATTATCGACCCACTTGCAACCAAAGATGGGAACACAAAACATGGTCTAATCTAACTCCCATATGTGCTCGATTACCCCCAAAATATGTTAGATTTGCATATATTGGGTTTTTGTCTTTACCACTTGAGATGTGAATCGCTTCAGCTACTAGAGTGACTCCGCTATTTTGCATAGTGGTTTGATCATCTTGTTTTATGGTATAAAATGTGTAGCCGTTAATTACATAACTGGTGTAAGAAAAGACATGTAAACTCGGGCCATTTGCTAGCCATCTCAATCTCTCTTAAATTAAAGCGGGGTCTATAGAAAACTTTGAGTTAATGTGAATTTTTTAGCCATGTTATAAAACTTCGATTGTGCTCTCGTGTTATCCAATTTTTATTCCTATTCCTGTTCAAACTCGTTAACTGATCCATGTATATTGTAACATATGGTAGAACCTCATCAGCATTGTGCAAAACATACAATTGTGCCTGCTCCCATTCTGTCCTTGATATAGTCATTACTCTCTTTCCAATTATCCCTTCTCCTAATATTCTTCCCGAATGACGAGACATGGGAAGCCCTATGGATTTAACATTGGACATATATTCAGCACAAAATTCAGCAGCTTCTTCGACAATGTACCGTTCAGCAATACAACCTTCTGGTCGACTTCTACTTTTTACGTACCCTTTTAATATTTTCATATATCATTCTATCGGATACATCTATCTCATATAAGCTGGCCCACAAAGTTGTGTCTTCTTAACAAGATGAATAGTAAGGTGAACCATTATATCAAAAAACGGTGGTGGGAAATACATTTCAAGCTCACACAAAGTTACAACAATTTCCCTCTGCAATGTCGGTAATTTCTGAGGATCAATCACTTTACTACAAATTTCCCTGAACAAGAAACATAGTTTAGTTATGGCTCATCGAACTTTTTCAAGTAAAATGGAACGTATACATATTGGTAGCAAATGCTTCATTAGAACATGGCAATCATGAGTCATCAAACCTTTTACCTTGAGGTTTTTCATAGAAACTAAATTTCTAATGTTTGAAGAGTATCCTTCTAGAACTTTAACTTCGTGGAGAAATTTACATAATTTTTTTTTCTCTTTTCTAGATAGAGTATGAGCGACTGGAGGTAGATATGTGCGATTTCCTTTCATTACGGGACCCAATTCATTTCTTATTCCCATATCAACCAAGTCCAATCTTGCATTAATGTCATCCTTAGACTTTCCTGAAACATTGAGTAACGTACCAATAACACTATCAAATACATTTTTTTCAATATGCATCACATCGAGAAAATGTCTTATATACAATGACTTCCAATATGGCAATTCAAATAAAATTGACTTTTTCTTCCACCCAGTTTTGACAAGCTCTCCCGCAATAGGTTTGCCAAATTTATTGGTCAAACCTTGTACTTTTTCAAATATTTGATATCTAGTCGGTGCTAAAGGAGTAGTACATTCCTCTGATTTTCCATTGAATGCATTTCTCCAGCCACGATAATGATGACTAAAAGGTAAAAATCTACGATGTCCAAGAAATACATTCTTCATACAATGTTTCAACCACATCCAATCTATACTCTCTTCACATATAGGACATGCACACTGACCTGTAATGCTGTATCCTGATAAATTACCGTATGCTGGAAAATCATTAATTGTGCCGAACAACATAGCCCTCAAATTGAAACATTCTTTCTTATACCCATCATAAACTTCCACTCTTGTCTCCCACATACATTTTAAATCTTCAATTAAAGGAGTCAAGTATACGTTGATATCATTTCCCGGTTGTTTGGGTCTAGAAATTAACAAAGACAACATCATAAACTTACACTTCATACATTACCATGGATGTAGGTTATAAATCAACAAAATCATAGGCCATGTGCTGTATGAGATGCTTGTAAGACCATGTGGATTCATTCCATCAGTCGAAAGTGCAAGTCCTAGATTTCTTGACTCTCCCAAAATCAAGATACTCGTGATCAATTTTTGCCCATTATGGAGAATCTACAAGGTGTCGAAACTTTCCATCTCTAATTATTTCATATGCATGCCATGTCAAGTGTTTTGAATCTTCTTCCCTACAATAGATGCGCCTAAATCTTGGTATTATAGGAAAATACCACACAAATTTCACTGGAGTAGATTCTTTCTTCTTATATCGAGAGACATTGCATTTTGGACACGCCTTTAACAATTCATATTTGTTTCAAAATAAAATGCAATTGTTAGGACAAGCATGAATCCTTTCGTAGCTTATACCAATAGAGCACAAAATTCGTTTAGCCTCATAGGTTCGACTAAGAAGTTCTATATCATCTGGCAACACATCTTTTAGAAAGGTTAATAAGTTTGTGAAGCTCTTATCAGACTATCCATTACTCGCTTTTAAGTGTACAACTTTAATATCGCCGACAATCTTGTGAATTTAGTACAACCATTATATAATGGTTTCTCTGCATCACTCAACAAACTCTCAAATATTTTAGAGAAATCCTAAAGATCTTCTTCAATTTCTTTTGCAATCTCCTCAACTCGATCCCGCTTATATGTATTTGTGTCAAAATCATTTGAAGCATATGTCAGACCATTCTCCAACATAGTGTTCTCTTTTTTTTTTTCTCACCATGTCTTGTCCAACATGTATAGCTTTCATCAATTCCATGCCATATTAAATGTCCTTCCAATTGATCTTCTCTAACGCGTTTTCAAAAACAACATTTTAAACAAGGACAAATGATTCGATTTGGGTCTTTTGCATTCTTCACTGCAAACTTAGCAAACTCTTTCACTCCATTTTCATATTCTTTTGACAATCGATTGGCAGACATCCATTTCCGATCCATTGTTTCTATATCTATAACATAAAGTTACTTAAAAGTTAGAACGAAATGTCATTGTATAATTATTAGATGTTTTCTTTCTACTTTATCATATATGTACATTTAGGTAAAACAATTGAAGTTCCAAATAATTACATTATCCTAAAGTTAGAAGTGTTAAGAAATATAAACATGGCAACTTTCTCAAGAAATGTTAAAAGTGAATTAGTTTTAATTTTTTCTAGTAAACATGGAATTGTCTTTATTTCCTACTTTTTTTATTTTTCTAATGAGCCTAGCTCGAAACTCGCAAACACAATTACCATTTGAGTCGCAATATTTTTATTACTAGTTTTAACATGTTATTTTAGAGAGGAACTTTCGTCACTCCAGTAAATATTTAAAAGAAATAATAATAATAATAATAATAATAATAATAATAATAATTTTGATTAAAGAATTACTTCTTCCACCTTCAGTGTTGCAACCAAAAGAATCAATTTCTTGCTATAATATCAAAAGAGTAACTTCAGAACGAAGATCTTCGTTTAGTGTAAACCTGAAAGTGTCAAGGAGTTTATCAACATAAATAGTGTAGTAACTAGTATGAGTTCATATAGCAGTATGTAACAACCAATTAGAACTACCAACTTATGTGTCTTATCTTTTCCCAATTCATCTTTACCCTAGAAATAGTCTATCAACTTCAGGAACGGGTGTTGAAATTTGTATTTGCTCTTACATAATTCTATACAACCATAAACTGTTGTAAAGAATCGTTTGATTGATTTTTTCCCCAATCATACCCAAAATAGTCACAACAAGATGGCCTACACAAAATATTCTAACTCAAATACAAACAGAAAATGAAAAATAATAATTTTACCTTTATACTTGCTTTAGATTGGAATAATTTTGCTTTTTGTTTTCCTGATAGAAAGAGCTAAAACAATTATTTTTGTTTGAGCAATATAATATGGTTTAACTGAAAATGATTTGTTTGCATAACTGATCCATCACTATGATCTGACTGATCATATGTTCATGTTTTGGTTGCATCGGTCCAATCTGATTTTTTAAAGGTGAAGCAATCTAAGATTAGTATAAAGATACAAAAATTTCAAAAAATTTAGCCTCAAGTGTGACATCCTAAACCGCAAAATAATATATAATAATTTATACGAGAATTTTTAACTTTAATTTGCAATGGATAAAGGAAATATGTTTTCAAAGAAATAAAAAAAACTTTTATAATTAATTTAAGATATCACATTTCTCAAAATTCAAAAGGAACAATTTAAACTTTTTTCTCTTATAAAATAGTGCAATCTCCATAAACTTGATTTAACTAGAATTTCTTAATTTAATTCCAAAAATTTACTAGTAATTATAAGGTTTTCATACAAAAAGTTGTTTCTAATAAAAAAATATAAAAATACAACTTATGACTCTCATTCCCGGTATCACCTATCAGAGCGGGGATTTTCCCAAACTTGAACTTCAAGACTCATTAACCTGTAATTTCGCATACGCAGGGCCAAACTAATCAAACACAAACAACGAAGGAGGTGAGTTTTGAAATATTCTCATCATCACTATCATCAATCATACATCATCAAATATTTTATCACAAACTTATAACATCACAATTATTAATCATACATCATCATCATCATCACATAAAATTATCACAATGCATCCATCTTTTATTATCACATCACATAAACTTATCTAATCAAACATATACATAAAATTCATTTGACACTCAATATCACAATA
Organism: Cicer yamashitae; assembly: GCA_037974755.1. Classification (NCBI taxonomy): domain Eukaryota; kingdom Viridiplantae; phylum Streptophyta; class Magnoliopsida; order Fabales; family Fabaceae; genus Cicer; species Cicer yamashitae. The sequence continues at coordinate 27,563,962 of JBBPBQ010000001.1, read as the reverse complement.
ATATTCAATGCCACACATTTAAAGAAATTAAATCAATCAACACCTTACAAATATTTCTATTCCACATTTTAATCTCACAATTTTCATATTTGCACATTAATTAATTTATCCCTCAAAGGGCTACTAACGTACATAGCGAGCCCCGAATGAATCCTTGAGAAATACAGTTTTCTCGTTCATCTCACAATATATTATACTCATGAATTCAAATGCTCTCTCACCCCTTACCTTATTTCGACGCTTTCACACACGAATACAATTCCACAAGCAAACAACCTTTGTTCATTTACTCTTTGTCCTTCAATCGATCTAACTCGACAGTTTATGGGTAAACGTTAAAAATAAATTATGAGAAGGCACTCTAAAACTAATTTCGAAATTTGGTCAAGGTGACTTACCATAATTCAGAAAACCAATCAGTGGATAATATAGCCACTTTTCACACGATCGTTTTGGCGTTGGTTTCACTCAAATCGAACTTACGGTGAAGAAGAATGGTGCAAAATAACGAATTCTACAAACTGAGAAGTCGGGTGTTTTAGAAAGAAACTGAGTTGGTTAAAAATATGAGAAATTGGGTTTGTTTGACTAACTAAATGAGTGAAACAACAAACTGAAAATTGAACAAAAATTGTGAAAGTTTTCTGGAACAGTTATCGATCACTAGTGCCAACGATAGCGTTGTTGTGTTTCCTCTCCCTTCTACAGCGGCGGCTGCAAGTAGCTCCCTTTTTTATTTTATTAGGGTTCACATACATGGGTCAAACCCATTGGTCCCCTTATTTATTTTATGTTTTACTTTTATTATTATTTTTATTTTGATAAAACAAAATTAATAGTTACTTAATCTCATTTTTCTCATTTTTAATACTCCTCCAAACATCATTTAATTTTCAAAATAGTACTAATATTTCATAACTAATATATGATAAATTAGAGTAATTAAAATAATTAACCTTTTAAAAATACATATTACTAACAATTGAAACTCTCATATTCAAAATAATCACTATAGTTATACCTATTTTTTCAAAACACTCAAATACTACCATCATTAGAGAATACTCAAAATCACAAAATAAATAATATAACATCAACACTTTATATTAATTACTAAATCATAATAAAATTATATAAAATCACAATGTCATAACAAGTATATCAAAATAAAAGAAATCAAACACAACATTACTAATATCCTAAGATAATTATTTCTAAAATAAATAATTAAAATAAAATATATTTAGAATTAATTAAATATAATTAAGTGCATATTTAATATTAGTTAAACGCACAATAAAATATTACATTAATTACAAACTCACATATACACGTAAGATCGCCTAAATCTTATTGTCTAAAATATTTACACTAAAATACTATTATTTTTAAAAAAATATATATAAAATAAAAAAATATAATATTTATTATTTACATCACTCATTTAGTCAAATAGGTACAGATTAACACATCATAGAAAACACACATAAAAAAAAAAATTAATCATAAAACTAATTAAGATATAGCTAAAATAATTTTAACACCAGATTAATTATCTAAAATAATATTTAATTAATAAAATAGTTTCTTATAAAATTTGGGGTGTTACATCAAGCCTATAAAATGTTATTCAAATTAGTCCTTATATGAAGTTTTGTGATCATGTTACCCTAATTGCAAATGTGCCTATAAAATGTTATTCAAATTAGTCCAATATCTAAGCTCTTAAAGGGTCTGTAAATCATCTGTTTTTTTTCTTCCTGAAGAAGCGTAAATCATCCTTGTTAACTCTGTTACAGAACAATTTCCAGAGATGAGCGGCCCAATTAAGTTAACAGTCTAGAAGTAAGTTTACTCTCTTTTTGCCCTGTAATAAGTGAAGCACAAATAGTTCATACGTTTTTTCGGTAATCTCCATATATAAAGGGAAAATGATCCATTGAGTTGGTTAATTAAGTTAGGCTCTCAATAAAGTTTTTAGAAAAATAAAATAAAATGACGACACCAAGCAGTATAATAAAATAAATTAAAAGTACCTGATAGATGCAGCAGAAATTATTTCATCCCCCCGCTCCACAGTAGCAGTATAAAAGCCAGTATAATTCAACTGACTGAATGTTGACCTACAAAAAAATAAGAAAAAACAGAACCAAATACAGTAAAAGGTATGCATCTTACAACAAACAACAATATCAAGGAAGTATTCCTGCGGTCAAAATTATGAAATCAACACCGTGAATCGTATTTAATAGAATAAGACAAACAAGGAAACATAATATTTCCACACTGTGATGCCCCAATGAGGAAATCTACACTCGTCTTTGAAAACGATCCATCCATTCATGTCTAGAGGATGGATTTAACATGTGTTAATCATAGTGACATGTCATAAGCTATCTAGGTTTCAAACATAAATAAGTGACTAACAGGATGGGCTACATATTGTTTTATGCTAAAACTATATCCCATCTTCTGCATCCTAAAGAGAGTCTAAGTCACCCTAGATTTTATCTGGAATATGATTGTCTTTATGACTTCCCAGTAGTTCTTGGATCAAGGTTGTTGATAGAACTAGTAAATTGAGAAATGAAATATTGTGTATTATTTACTGAAAAGAAACTCAAAGGCTCTACCACTGGAAAGGAAATGAACCAAAGCAAATGCTCCTTCCTGAGAATATTCTCCTAACCAACAATAAGCAATAACATGAATGACCTCTCTCCACATTCTCCCATCTATGCATAACCTCCCACTCTAACAGAAATGAGTGAATGACCTCTCTACACACTCTCCCATCATTGCATAACCTCCCACAAAATATTCTTGTATTAACAGTTCTCCTAAACTATTAAAATATGCCCGTATTAACAGTTCTCCACACTTTCATCTACCCAACTGACAATACCGGTATCCCTAAAATTAGAACTAACTGTTATGTTTATGGTTTCATAACTGAACTAAACCAAACATAACTAGAGATAGGGTTTTGAGTCAGTTTTGCACACAAATCAATCCACACGCAGCACAATATGTTTGATATTCAATTTTGCATATGCTAACACAATTGGCAAGAATTAATTCATTCTATCAAGTTGCATGCATAAAAGAATCTAATCATAGTAAGAGTTTAACTGCTACTAATCGTAGCAAGAATTAACTCATTCTATCAATTGGCAAGAATTAATTAATTCTATCACTGCTACTAACATTTGTCTATATAGTAAGAGCTTATTTGCATATATGCTACTAACATTTGTCTATCAATTGGCAAGAATTAATTCATTCTATCACTGCTACTAACATTTGTCTAATCATAGTAAGAGTTTAAAACATAGTCCACATCACATATCCATGTTTTTGTAAATTAAAATGACAGTGCAAAATTGAAACAGAACCCTAAAAATCAAGAACACTAGCAATAACTAGCAAGGTACCAAATGTTGAAACAGAACCTAAAAATTTGCAAATGAAACCCTAACAGAGCGACACTTACGATGGCGGACATGTTGAGATGCGATGACGAAGTCGTGTCTGGTCGCACAGAGAAGGGTAGCGTCGAAGATGAGATAAAGGTTACGAGGTCAGAGATGAGATGGGTTATGTCAGAGAAAGGTTGCGTCGGAGATGAGATGCGACGGCGAAATTAGAAAGGGTTCACAGGTTGAAGAAACGCAGAGAGGATTAGCGCAGAGAGGGTTTGCAGGGAGAGGGTTCACATGAAGAGGGTTTATAGAGAGAGTGAAGAAACGCATAGTGAAGAAACCAGTTCCATATGCATTTACTTAAAAAAATTAGAAAGACCCTATGACAACGCTTTTTTAAAAAGCGCTTTAAATGACCCTATGTAAGTGCTATATGACCCTATAACAGCGATTATAGAAAAAGCGTTGTAAATATTTTGACCCTATGACAGCGCTTTTATAAAAAAGCGTTGTCAAAGGCTTTGTTATTATATATAACTATTAGTACCTATGGCAGCGCTTTTCAAAAAAGCGTTGTCTTAGCCTCTGTGTCTTTTTAAAATATAATACAATAGCACTTTTAGTTAAAAAGCGTTGTTAAAGGTGCACTATAAAATCTATATTTTGGTGTAGTGAATTTTGGACTATGGAGAATCAAGATGAAAGCCTTGTTGGTTCATCAAGGATTGCAAGATGCATTGTTGGGCATTTCGAAAATACCAGCAACATTTTTTGAAAAGGAGAAGAAAGATATGGAGAGCAAGGCACACAACACCATCATTCTTTCCCAGGGAGATGATCTTCTTAAAGAAGTGGCAGCTCAAGACACTGCTCCTGGTGTTTGGTTAAAGCTTGACGGTCCCTACATGACTAAGTATTTAACAAACAAACTTTACTTGAAGAAGAGTTTTCACCAAATGAAGATAGAGGAAGGTACGTCCACTAAAGAATATGTTTCTTTATTCACAAAGATTGTTCTTCATTTAAAAGGCATTGATGTTGAAATAAGTGAAGAAGATCAAGCAATCTTGTCACTATTCAAGGTGCAAACACGAGAAGGGGGGTTAAATTGTGTTTGCACAAAGTTGATAACTTTTTGCTAATTTGATGAAGACTAATTGGATTTTATAAATTACTTACATAAGAAGCAATCGGATTTAGAAGTAGCAAACAATGAAAGCATAAAAAATTTGACACATAGATTTATCCGGGTTCACCACTAACTTGGATACATTTAGTCCCCTCATTCAGAAGGCTTTAATCCACTAATTCAAATCCCTTGAATTACAAAGCACCTGACACTCCAAGCCAGTCTTCCCAAACAGTCTAACAACCCCAACTTTTGAGAAACTAGCCACCTTGACCAAACAAGTCAAGTCTTCTCCTAAAAACTTGACAACCCCGAATTGAATAAGGAATTAAGCCACTATCGGGTTGGATACAAAAGGTTGGAACTTTAAGTGTTTGCTTCTAACAAAGCTGATAATAATAATACCTCTCACACTCAAAGAAAAAAACACTCAGAAAATAATTCTCATTCGAACAAATGTTTCTCTCTTTGAACTCTAAGATGAATTTGGATTATCATAATGAAGACTCAGAGGAAGAGGAATTGGCGTTTATAAGCAGAAAAGTTCAAAAGATGTGGCACAACAGAAATAAGAAATTTCCCCAAAGATATTCCAGGTAATCCAACAAAGGAAATGCTGATAAATATGACAAGAAAATCATCATATGCTATGGATGCAATGAACCTGGACATATCGGGTAAGAATGTCCAAATATGGAGCAAGGGAAACATCTAAGGAAGGATTCTAGACCAAGGAAGAAGAGTTTGATGGCTACATTAGATGATTCTGATGAATCCTCTAATGATGAAGAGCATCCAGATTTGGCTCTGATGGTTCATACCAACTCTGCCTCTAGACCCAACACAGATTATGACTCTGGAAGTGAATCAACAGATGAAGAAATTGAGGTATTTTCTGACTTTACTCTATCTGATTTAGTTACTGCTATAAATATTTTTTTAAATAAGAATCACAAATTGTCTTTAAAACTGAAAACACTTAGGAAAGAAAATACAAATCTAACTGAAAAAGTTAATGTTTTAAAGAATCAAAGTCTTGAATTTAAAACAGAAAATGCAACTCTGAAAACTGATATTACTGAACTTAAAACAGAAAACACAACTCTGAAAAACTGATATTATTGAACATAAAACAGAAAATGCAACTCTGAAAACTGATATTACTAAACTTAAAACAGAGAGTGCAAATCTGAAAATTGATATTTCTGAACTTAAGGTTGAAAATCTAACTCTAAAAAGTAATTATAGTTCAACATCAATTGATAATCGTATAGAAAGAATCAAGTATGCATCTATGATTTATTGTGTTAGTAGGAATTATAAAAGAGCGATAGGATTTCAAGAAAAAGTAATTGAACATAAGTTTGTTCTCTCTGGTGATTTATGTACTATTTGCTATAAGAAAGGTCACGCTAAAATATCTTGTCCTATGCTAACCACATGGAAAGACAAGAAACCTTTAAGAACAAACAAACCAGGACCCAACCAGATTTGGGTACCAAAGGATAAATTTTTTTATGTTGCAAATGTTCTAAGCAACCAAATTGAAACACCAGCCATGGTGCCTAGTCAATGGATGCTTGCAATATATGAAGGAAAAAAGGTCTATGTTCCAAGATATAATAAACAGAAGCCAACTGACTCGGGTGGAAGAAGGATTGGTCAGCACAATACCTATCAAAACCAGAACCAAATGATGAATCAGAAATATCAGAAAAATCTGGAGCATAAACATAATCGAAACTAGCAGAGAAATCACACATATCAACAAAACTGGAACTACCAAAAGAATCACAATTACCATCAGTTCCCAAACTACTAGAGGAAACTGATATATCAACAGAAACATAAGTGTCAGATTAACAATCAGAATCAGGAGACTTCTTTGAACACTCCAATCAAATTCAACAAGAATACAAACCTAGATGGGAATTCAAATCCCTTCATCCAGACCCTCTAATTGGAGAATGTGCAAATCCAGATTCTGAAAACCAGAAAAGAAGAAATAATAAGGTTTTTAGAGTAAAACTGAAACTGTTGACATATAGGTTATATCTTTAAATTTAATTATGGTCTGATATTATGTTTACTGTAATAACAAGAAGCCTGATCTTAAAAATCAAAGCTAGATAAGTATTTTGTAGGTTCTCATAAATTTAGAGGAACAAGGAGATCCACATAATTTGAACACCTCAGCAGAAGTAGCATACAAGTTTGGTTTTCAGAAACAAGCAGAAACCACCAGAAACAAAACTGATGTTTTGTCTCTATTGATTTCATTCTTCAATTATATGATTTATATGATGTTATATGACAAACAACTTGACCTTAAAAAGTCAAAACAAGTTGAGGATACTACAAGTTTACTAGAACTAGAGGAAGCAGATGCAGACAAACCAGAAGATGACAAATTTTCCGACGATGAATCTAATCAAGTTAGAATTACTCATGATCAGATAGAAGGAAGATCTGGATGGAAGTACAAGACATCTCATCTCATTGGAAGTTCAAGTGATCCTTTAAGGATCAGATCATCATTAAAATATACCACTTTATTTGGCTCACTCTCATCAATTGAGCCTACCATTGTTGATGAAGCATTGGCAGATGATAGACGGATTCTTGCAATACAAGAAGAGTTAAATGAATTTAAGAGGAATGATGTTTGTGATCTAGTACCTAGACCAAAGAAGAACATTATTGGAACCAAGTGGGTTTTCAGAAAAAGGTGAAGTGGTCAGAAACAAGGCAAGACTTGTCGCACAAGGCTACAGTCAGCAAAAGGGGATTGATTACACTGAGATATTTGCTCCAGTGGCCAGGTTAGAAGCTATTCATATCCTACTTTCTTTTACGGCAAATAATAACACTACATTATTTCAAATGGATGTTAAAAGTGCTTTTCTAAATGGTTATATAAGTGAAGAAGTCTATGTTAAACAACCCCCAGGTTTTGAAAGTTCTGAATTTCCAAATCATGTTTTTAAACTTACGAAATCTCTATATGGTCTAAAGCAAGCACCTAGGGCATGGTATGATAGACTTAGTAACTTCCTGCTTATAAATAACTTTGAAAGAGGACAAGTAGATAATACACTTTTATGAAAATCAATAGGAGATAACATACTTATTATTCAAATTTAAGTTGATGACATTATTTTTGGATCTACTAATGGCACTCTTTGACAAGAATTTTCTAAATTGATGCAACTTGAATTTCAAATGAGTATGATGGGAAAACTTAAGTTCTTCTTAGGGATACAAATTCAGCAAAGTCAAAAAGGTATATACATTCATCAAACTAAATATACAAAACAGCTTTTCAGGAAGTTTAAGATGAGTGATTGCAAACCTATTTCTACACCAATGCACCCTACTTGTTCACTTGAAAAAGATGATTTAGGCCAAAAAGATGACCAAAAAAATAAACCTATAAAGGAATGATAGGATCCCTACTTTACCTTACTACTTCCAGATCTAACATCATGTTTAGTGTATGTCCAAGATTTCAAGCTGACCATAGGGAATCACATTTAACTGCTGTTAAGAGAATCCTTAGATACCTAAAAGGCACTACCAGCCTTACCTTGTTCTACAAGAAATCTCCTAAGTACAAACTGAATGGATACTGTGAATCTGATTATGTTGGAGATAAACTTGAGAGAAAGAACATTAGTGGCAAGTGCACCTTTTTACGTGACAACTTAATGTCTTGGTCAAGTAAGAGGCAAAACACCATTTCAATGTCAACAACAGAGGCTGAGTACATTTCAGCAACTGGCCGTAGTTCTCAACTACTTTGGATGAAGCATCAACTTGAAGACTACAAAATCCTAGAATCAAACATTCCCATCTATTGTGATAACACTTCTGCCATTTGTCTAACCAAAAACCTTATCCTACATTCTAAAGCTAAACACATAGAGATCAAACATCACTTCATTAGGGACTTTGTTCAAAAAAGGGTACTAAACATTCAGCTTGTAGACACTGAACACCAATAAGCTGACATATTCACCAAAGCACTACCTGAAAATAGGTTTAGCTTCATCAAGAAAAAGCTAAACCTTACCTTCATATCTGATTGATTTTGTGATCACTTCAAAGTAGTTTAGTTTTACATTAGTTTTTATATTTTCTTGCACTATATTATATACATGTTATCCAAAAAAATGAAAAAAAAAAAGTCTCACTTTCAAGTCTTTTTGTCTGATGACAAAAGGGGGAGAAATATATTTGATAAAGTGGAGAGAAAATGATACTTAGACTTAGGGGGAGCCCTAAGTTAGGGGGGGTCAAACAAATATAAAGAAAAGTTGTTATCTTTAAATACTTCTTCATGCTTATCAAATGACATGTGGTATTTTCCATTGATGTTGAACTATAATTACTTTTCAGAGATAGATTTTCAGCCTTAAGTTCAGCAATATCAGTTTTTCAAATTTGCATTTTCTGTTTTAAGTTCAGTAATATCAGTTTTCAGAGTTGCATTTTTTGTGTTAAGTTCAGTAATATCAGTTTTCATAATTGCATTTTTTATTTTAAGTTCAGTAATATCTGTTTTCAGAGTTGCATTTACTGTTTTAAATTCAGCACTTTGTTTCTTTAAAGCATTAACTTTTTCAATTAGGTTTGTATTTTCTTTCTTGAGTGTTTTCATATTTTAAATACAATTTGTGATTCTTGTTTAAAAAATCATTTATAGTAGTAATTAAATCAGATTGAGCTAAGTCAGAAAATATCTCAATTTCTTCATCTATAGATTCACCGAATCCAGACATCTTGAACCCTTGGATATTTCCTCCAACACTGTAAAGTGTTGATTCCAATTGAAGGTGTAAACGCAAGAAGAGGGTTGAATTGTGTTTGCACAAAGTTGATAACTTTTTGCTAATTTGATGAAGGCTGGTTGGTTTTTATGAATCACCTAGATAAGAAGCAATCGCATTCAGAAACAGCAAACAATGAAAGCATAAATAGTTTGACACATAGATTTATCCTAGTTCACCACTAATTTGGCTACATCTAGTCCCCTCATTCAGAAGGTTTTATCCACTCATTCAAATACCTTGAATTACAAAGCACCTGACCCTCCAAGCTAGTCTTCCCAAACAGCCTAACAATCCCAAACTTTTGACAAACTAGCCACCTTGACCCTACAAGTCAATTCTCCTAAAAACTTTTGACAAACTAGCCACCTTGGAACTTTAAGTGTTTTCTTGTAACAAAGCTGATTATAATAATAACTCTTACACTCTAAGAAAAAAACACTCAGAAAATAATTATCATTCGAACAAATGTTTCTCTCTTTGAACTCTAAGATGAATTTGGAATTTGAGCTTGAGTTCTTATACTCTTTTCTGATTTTCAATGATCTTCTTCTTCAACCTTGAGTATCTATTTATGGTTAAAATTAGGGCTTCAATTTAGTCCTTGTTTAATTCTTAATTGTATCTTGATTCCAAGATTGGTCAACAATTATCTTATTCAAAAATAATTCTGAACAAGATACTTTTTGATAATATGTTCTTTAGCCAATTATTTATTTTTGAGTCCAATCTAAGCAGTTCTTCTATATTGATTATAATTGTATTTTGTTCAGATTGAGTTTGTGAATTCTTCAGGTTGATACTGTTTATATTTTGTTGTAGAAAAATCTTGATCAAATCTTCTTCAAATCTTAACCATATCTTCTTTTCAACTTGGTCAAAGATTTTCTTCAATTTATAAATCTGAATCAAATCTTATTTTAGATTATCTTCAAATATAAATCTGAATCAAATCTTATTTTACATTTTCTTCAATTATAAATCTGAATCAAATCTTATTTTACATTTTCTTCAATTTACACGAATCTTCTTTCAAACTCTGTGAAGTCAAATGTATTGTTCTCATAATATACTTTTGTTATCATCAAAACTCTTAGTATAAAACCAGCTTGGTTCCAAAAATTATGTTCACTTCCACCCTCATTTGAAAATATTGTGGACACAATGATGTTTGGGAGAGAAACTCTTACTCTGGAGGAAATTAAGGTGACTCTAAATGCAAGAGAAATGCAAGATGGTGAAAGGTTGTTTGCTCGAGGAAAAGCTGAAGGGAAAAATGGTAAACCAAGAACTTGGAGAATTCAAAATTCAAGACCGAGAAGACTTATTTTCATTGTCAGGTGCTTTGTAAAGATAAGAATGATGGTTTTGTAGTTGCTGATGAATATGAAAGTAATGACGTGTTATCTGTAACTGAAGAACCATGTTGTGATGAATGGATTCTAGATTCTGGGTGCACTTTCCACATGACACCCAATCTAGAATAGTTTAATACTTACAACAAAATTGATGTTGGGAAAGTTCTGATGGGAAACAACATGACCTGCAAGATGGCTGGAGTTGGAACTGTTAAGATCAAGTTTGGTAATGGCTCAACAAAAATTCTCTCTAATGTGAGGCATGTACCTGAACTCAAGACAAATTTGCTTTCTCTTGGTATGCTGGACCAGGTTGCTTTCACTATAAAGGCAGAAGGAGGAATACTCAAAGTTTACAAAGGCACTTCGCGTATTCTTCAAGGAATCAGAAGCAGTGGATTATATAAGTTGCAAGGTAAAACCTAAAATAAGATTTGATTCAGATTTACAATTGATGAAAATCTAAAATAAGATTTGATTCATATTTATAATTGAAGAAAATCTTTGACCAATTTGAAAAGAAGATATGGTCAAGATTTGAAGAAGATTTGATCAAGATTTGAAGAAGATTTGATCAAGATTTATCTACAACAAAATATAAATAGAATCAATATGATGAATTTACAAACGCCATCTGAACAAAATACGAACATAATCAATCTGAAGAATTTACAATCTCAATCTAAACAAAAAAGGAACAGAATTCATTGGAAGAATTTACAAACGCAATCTGAACAAAATACAAATCATAACTAAACAAGGACTAAATTGAAGCCCAAATTTTAACTATAAATTGATACTCAAGGTTGAAGAAGAAAATCATTGAAAAGCAGAAAAGAGAAGTCTTAGAATTCAAAGAGAGAAACACTTGTTCGAGTTAGAAATATTTTCTGAGTGTTCTTTTCTTAGAGTGTGAGAGTTACTATTATCATCAGCTATTTAAAAGCAACTACTCAAGTTCCAATCTTTTGTATCCAACCTGATAGTGGTTTAGTTCCTTCTTCAATATGGGGTTGTCAGGTTGATAGGAGAAGACTTGGCTTGTAGGGTCAAGGCAGTTAGTTCCTCAAAAGTTTGGGGTTGTTAGGCTGTTTGGGAAGACTGGCTTGGAGGGTCAGGTGCTTTGTAATTCAAGGTATTTGAATTAGTGGATTAAAGCCTTCTAAATGAGGGGACTAGATGTAGCCAAGTTAGTGGTGAACCAGGATAAATCTATGTGTCAAATTATTTATGCTTTCATTGTTTGCTCCTTCTGAATCCGATTACTTTTTATCTAAGTAATTCATAAAAACCAACCAACCTTCATCAAATTAGCAAAAAGTTATCAACTTTGTCCAACAGAATTCAACTCCCCCTTCTTGTGTTTGCACCTTCAAATTTCTGTCACAAATGACATTTCTACAAAAATGTGGCATTGTAGACTAGCTCATGTTAGTGAAAGGAGTCTGGAGGAATTATATAAGCAAGGTTTGATTGGAAGTGGAAACTTTGAGAAGTTCGAATTCTATGAGCTTTGTATTTATGGTAAATAGAAAAGGGGAAAATTCAATAATAGTACACACACAACATAGGCCATATGAGACTATTTTCATTCAGATATATGGGGACCTGCTAGAGTTCCTTCACTTGGAGGGCTCAGATTCTTTATAACCTTTATTGATGATTGGCCAAGAAATGTGTGGGTTTACTTACTGAAGCACAAGAATCAAGCTTTCAAAAGTTTCAGGCAATGGAAGTCATTGGTGGAGAAACAAACAGGGAAGCAGATTAAGGTCCTAAGAACAAATAATGGCATGGAATATCTTAGTAATGAGTTTACTGAGTTTTGCAAAGATATGGGGATAGCCAGACATAAAACAGTGAGACTAACACCCCAACAAAATGGTCTAGCTGAAAGGATGAATATGACTATCTTGGAGAGAGTTAGGTGTATGATGTCCAATGCTAAACTTGACAAGAGATTTTGGGGAGAGGCATTGCACATTGCTTGTTATTTGATCAACGAGTCATCATCTATAGCTATAAGTTCCAAAATACCTGAAGAAATTTGGAATGGTAGAGCACCAAGTTATAAGAATCTGAGAATTTTTTTTTTGCATTGCCTACATACATTTTAATGAAGGAAAACTTGATCCCAGGTCTAAGAAATGGATCTTTCTAGGCTATCCTAAAGGTGTAAAAGGTTACAAGGTTTGGATCACTGAATCAAATGGGGGGAGAGCTATAATGAGTAGAGATGTTGTTTTTAAGGAAAATGATCTTCTGGAAGTTGGAGAGCTAAGCTCAAGTCAAATATATGCCATTGATCAAGTCAGTCGGGGAGCACAAATTGAGGTGGAGCTACCAAATCCTAATAAGCCTACTCTAGAAAGAACTGTAAGCCTGGCACAACCTAAAACTGATGATGTTCAAGGTGGAGAATCTTAATCAACATATTGTCTTGTGAGAGAGAGAAAGGAGAGAAGTAAAAGCTCCAATAAGGTATGGATATGCAAATCTGGTTGCATATTCCTTATGTGTGGAAACAGATGATCAATGGACTGATCCAATCAGCTACAAGAATGTTGTCACTGGAGAAGACAATAAGCATTGGAAAGTTTCCATGATGGATGAATTGGACTTACTCATGAAAAATGACACCTGGGAACTTGTGATAAAGCCTAAAGATCAGAAATTCATAGGCTGCAAGTGGATTTTCAAGAGAAAACCTGAGATTCCAAGAGTTGAAAAGGTCAGATTCAAAGTTAGACTAGTTGCAAAGGGATATTCACAAAGAGAAGGAATTGATTTCAAGGAAATATTCTCTCCAATCGTGAAACATACATGTATCAGGGTCATACTTGCTTTAGTTGATGCTTAAAACTTGGAACTAGAACAAATGGATGTCAAGACTGCTTTCTTACATGGCCAACTAGAAGAAAACATCTACATGGTTCAGCCTGAAGGTCATGTTGTACCAGGAAAGGAACACATAGTGTATTTTCTTAAAAGATCCTTGTATGGACTTAAGCAGTCCCCTAGACAATGGTACAAAATATTTGATTCTTTTGCGATTTTAAAAGGATTCAATAGAAGCTCTTTTGACTGGTATGTTTATTTCAAAAGAGAAGGTTCAATCAACTTCATTTACCTATTACTATATGTAGATGATATGTTAAGAGCAAGTGCTGATATGAATGCTATCAACAGTCTGAAGGAATTACTTAATTCTGAATTTGAAATGAAAGACATAGGAGTAGCTAAGAGAATCATTGGAGTCGAAATTGACAGGGGCAAATCCATGGGATTGCTACATGTGAAGCAGTCCAATTATATTGAAAAATTAATAAAGAGATTTAACATACTGGATGCCAAAACTGTGTTAACTCCTATTGCTGAACACTTCAAACTATCCTCGAGCCAGTCACCTAAGACTAATGAAGAGTATCAATTCATGAGCAGAACTCCATATACTAGTGCCACTGGAAGCTTGATGTATGTTATGCTTTGTTCAAGACCTAATATAGCATTTGCAGCCAGCATAGTGAGCAAATTTATAGGAAATCCAGGGAAAGAACACTAGCTGGCAATCAAATGGATATTCAAGTATCTTAAGGGTACAAAGTAAGTTAGATTCACTTATGGTAGATCAAAACCAGAAAAGTGTGGCCTTGCCGGATATGTTGATGCAGACTATGCTAGTGACCTTGACAAGAGAAGGTCTACAAAGGGGTACTTGTTTACTTTGTATGGAGGAGTAGTAAGCTGGAAGGAAAATCTACAATCTATTGTGGCTTTGTCTTCAATAGAATATGAATACATTGCACTTACAGAACCAATCAAGTAAGCTATTTGGCTCAAAGTCCTTGTCAATGAATTTGAAGGAAAGGCTAATGTTGTAATTGTCTGGTGTGACAGTCAAAGCGCCATTTTCCTCTCTAAGAACCTCATGTTCGATGAGAGGACCAAGCACTTTGACACTAGATTGCATTACATTTGAGACATTATTGTTGAAGGTATTGTAGAAGTGAAGAATGTGTCTACAGAAGATAATTCAGCAGATATGTTAACTAAAGTGGTTCCTAGCACCAAATTTGCTCATTGTTTGGATTTGGTGAATGTTGGGATTTTTCCCAACTGAAGTTTCTACAAAAGGCTTGAGGCTTTTTAACTATGTCAATAACAATTGAAGATCTAAGGTGGAGATTTGTGAAGTCTAGTGGATCATAATTGTGCTAGATTGGTTAGAGAAAGTCTAAAAACTTTGTATTAAGCTAATGTGATAGCTTTTTTATTCTGTTTTGCCTCAGTTTCTATTTTGTTAGTTACAAATAGTTAGTTAGTTAGTTATGGTTATAACTAATTGGAGGGAAGGGATAGCTATATAAGGCATGGCTTGTAGCTTGTTAACAACAATGCTAATGATAGTGAGAGATTTTCTAGATCAATTAGGGAGAGTTCAAGTGAGCATAGAACAAAGAATTTTTGGAGCTGGAAAACATGGTACTCTACTTGGTTATTGATAAAGAAATATAAAACAACTGTCAGTGAGGACGTAGAAGATTATTGCTCTGAACCTCGACAGTTCTTGTTTCTTTTTCATCTTTAATCTTTTAATTTCAATTTTGCATTTATATTCAAGTTTTTGGGTTGAATTCATAACATGTTGGATATATAAGAGTGGTGACCCATACACCAATTATCTTAAAGTTTTGGATTGAGATGTGATGTCAAAGTCTCTTGTGGTCTTGAAGCATTTGGTTCGTTGTTGCTATCACACTTCCCCAGACTCCCCAAGATGTTGTGTCAAAATCTCTTGTGCAATTAGTGAAGGAGGTGGGTTTTGTTGGTACAAGTATAGGATATAGGAGACTCAAACTTGAGGGGGAGATTGTTGAGTTCGGGGAAATTGTTGGGTTCAAGTGTGAGTGGTTAAGTGTCACATCATATCCTTCATAATTTCAATTTTAAATACCTAATATTTATAAAAATAACATACACAAAGGCATAAAAATTAAAGGATGGGAAGCAAAAACCATATATCACTGTGAAAAAATAGACTAAAAGTGATGTATGAAGAACCTTATCATTCTCGTTAGAATCAAGAACCTTGTAAATTTTAGGTTTAACCTCTCTTAAACACAGCTCAGGAAAATATTCTAAAAAAACAAACAAATCACGCATTCAAAATCTGACGGTTGCAAATCAATGAAAAATTCAAACAAAACAATGTTAGAGAGTAATTATAAACTAAAATATAAGTTATTTTAAGAATATGTGAATCAAAATCAAAATAAAACAAATGAATCCCTATTTATAGATGAGACACCCTATAGAAGAGGGGTGATCGATTCAAACACAAATTTAAGAAATAGAAATTGTAACTAATAGAAAAGTGGTGATGATGGATCGACAAATATGAAAATTTGAACTGGGTTCTCCAACATGGATGTACACCACCAACGTGTTGTTAGTAGTTTGAGAACAAAAATAAAAATAAAAATAGTGTGAATCAAACACTAACTTGCTTTCACGATTTAATTCTTCTAAAATTTAGTATATAAAAAATTAAATAATAAAAATAAATAAATAACATTTAATTTAAAAAATGATTATAGATTTATTATTACCAATAGAAACTTTAATTTTACTAAACCTTACAGTATTCTGCTGTATAGATTCTTTCCTATAAAAGGAAATTGTCTTTTTCTATTATTAATATTTTTTAAAAGCAAATTTTTCTAACTATTCCTCTTTTTTTTTATGAAACTCACTAAGATGCAGAGGCATCCCTCTTCCCTCTTATTTGAGGTTGTTCACAAATTAGAAGTGAGATGCAGAGGCATGTCTAAGCTTTGGGGGTTTTTTATTGTGATATTATTTTGTAGTTAACTTTTATGCATTTACTTTTGGGATGATTATAGCTTTTTTGGATGATTATAGTTTTACTCTGGATATCACAACTTGTGATGTTATATTACAATATACTAAGACTTGTAATACTACGTGTCTATGACTTGGCAAAGATTGTCGTAACTGTTTGAATTATCATTAGAGTCAAAAATTAATATGGGCAACTAAAATATTAGTACAGAACCTTTGATTAGAGAAGATATTAAATTTTTTTTTACTATATTTAAATTTTAAAAAATTACATTGATATTCTTAATCTTGTATACGGAGTAGTTTAAATTTTTCATATGTGCACCTTAGAATAAATAGTTTGAGTTTTTAAATAGCAAGAATGTTAATATTAGTTTGAAGTTGTATATAAATGTTATTTACAATTTACTTATTTTAATGAATTTAAATAAAATATTTTGAGTTTTTGGAATTTCATTTAGTAAAATATAATATTTTGAAGTAACTTATAATTTTTAAAATTGCATTTTTTATTAAAGATTTAATTTTTTAGATTCGATTAGAACTTTCAAAAACATTAAGACGGTCTATATTATCATACTTTGATATTATATTTTAGATAAATAACGTAAGATATTAAGGTAGAAAATTTAATTTGACTTCAATCACTTGTAAAATTCTTGTAGTTTTTTTTGGTTGGGGTCTTTTATCCGATAATCGACCCGATCGATTATCTTTAGGTTGAGTTAAGTTCTAAATCCGTATTTTTTTCATTTAATTCGAATCGAACCGCCTCAATCTAGAACGGGTTGGGTTAGCGGGTTATACATAAATAATAACATGTTTTTTATTTTACGGGAAAATATATTGAATGAAAATATATTTAATACTTGAATGTCTCAAAAACTATAAAATTTCAATCACATCATTCAATTCTTTAAAAAAGCCAACAAATTCTCTCATAAAAAAATAAATCCAACAATCTTCAAATACATAAATAAATTCAACAATAGTAAATCAATAAAATATGAAAATTCATCAATTCTAAGCAATGTCAACTTCAAGTCCAAACACTTAACAAGTTCCTCAAATTATGGAAGGGAACAATTGAGAATCTGCAAAAAGTTCAACCACTTCAAGTCCAAGTACTTAACAAGTTCATCATTACACATAACTCACCAACCATTTTAGTTTACTAAACTACCATAATTTTTTAATAGTAGTGCTTCATTTATTAATTTTTAGAGTACTTACTATTTTCAAATACAATACTAAAAAAAAGTGTATAATAGATTTAAATATAAAAAATTTAAACTAAATTCATCATAAGCATAAGTTTTTGCATAAAGCATCATTTTTGCTCATAAATAGTATTTAACTCAAAAATTTTGTATTTAACAAATGTAAAAAATTTAAAAACAGAAAAAGAAGGTGGACGCGAACAGAAGAAGAAGTTGGACGTAGATATAGAACAGAAGAAGAAGGTAGATAACAACTGCTAAAAATTTGAAGAAGAAGAAGGTAGATAACAACTGCTAAAATTTTGAAGAAGAAGAAGAAGAAGAAGAAAAAGAGTCATCAAACCCTATTGGGTGGCCAAACAAACTTAAAAAAAAAAATTGTAACTAGTTATCGGGTCGAGTCAACGGTTCAAATTGTTGAACCCATTACCCAAACCAAAAATATAAGCGGGTTTCAACGGGTTGGGTCGGGTTGGACCCGAAAGTGACTAGGTAAAAATCGAGTTGGGTTGGGTTGGGTTGAGTTGGGTGATCTAGTTGTACTTAATATGGTTTGTTAATAGTTATATTTTGGTTTAGCTGTAACTTGAATTTTCAAATTATTTATAAATTACATTTTTTTCTTTTTTATATTTCATTATTAATATAAAAATATAATAAATAAAAATGATATTACAAATAAATATATATATATATATATATATATATATTATAAATCAGCTTTCATATGTTTTAATTAGTTCGGTGACTTATTTACAAACTGCAAATTAGTTTAAATATCTATTTATATATTGTATAATATGTATGCGTTCGCTAAACGTTGACTAACACTATTTTATGGGAAGGATCTAATTATAAAAAATAAAATAGTTCAAGAATCACTATTAGAAAAAACCCATTTTAGCTACCATATTTAGCGTCGGTCCTCGACTCTTAGCGTAGCGTCGGTGTAGCGTCGGTCACACCGACGCTAGCGTGCCAAATTTTATTTTTTTACTTTATTAATAATTAGCGTCGGCTAAGCCGACGCTAAATAAAATAAGGCATAGTGTCGGAGGGGCCAACGCTACGTTTAGGATTTTTTACAATTAAATTTTTTAATATTATTTGAAAAATTAATATTGTATCTCAAAATTACATCAATATACGAAGCCATCAATATAGGTTAATGAAGTGACCAACAAAGACATAATAGCACTATCTCGTGGACCTTCATCAATGGCAATATCTTGGAACATTTACTTTGTTAACGGGTATACGTTTCATACTAAGGCATACAACAATAATAAAAAGACAATCAATTGTGGGGTGCATGTAAAGGGTCTTACTGAAGGAGGAGAAGATGATTATTATGGCACAATCAACTATATCATAGAACTAGATTACTTTGGTCTGAAGGACAAGGTTGCATTATTTTATTGTGAATGGTTTGACCCAACAAAAAATAGGGGTACAAAGATTCATCCACAATATCAAATTGTGGATATTAAGATGGATAAACGTTATCGTCTTTATGATCCTTTCATCCTTGTGCAAAAAGCAAGACAAGTGTATTATGTCCCCTATCCAGAAATGTGTAGAGATAAGCGTGGATGGTGTGTGGCAATTACCACAAAACCAAGGGGTCACGTGGAGATTGACAACACAGAGGATGAAATGCCTTATTAGTCTGATGGGATGTCACATGTTCTACCAATTGCAGAAATTGAACCAATATCCTGTTTACGTGACAACTCACAAGTAGATGTGTTCGAAGAGATTTTTGACTGAAGATTGTAGTGAAAGGAGAAAGGATAGTGATCGAAGATATTATAATAGTATTTTGTATTGCACAATATTAGAGTTTATTTTATGTATTTTGTATTGCACTGTTCATGTTGTACTTAAGCAATTTGCTGAGTTCTGATAAATTGTTTACATTTTGTATTGCAGTGTTCATATTATAATAGTATTTTGTATTGCACAATATTAGAGTTTAAATTGTTTACAACTTGCTGAGTTTATTTTATGTATTTTGTATTGCACTGTTCACTGTTCATCTACAAAATAAATTGCTTACATTTTGTTTTATCCTTTTTTATAGTTGTTATACGATTAGTTTACAAGTTACCCTTTTCTAATTAAGTGACATTTTTTATTTACTCTTTTTTACTTTATGACAACAGATGACTAACAAAGATGGCGGTGATAAAGGAAAGACCCATCCTACTCGCTGTAAACCAAAGATGTTACGATCGGGTAAACTTAATGAGCAGCGGGATGTCATACGTCGCAAGTTGTCTACCACTAGGCCACTTCATTGTTCGTCTCCAGCCCCGTCTCAACCTCCTGGATCGACTAAGATTGTAGCACCTGCTGATACTGTAACACCACCATCTCACCCGACACCATCTCCCATCCATGCCTCAACCCCTGAGGTATTTGTGTTTATGCCGACTCCAGGTTTAAGTCTTCAGACAACGGGAGGTGCCTCTTCACAACATTCCCCACGTGAGACTCTGGTAGAGAATAATGTGCAACAAACTTCCAATGATCATGAGGATAGGGTGGAAATTGGGGACCACAACCAAGAGGATGAGGAGGTGGGTCAAGGGAACGTTCCTCCTATCGTGCTTGTGAGAGATGATAATAGAAAAGTCATTATACGACCTTATGGTAAAGGGTAAGTTACAACACTCGTTTATTTTCTTCAGCATCAATCAACAAAAGACCATGAGTTATACTAGAAGCATAAGTATAGACACATTTTATTTACTTAATACTCTATTTCTTCAATACATTAATGCAGACTCAGTCCTAGCAACGCAGTTGCAGATGCCATTAGGTATGCCATACAAAAACAGTTTCGTGAGCCTATCTATGGTTGGAGTGCAACCACTGACATAATTAGACAAGATTGGTTTAAAAAGTTTGCGGTAAGCCTTTGAATAAAATTATATGTTCAATTCATCTTTCTAGCATATATAGGGAGAATTGTGTTATCTGTTTTGTTGATAGTAGTTAGTACATATATACTTTTTGTTATTCCCAGGAGAAGGTGTCGTGGGATCCTTGTAATAATGATATGGTGAAATGTCTGTTTGAACAAAAGGCCGCTAAAAGACTATCAGATATGCTTACAAAGGTGAGGAAAAAATGGACTCGACCTAGTTGGATAGGTGAGGAAGCTTGGACTAGTCTTCAAGCATATTGGGAAAGTATATCATTCAAGAGGCGGGGCTGTCCACACCTCAGGCCGCAAGGCTCATATTGATGTTGCACTTGAGCTCGTATGTATTAAATTCCCATTTACCTAAACTTAATACAATTTAATGTTATGATATCTACTTGTGAGTTGTGATCCAATAATCTTTATTTTATTTGTAGAGCAATAACCTTCAAAGATATTTACTTCCCGATGAGTTATTTTTGACAACCCACAAGAGGAAAAATGGTGTTTGGGTTAATAGTCGCGTAGAATCTACATATGTATGTTCTTTATTTATGTAAATTCTTTATGCAAATTCTTTATATTACAAATCAACCAAAAAAGAATATGATCTCATTTACACCAACAGTTCTAGAAGAGCAATCCCTTTATTATACATGTATTGGTGTAAGTTAGTATGTTATCTATATCTTGACTTGTTTGTTTAATTTATTTTAGAAATTGGATCATATATTACCTTATTAATTTATTCCATTGATCAGGGAACATTTAAAAAAATTGGAGGAAGTACAAACACAACTTGGGGAAACAAGTGTAGATGGTGCTAAAGAGGTAGATGGAGCGACAATACTTAAGTTATGGACACAATCTGCAGGGGGTCGCACTCGTGGTCGAGTTTATGGTACGGGAGACTTGTCTATTAACGTCCGACATGGGTGTATATCGCTTACACAACAATCCCAGAATCCTTCTAATTCTATGACTGGGATGTCTTTAGAAGCGGAGAGGGCAGCTAGAAATAGAGCTGAACAAATTGCTCAGGATGTAGTGGCCCAAGCTCAAGTGGCTACCAAGGTCGCCGAAGAGGCTAGGGAGTGTTCAAAGAAGTTAGCGAATGATTTTGATGCATTAAAGCAATTTTTTGGAGATAAAATTGACGCTTTGCACCGTCAATCAGTTGATGGATCATCTACTGCGAGTCATCCTCCTTCGCATCCTCATTACGATGATGATTTGGACAACCTGTCGCTGGACGAACCTTGATCTCATAGTTATGCTTACTTTTTGTAGTCATTGGTTGACAATTATGTATTAAGTAACTTTGTTAAGTTGTTATTTGATACTGTGTTATTATTTTGTAGTTTCAGAACAAATGATACTTTGTTAAGTTGCTATTTAATACTATGGTGCGTTTGTTATGTTGTCAATGCAATGACTTTTAATGTTTCTTAAGTATCAATTATTTAAAAGACGTTAAAATATAATTGAGAAGGTGCTAAAAAAATAAAAATTAAATAAATTTACAATTAGCGTCGGCTCCGTCCAACGCTAGTCATTTGTTGACTACTAGCGTCGGACAGACCGACGCTGTGGTATAAATGAAGTTGACTTTTATTTGACCGTAGCGTCGTACAGGCCGACGCTCACCATTTTGTTGACTTCAAGTTGTTGACTTTAGCGTTGGTCATCCGAGGCAACATAAATTATTTTGGTGACGTGGCAACAGATGTAATTAGCGGCAGATTGTCTTTATTTTGATAGCGTCGGCATAGCGTAGGCCTGGCCGACGCTAATATAGCGTCGGATGACATTTGGCTGACGCTATGAATTAACTTCGACCGTTTTAGCCTGGGTCCGACACTAAAATCCTAATATGAATTAGCTTCGACCGTTTTAGCCTTGGCCGACGCTAAAATCAGTTTTCTAGTAGTGAATCTAATTACAATATTTTTAATTTAAGCACCTATTTATAAATTCTGAAACAGTTTAGTGTAACAATCCAAATATTTTATAATCAAATTATTATTAATTTTCTATCATCAAAATTTAGATATTTTTATTAATTTTTTAGAGTTTATTTAATCATAAATCATTGATAGTTAGTCTAGTAAGGTTTTGGTTAGAAAGTCCTACTAGTATGCTTTTGGAGGAGAATTAGAAAATAAATTATGATGACACCTTAACCTCAATTTGAAAAGTAGTCCAATATTGAGAGTGTGATCGGTGAGAGATTGCCACACTTGAATGAGGGCATTAGAGTAAAACTCTCTTATATCCCTTCTAAACCACACGGTCCCACACATACACCCACTTCCTTCCACATAACACAAATCCCAATTCCCATCAATAAAAACAGATGCATAAGACTCATTCCCCTCACCAAATCCATTATTGTAAAGAAAGAAAAAAAAAATGTTTAATTGCAGTTTTGGTCTCTATTTTTATCAACTCAGGAAATTGGTTTCTCTATTTTAAAATTCAATAGCTTTGAACCATCCCTTATATTTTTTTAACTAAAAAATAATAATGTGACATATTTTAAAAGACATGGCATATGATACGACGATGTTAAATGATTAATACCCATAAAATTGCAACAAGACCTTCTAAAAACTTCAGTTTCAACTTATGAAATCATTTATTTTTATAATTTAATTAATATTATAAATATAATTAATCCATCTAGATGGTTCTACATCATTTAATATCATGATATTGTATGTCATTTCATTAAAAATATCTAAAACCACTATTTTTAGTTAAAAAAATCTGAAGGAGAGACCAAAATTGTCAACTTTTACAATAGATGGACTAATTTCGTGAATTGGTAAAAATAGAAGAACTAAAATTGCAATTAAGTAAAAAAAAAATAGAAGAAAGAGAGAGAAAAAGGGATACGAAAGAGATGAAGAGGAAAAGAGAAAGGGAGAAATACATCATCTAACCATGCATGGCATGTCTTTCCTTAGTCCTCCACACCAACTCCCACTATAGATGATACCCACACCAACATTTGATTAGAGGTAGGAAAAAAATATGTAGACCAAGGAAAACCATTAGAAAGAGGAGAATGAAGTTACAAATGAGGAAGAGAGTAAAAGGATTAAGGTTTACACCATGAGGAATCTTGGAGCTAAGTTTGGTTGGAGTTCATCATCTTCTAATTTGAGAAATCAAAAGGTTTAAAACCTCTCTAGGTTGTGCATAGGTTCTATTTAGTTACATGATTAATAGAAATGAATTCAAACTTGTTTTATCTTGTTGCATGTTAGGAAAAATTAGAGATTTGATGATTAATTCTCTTTAAAACTCATTTTCATCATCTAAGAATGATATATTAGTTATTGTTATGTCTTTTATGCTAAATTGATTGTGTTGTTGATAATTTTGAAAAATGAGTGCTAAAGGTCTATTCTTGATATTTTTGTTGTTCTTCCCTTATGGTTGATTATTGTTGATATTGATTTTTATGTAGTCTTACTATTG
Source organism: Cicer yamashitae (assembly GCA_037974755.1). Lineage (NCBI taxonomy): Eukaryota > Viridiplantae > Streptophyta > Magnoliopsida > Fabales > Fabaceae > Cicer > Cicer yamashitae. The sequence continues at coordinate 27,539,727 of JBBPBQ010000001.1, read as the reverse complement.
TGTTGTTGTGTTCATTGTTATAGCAACCTTGAGAATAGATGTATTATTGATTAACAATCTTGAGAATAGAAGTATTATTGATTAACTTTTTTAGTTATTAATGTATCAAACCCGTATGGACATATATTAAGTATTTTGCGCATAACTCTTTCTCTACACCTCCACTTAAAAATGCTTTTCATTTGTTGAAAACTAGACATTATAAACTTTCCGATAAATGGTAATTTGCTGCAATCCGATATCGTGTAGTATTTTGTTTAAAAATTTCAAAATTGGCACACAATTATTGAAAGAACCTATTTTTCTCTGTTTGTGAATGGGTTCTTTTTTGTTTCAGATTTGCTATGCGAATCTGACTTTCGTTGAGCCAATATGCGAATCTGACTTTCGTTGAGCCAATTTTAATCAAGACGGAATTATTTTTATTTAGTTTTATTCACATAAAGTTTAATACTCGTATTAGGAGCCTATTATTTTTATAATAACATCGACTTCGTTATTGAATAATAGTTAAATCTTGAGTTTTTGTGTGAATGAAGTTGAGTTTGATGAATTCTTGATGATTTTACATTAATGTAAAGTATGTGAGTTGAATAATGGTTTCGTAATCTCTCAATGAAAAAAGACTTTTTTTTATTTATATTTATTGATATAGATATATAAATAAGTATTTGATGAATCATATATATACCTTAATGGATTTCTTCGGTAAAGAAGAAATATATTTTTTACTTTGAGTTTACTGAGTTCCTTCAGTAAAGGGGGAATTAGTAAGGGGAGAGCAAGTAGAAAGCTTCTTGCGGTTATGAAGTCTGACCTACCTTACTAAAGACTAGTATCTCTCAAGTGTCTCACGCTTGAGTGATCTAGTATACGAGTTTTTAGAAGATTTTGACTGTTATTATATAATTTTATATATATGATTAAGTATATGATTCATCTTAATAACTAAAATACGAGTTTTAATTCTATTAAGTTACTTATTATTTTTAAGAATTATTGATGAGAGAATTTTTGCATACTTGGCACACCAAGTATGATCGAGAACATCTTAAAATTATTTTCTTATTCTATGTTACTGAGTTTTATGATTTACTATATTGTTGGAGTAATGTTTCTAGGTATTTAGCATTGAAGAACTGAAGAATATATTAAGGTTGTTCCTCAACTTTTTAATGAAGGGTTAAGTCACAAAATGGAATTACAATTTGAGTCTTAGTCTTAGGATTTTTTTCCCTGAGTTTGTAATTGTTATGTATTTTAGTTAATTGTATTATATTCTTTGATTAATTTAAGATGATTCCCCATGCCGCGTAATAGAAATAAAGGTGTTCTCACTAAATCAAATTTTAATTTTTTTAAACCTCACAACTTGTTTTATTGTATAAGCTTTCATTGAAACATGATAATTTCAGTTATATTTTAAAACCTTCTTTATAATTTAAGGGCTTACGTTTAGGGACCTTCAAATTCGTTAAAACATAATAAAATTATACAATATAGAACTAATATGTTAATTTTAAACACAACATCTTGGGTTTGATCCCACGAAAATATTTTGGACTTCAGTTTTTGAATATAGTAGTTGAGAACATATCTGTTGGAAAGATGCAATGTCATTAATGGTAATAGGATCAATGTGAAAATAACATATAATATCTATACAAATTTGAAAAATAATATTTATAAATATTAGAGATAATGAATTATAGTTATTCAATTTTAATTGGTGCCACATCACTATGAGTAATTTATTATCCATGTGATTCTTTGAAGGGTAATCTAGAAAAACCTTTAAACTAAAAGTAACAATCTTTCAAAATAATTTTGTTGTGTAAATATGATGGTGGGACGGATGGTGTACTTACATCTTTTCAATAAACATCAAATATGATAATTTTTTAAGATAATTAGTAGAAATTTAATTAGTATGCATATTGTATAACTAAACTACTTTTAAATCTACATTTAAGGTAACTGTAATAAGAACACATGCTTAATAGTGGTAAAACTCTAAATAAGTAAAAAATGTGAAACTTTTAATTTTAATAAGGGTAAATGGTATAGGCGTGGATAAAAAATGCTTGGAAATTAAATTATATTTTAAGGTGATATAACAAAAATGCATTGAGTATTTTTTGTACTAACATTATCTCACGTAATTTCATTCATAATAATTGAAGATACACAAAGAGGTATATTATGAAACATCATTGGTTAGGTCTAGTGTTAAAAAGATAGATCTTGGTAAATAATTTTAAGTTTTTAACCATATTGATAGATACAATTCATGGTTTATTTATATAATAAGAATTAATGATCAAGAATTGTGTACTTTTTGGATTCTAAAGATTGTTTCTAAGAGAATACAGATGAGTGATGAACTATCTTTATTGTTGTCTAAATTTTCAGCATTAGACTAACCGTCTAGTAGGACAACAATTAATATTTAAATGACTTAATGGAAAAACCTCTCATTAGTTTTAATAGAATTGTTCAATCTGTTACGATTCATTCCAAAACAAAATCCAACACATATACATTAAATAATTAGGGCTTAATGATAATATATCAGAATTTATATTAATAATAACTCTCAATAATTGACTATGGTCAATCTATTATTGATTAATTAAATAATTAATCTAGCACTTACCCACTTGAATAAATACTAGAATTTCAATTATGGTCCAAACAATTGTTAGTTGTTATCCACATAGTCGCCATGGCCTAGATCAAGAACTTGAAAGTCTATTCAATAAACTCATTGTTCAAGTTGTGTCGTTATTTCACATATTACTTTACGGCTTGGCGAAAACAACCGAAGTCCATTGAAAGTCTAAGAGCCATAAGGAAAAAGAGGGACGAACAACATTAGGCATACATAGAGAGATTCAACTAAGAGGAAATATTTGTCAAAGACGTCGACAACATGACGAAGACATAGCTCTTAATGTAGAGTTTGAATGGAGGAATTGATTTCGCAAAATGCGTAACCCTAAAGAAGTCGAAGAGCTTTAATCACTTGTAGGAAAAAGTCAAATCCTATATACAGTATGAAGATCACCTTAAAGCTAACAAAGTTATCTATGGTGCACAAGAGAAAGGCGGATCTAAGAAGAAATTGGAGGGGAGACCAGACAATGAGTGTGTGTGTGTGTGTGTGAGAGAGAGAGAGAGAAAGGCGGATCTAAGAAGAAATTGGAGGGGAGACCAGACAATGAGTGTGTGTGTGTGTGTGAGAGAGAGAGAGAGAGAGCACATTTTGATGGATTGCCTTTGTTAGGCTATATGGTTTCTCGTACTCTAGGGAAAGTGAACAGATTATTTGATATGCAAGCAACAAGTGCATTTTTAAAATTGTTTACAAAATATTTTTGGAGCACTATTGAATTCAACTAAGCACAAGTCACTATATTGATTGTAAAACACAGAGGCTTAATAAAATGAAACAACAAAGTACTTAATTCATTAATTGAACCTTAATTCAATTAGGTAATTATTTACTGGGATGCCAATCAATCACATACAATACAATTGGTATATACTTTGGATAGAACTATCACAAACCAATTTTTACAATAACCAAATCACTAACAAAAATCAATGCAATTTAAATGAACAACTCAATACAAAATCTGCACGATTTCAAAGTTATGACTTTTACCTTAGAATTAAAAAAACCTAGGTAAAAATCATATTTATTGTCAAATCCAAATTTAACACAAAAACATAATTTCTATTCATATGTACACAAAGAAATTTTTATCCAATGAGGTTTTGATTTTCTACACCTTTATAAATCAAATTTCTATATTAAAAGGTTGAAGTATCAACCATGTAGAAAACTCATCAAGAATAGAAAATTTGTAATCAAAGATTCACAAAACTGCATTAACAACAATTATAGAAATTTAATAGATTAAGGAATAGAGAAATGACACCAGATTTTTATACTAGTTCATTCACCTATGCCTTGCTTGTTGCCTACTCCAGTCCCCTCACAATGTGTGATATAGTTTATTCCATTTTCAATATAATCGAATGAATGTTGATTATAATCATAAATGTTTCGATCCCTATTGAATTCAAACTGCATCTGAATCAAATGCCTTATATCTTTGTTATATCTTGAAAACCCCTAAATTTGAATCAACAAAAGCTTGATTCGAATCCCATAATAAACATATGTGAAAATCGTGATTTTTAATGCATGTTTGAAACCCAACATTTTCAAGGATTAAAATGACTTTAAAATTGGTTTTAATTCAGGTTTAAAATATTAATTTTCCCATATACTACGATATTGATGATTATTGAGAGAGACATATTTAAATCATCTAATCTAAATGTAATTTTTGACATCACTCAAGATAAACTAAGTCTAAATCCTAGGGAACATACACTCACATACTCTCTCTTTTTATGGTAGCAAAACTCATTGAAAGCTTCTCAATAATATAAATAAGATGTTGCCCCTTAATGTGTACTTGTAAAAACTTCTAAGAGTCTTAATATCTCCTCTCCTTTTGATATTGTCAAAAAGAAAGAAACACCGATAGAAAATTAAAATTAGAAGTCTCGAACAAAAAATAATATCATAATTCATATATATGTACTCCTCAACAAAACAAGAAAATGAACAAATGTTCATACAACATAGAAGAGGAATATATAGAATATAAGCAACACCGTTTATCTCTTAGTTGCCACAAAATTTCAACATAAGCATAATCATAAAACAACATGCCAACAAACAAGAGAGAGAAAAGGGGCAATGATTGAAATCAAAATAAACATTCAATCAAAATAATCCATACAACACACGCTAAACCAAGAAAGCATAAATCCAAACAGAAGAAATGTTATACAAACCTAACTAGTACTTAAATAAAATATCCAGACATAATAGTGAAAAAGAAGAAAATAACCAACAACAAAAAATAAGCCTAATGAAAATAGTGCATGGTCAACCATGGGTTGGTCTAGGTGGTGGTGGTGGATGAGATGAGAAGTGGTGTATGATGTGAGACTCCAAATTCCTCAAGAATGCCTAAGTGAACTCGAAATGTTGCAATGTTCACCTCACAACTCTTTGATCTATTGAAAAGTCTCAAACCAGAGATTTACCATTTGATATAGATAAGCTAAGTGCATATCCTCAAGACGCTGAAAAACCTAAGACTCACGCTCCACAAACCAATGAGGCTCAATATCCTCAACATCAATAGGATCACCCTGAGAATCTACATCGTCTTCGTCATTGTCATCTTGATGAAACTTCTTTTTCCTGGCACCCTCAAAGTCTATATGGTTACCCATCTTTTTAAGGATAGTCGGGGTGAACCCATTATCACATGATGACCTAGTTAGACAATAACAATCCGATCAAACAACTAAATAGAAAACTAGATTTTGGATTCCCCTAATGCATACCTCATCTGTCAAAACGAAGAAGGCAAGCCAATTAACCTTGATCTTGTTGTATATCAGCCACTTGATAAAAACATTCAATTCATTTACCTGGGCATATTTACCAAGTGTTAACGTTAATTTTGAGGTTTAGTAGGGAATCTGCTTAAACATCAACAAATAGAATGTTTAATAATGGGGTCTTGACAAATTTTATTACTCACTACTTGTTTATAATTGATCAGAGATGAAGCGATTTGATCGCTATATCTCATGCACAATTTGTGATGGGATTTTCCTATCAACCATAATGTCAAAAATGAAATAGAATGGAACGTGGAGTAAAGATGAGAATGTTGGTTTTATAAAAAAAAAAAAGATTTTAATGGACGAAAGCTTATGCAGAAAAATGAATTTTCAAAGTAAAATATGATAAAAATGTTTTAATGGAAAAAAAATGATTTTCCAACAAAATGTAAACAAGATTTTTAGAAGTTATGTAATATGATGACTTGTGGATGAATGACGTTGTGAATCTTGATAGAAATCCAAGGCCACTTAGTAGTACAATGCATATTTTGAGTGATAAAAAAAAACAACTTTAATGTAGAAAATCAGTGCAAGGTTTTCAAGTTTAAAATGAAACAAACTTAAACGACAAATATAGGGGATTGTTCGTAGATATATATAAAATGCAAATGGCAGAAATTGCAAAATGTATGGAACATAAATGACATCAAAATAAATTGCAGTAAGTAAATTTGCAGGAAAATAAAGAAAAGAAAACCAAAAGAAAAGCAAAGTAAAGAACATAAAAGTAAATAAAGAAAAGAAAATTGCAAGGAATCGTAAGGACGTACTTATGAATTTTGACATAAAATCAGGAATTGGTCGTTATATGTGATTTTTAAAAACAAATAAGCAACCCTAAACATTGAGTCCTACACTACTATTTACAGACAAATTTTCCTAACCGCTAGTGTCATCGACATGACCCACATCGCCGAACTAATGAACCACCTAATTCGACAACTTCTAAGTCTACGTCAAGACATCTATCTTCAACATGTAATTTGGCTAGCACTTCCTCATCAACACCAGGGCGAACATAAATACATTTAGTGATTAACGGATGTATCATTGGAAATTTAGGCTTGATGAAATTAAAAAATAGTTTAGAGTGGGGACAAATGTTGTTAGGCTAATACATGATAGTACTTAAAAATGCATTCTGATTATACCCTTCATAAGTCATATAGGTTTGAGAATCGATAACCACAACATCACAATTCAAATCAGTAAAGACTTCCATAAAGGATGAGATCTCCATGATCATCTAAGGTACCTAAGACTGACATAGTTGTGAAAGAAAGGGAGAAGGAGTCCAAAGAGGACGAAGGTAGGAGAGATACCAAAACTTTTAGGAGGATAACATTCAAGTGGTATCTGGTCAAACCTTTAGCCAATGGGATAACATTCAAGAGGTGATGGCGGTCACTAGATAAGTCTTCTCATCCTATGAGGATATCCCCATCATTGCTAAAATGATGAAAGAGTCCTACCAACGTGGATTCATTTCCTATGCACGAATGTTATCTTCAACGACTTCCTGAATTCAGAATATACTAGCTGCAACTTAGTCAAAAGAAAATTGAAAGAGATGATTTCTTAGGAATGAAGAGAGAGGATACTCCGTTTAGAAAAAGAGGAGACTACCAATACTATTTTACAACAAATATATGCTTAATTGGGTGCCACATTATCAAATCCCACTTCTGGTTCAAACCACAATGGCTAACCATGGCGTCCTCATAGTACTAATAGGTCAGGTAAACTCATGCAACATCATGTACACCTATTTGTTCAAAGTGTTAGAGTTAAAAGAGAAAATTTTGCTACCGTACTCGGGAGGTGATTTTCAGGGTTCCAATGGTTCGACCACCAGACCATGGAGTTACCTCAAGTTGATAATAACTTTTGGTAAGAAGGAATCAAGGAAGAAAATGAAGATCTGGTTTCTAGTGGTAGATTTCAAATCTATCAATAATTGCATAATTGGAAGACCCACGTTGGCCGTACTCTACGCAATATCATCAACATTATACCTGAAGATGAGGTATCTCACTACCAATGACAAAGTCACCACGATGGAGACCATTTTCGATGCGTGCAGGTTCCTAACGTCTTTGAAGAATTAGAGAGTTGAGAAAAAGTCAAAGACAAGTTTAGAGAAAGCATGGGTCAAATTGAACACAACATTGCATATAAGAAAAAAAGGTAGGAAAAATTGTACAAATTGAGTTTGACTTCCTGCAACAAGTAAAAGATGAGTTAGTTTCATGCCTAAAAAAGAACCCCAACTTAGACCTCAACTTAATACAGGGAATCATTCTCAAGGTCATGTGCTATCAACTAACAAAATCTCGTCGGGTAGTCTAGAAAGCACTTTCTTGAGAATTAAGAAAGTCGTTGACAATCTTTTGAAGACATATTTTATATCAAAAGCCAGTTATACCACTAGGCTTTCAAATATTGTACTTGTCAATTTTTTTAATAATAAGTGACATAAATGTGTTGATTATAATGATCATAACAAGACATGCCTTAGCAATCCATAAAAAAAATTTAATCTCCTCTTTATAAAAAATTTTATTTTATTATTGTCTAATAGTAATTATTATTTTATTATATAATTAAAATAAACATAATTTTAAATTATTATATATATATATATAAGGTGGTTGTGAGTTTTCGATTTTTAATTTTTAAAGTCAATTTTAAAATCTAAACTTGTTTCGATAAAATGAAATTGAGTTAATTTTTTGCTTAATTTCAAAACAGTTTTTTTATATACCTCAAAACCAAAAATATAATTTTTATAATTTTTATTTTAAAATTAACATATCATCATAGATATAAACATCACTTTAACCACCATCAACCATAATAAAAAATGATAATGACAAAATCAGCCCAAGTCCTGCCCTGTTGCCCAAGAAGCTGGATCCTCTGACTTTAACGCGCTAACGGTAGCCTGAATTTCAAACAATGCAGTCCTTCAGATAAATCCAGTGCACGAGATCGTGCCACGTGTTCAACATTTTATTTTGAAAAACAAACCATTCGTACCGGTTCCAGGAAGAGTCGAAACACCAGTCACACAACACCGGAAGACTGCCGACTCTCCGTTGATTTTTGCCGCGTCGTGGACTCGCCACTGCCGTCAATCAGCCACCCGTCGTCTACCTTCCATTTCCTCTATTTTTTGTAACATGGGCCAAATCAATAACAATGAGTCTGAAACACATATTTATAGTAATCATTTGAAGCATACACATAATAATTAATAGTTTAAGGCTTTAAGCAGATTTGCACAACTTGCTTCAATTTTAACAAAGCTCTATTTTTCTCTTGGTTTAACTTCTGTTCACTCCAATTATGCATTAATTTTTTTTTCAAAGTGATGCATTTCATTAATGCCAAGACATTAAGAATGAGTAGGTGTTTTCTTATTTTGTAAAAAAGAGAGAGAACAAAGTTAGCCACGTGGCACATTTTCAAGTGTTAGATAGATCTGATGGAGGAGAATGAGCAAAACTCACCGTATAGTTCCCGCGCAGAAGTTAGACAATCCGTTTCCGTTGCGTATCTACCACGAAGGATGTGTATGTTGCTCAGTCTTTGTTTGGCCCAAACAAAAAAGCGGAGTAATCTTGGAGTACAAGAGTCAAACCCGTGCGAGTCACTCTTTCGTCGAACGGGTCAGAAATGGCGGCTCGACCTCTCTCCTTTTGTCACCAAATCTAAAATGTCCTTATGACTCTTGGCTTCTCTGTTCCCTTCCCTGTCGGTCAAACATTTTTGTCAATAAAAAAATTGCCCAAATTTCAAATACATAACATAACTGATTTGACGTTAATAACCCATCAACACGGGGTTGTTCATTGTTCAATTTAATTTAATTTAAGTTATGTAAAATATATATTTAGTTTTTATAAAATTAAAATTTTTAAATTTAATTTCTATAAAATAAAAATACTATTTTTAATTTTATATAAAATCATTTTACGAGCAAATTTAATCCCTATTGAAAGCAAACATATTTTATTGTTCTTTTATTTTTAATTTTTTAAATTATTTTTTGTGAATATATTTAAAATATTATGAGAAGTTTGTCCACATAAATTTAAAACTTTTTAATTTATACTGAATTATATATAAAATATTTAAAAGAAAAAAGTTCAAGATATAAATAATAAAAATATAGAATTAAAAATAAAATTTTAAACTTTCTAAAATATTGTGGGTGAACTTTCTAAAATATTGTAAATATGTATAAAAAAATCTTTAGAAAATATATGTTAGCTTAATAATATAATGAACTAGAACTATCTGCATGGTAACATTGTAGGAACACAATTATATATTTTCCTTTTACAAGAACAAAATTTAAAAAGTCGAGATTTTATAAGAATTAAAAATATATTTAACATTTTAATTTTAGGAAAATGTTATTACCTATTCTTAATTATAAGTAATCTTTGAAAAAATAATTTGTCCTTAAATATAAATAGCATTTCAAATTACTAGGTATATTTATTATTTTTTTCAAATATACTACTCCATCTATCTCCCAATGAGTATCGCTTTAGTAAAAAAAAAATTGTCATCAAAAAAACGTCATTCACATTTCTTAACATATATACAAAAATCTTAAACGACACTCATTAAAAGACGGAAAAAATACTAATTTATTTTGAAAAGTGAAAACTCAAATTGAATACATTCATATATAAAAAATAATTTAATAACACATAAAAATTGATGCATTAAATTTATTACTTCTTTGAAAAGAAAAAAATATTGAAACTTATAAGTGTGAACAAAAATCTTAATAAGTATTTTAGGAACATGTTAAGCAAACTACTCTCAATAGAAATAGTATTGGAGATTAATACGACCTACCTTAAATAATACTCATTTTAAAACGAAATGAATATACAATTCATTTTACATTTTGATTGAAAAATAAATTTTAAATATTATATATAAATGAAATAAGATTTTTGTAAAAATATGATCGAACAAGTCTTAGACTAGTTTGTTCATATATTATTTATATTAACTAATATTTATTAAGCAAAGAATAACAAGTGTACTCTTGGGACATATTTAAAATCTAAATATAAAAGAAAAATAAAATTAAAAATAATATAATTTAAATTTTAAAATTATAAAAAATGAAATTTTTCACTCAAAACTTATCATTTATTTCTTTTTTGGTTTGTTACTAAATGCGGCACTCGTTAATAAGAACCTATTTATTAATATGTGTAGAAAAATGTTGGAGTCACTTAGAAAAGGATGACCAACAAATAAAAACAACAACAATCGTTCGTGTTCATTTGTTCACTCTATTCATTAAAATAAGCTTCTATGACATCACAACAAAGAAAATGGAATAAAAAAGAAAGACATAAAATCAATCCATTCGCAGTTCAATTTTTTTGGTCTAATTCAACAAACATCATCTCAATGGCTTCAACTTTCTCATAAAAAATATTCACTTTCAACTCTTTTTTTTCATTCTTGGCTTACCATCAATTATATGACTTATGATCATAGAAGGAAAACAAATAGAACAAGTGAAGGATCATTAATGTCAGAACAGAAAATTTATTCATGGAGCTTCATGTTGATCTGTTTTTTGATCCTTTTCTCAGGTACCACTCAAAACTCCACAACCCTTTCTTTTTTCTCTTATGTTGTCTCAAAGTCCTTTTTCTGTTTAATATTCAGAATCTCATGTAATAGTTATAAGTTTGTTAATGATGAGATAACATCATAATTTCTATAGTGTACCTTAAAAATCAATTCTTCATTAGCAAGTATTAACTAGTCACAAAAATCCTCTCCGACCTCTCCTGCCAAATCTCAACCGTTGGATTAATCTATCAACTATACTCTCAACTATTAGATTAATTCAACGACTAAGATTTGCCTGTCAGAGAAACTATAAATAATCAAGTTGGTTAATTTGGTTGTATGTTCGTAGATTCTCTCAATAGTTTTTTTTTGTGTGTTTTTGTTTTTATTTATATAATAATAACACATGGTTTTAGTTTTCCTAGGTTGACACTATTTTGTAACATATGGGGTACTATTACATTCTCTCAATGTTTTATGTGTTTATATATATATATATATACACAGTGTCTCTGTACAAAGTCGTATAAAGAAAAAAGTACATGCATATAATATTTGCATAAAGAGGGAATATATAATATGGTTTTTTAAATTTGTGTTGATTTTATTTGACAGGTAAAGTAGTTATTGGAGATTCATTGGAAACAGACAAACAAGTATTGTTGAAGTTGAAATCCTATTTGGAAAATCAAACATTTGCAAATAGAGGAGAATATATAAGATGGAACAACAACAACAATAATTCAAATCCATGTGAGTGGTCAGGAATATCTTGCAGCTTAATCAAAGGTAAAAAGTGGAGGGTTGTGAGTGTAGACATCTCAGCAAGTGAAATATCAGGTAAAATGTTTCAGAATTTCTCTCAACTTAGTGAACTCACATATCTTGATGTCTCTTTGAACACTCTCTCTGGTGAGATTCCTGAAGATTTAAGAAACTGTCATAAGCTTGTGTATCTAAATTTATCTCATAATATTCTTGAAGGAGAGATGAATTTGATTGGTTTGAAAAAGTTGCAAACATTGGATTTATCTATGAATAGAATTCAAGGGGAGATTGAGTTGAATTTTGTTGATAATTGTGATGGTTTGGTTACTTTGAATGTTTCAGATAATCATTTTTTTGGTAAGATTGATAAGTGTTTTGATAAGTGTCTAAAGTTGAAGTACTTGGATTTGAGCACAAATAATCTAAGTGGTGGTATTTGGAATGGAATTTCAAGGTTGAAGCAATTTTCGATTTCTGAGAATCATCTTAGTGGGATTGTTCCTTCACAAGCTTTTTTAAAGAATTGTAGTCTTGAAAAATTGGATATTTCAGTGAATGGATTTGTTGGTAAACCACCTAAGGAGGTTGCAAATTGCAAGAATTTGAAGATTCTCAATCTTTCTAGTAACAATTTTAGTGAAGAAATACCTCATGAAATTGGTTCAATTTCTGGTCTAAAATCATTGTTCTTGCAAAATAACAGTTTCTCAAGAGATATTCCAGATACACTTTTGAATTTGACCAATTTGTTTATCTTGGATTTGAGCAGGAACAAATTTGGTGGTGAGGTACAAGAGATATTTGGTAAATTCAAGCAATTGAAGATTCTTCTGTTGCATGCAAATTCTTACACTAAAGGATTGAATACATCAGGAATATTTACATTGAGTAACCTTACAAGATTAGATTTAAGTTTCAACAACTTTTCAGGTCAATTACCTGTTGAAATTTCTCAAATGACTAGTCTCACATTCTTAACATTAAGCAACAATCTATTCAATGGAACTATTCCATTTGAATTAGGAAAGTTGATTAATTTGCAAGGACTTGACCTTGGTTTCAATAGTTTCATTGGAAAAATTCCACCAAGTTTTGGAAACTGGAACTCTCTCTTGTGGTTAATGCTAGCTGATAACTCATTAACAGGTGAAATTCCAAAAGAGTTAGGTAACTGTTCAAGTTTGTTATGGTTGAACCTTGCAAACAACAAACTCACTGGAAAGTTTCCTTCTGAATTGACCAAAATTGGAAGAAATGCTATGAAAACATTTGAATCAAATAGAAAAAATACCTATGGTGTTGTTGCGGGAAATAGCGAATGTTTATCGATGAAAAGATGGATACCTGCTGATTACCCTCCATTTAGTTTTGTGTATAGTATCTTAACAAGGAAAAATTGTAGAACACTTTGGGATAGATTGCTTAAAGGATATGGAATTTTTCCTATGTGTACATTTGATCCTTCTACTAAATCATCTCATAAATTTGGTTATGTTCAATTAAGTGGTAATCAAATTAGTGGTGAAATTCCTTCAGAAATTGGTAGCATGATGAATTTCAGTATGTTACATTTAGGTGACAACAAATTCATTGGAAAATTTCCACTAGAGATTAGTGGATTACCACTTATAGTATTGAACATGACTAGGAACAAATTTTCAGGTGAAATTCCAAGTGAAATTGGTAACATGAAGTGTATGCAGAATCTTGATTTATCTTGGAACAATTTCTCAGGTGAATTTCCAACAAGTTTGGTTAAGTTGGATGAACTTAGCAGGTTCAATATTTCATATAATCCTTTATTATCTGGTAAAGTACCACCAAGTGGACACTTGCTTACTTTTGACAAAGATTCCTATGTTGGTGACAACCTTTTAGACTTTCCAAAATTCTTTGATAACACTTTAGATCAAAGAAATAAAACTTTTCACAACAAACACATGAAAAAATCCACAATATGGTATCTTTGTGTTGCTTTGACACTTTCTATTTTAGTCTCTGGACTTCTCTTTCTAACAGTTTATTTCTTAGTGAAAAGTCCATCTTTGGAAAAAAGAAAAAACCAAGGGCATGATGATTCTGTCAAGATATTCAACTTGATCAACAACACAATTTTCACATATGCTGACATATTGAAAGCAACAGGAAACTTCAAAGAGGAAAGAATCATAGGAAAAGGAGGATTCGGAACGGTCTACAAGGGAGTTTTTCCTGATGGAAGAGAAGTGGCAATTAAGAAGTTACAAAGGGAAGAAGGAATGGAAGGCGAAAAAGAATTTCGTGCCGAAATGAAAGTCCTTGTTAGTGGTCAAGAATTTGGTTGGCCACATCCAAACCTTGTCACACTTTATGGTTGGTGTCTATATGGTTCACAAAGGATACTGGTTTATGAGTACATAGGAGGTGGAAATTTAGAAGAACTAGTGACTGATACAACAAATTTCAAGTATATAAGGCGGTTAGAAGTTGCGACCGATGTTGCTAAAGCATTAGTTTATCTACACCATGAATGTTACCCTCCAATTGTACATAGAGATGTGAAGGCTAGTAATGTTTTGCTAGATAAAGATGGTAAAGCTAAAGTAACTGATTTTGGACTTGCTAGAGTTTTTGATGTTGGAGATACTCATGTGAGTACAATTGTGGCTGGAACTGTTGGATATGTTGCACCGGAATATGGACAAACATGGCGTGCTACGACAAAAGGTGATGTGTATAGTTTTGGTGTGTTGATTATGGAGTTAGCAACTGGGAGAAGAGCTGTGGATGGAAGTGAAGAATGTTTGGTTGAATGTGTTAGTAGAAATGGATTGAATTATTTTGGATTAGTTGGTGATGCAAAGGAGATGTTTGAGTTGCTTCAAGTTGGTGTGAAGTGCACAAATGATTCACCACAAGCAAGGCCTAATATGAAAGAGGTTCTAGCTATGTTGATTAAGATATATAACTCTTATACAAATTTGAATTATGGACACTTTGTTTAGATTGTGTTTGTTTCAACTATATGTGCTTTAAGTGCATGGTCATTGTATTTCCAGATACGTTGTTAGTATATTTTTTATTATTAGGAAACCAGATGAAGTTGTTTTCATTTTTATTTTTTGTATATAAAAATGTTGATACGATAGTGTAAGATGCAATACAATATTTATAGAACAAAACATGTGATGCATAGTTGAATTGATTCTTCCCTTGTGTAAAGGAACTTTATTATTCATGTCGAAGAAGGAGATGTGCTATTGTAATTTCACATTTGTTTTAGAATAACCCTTTTAAACACTTTATTTTCTTCCTATCACATTATCAATATATCACATTTATTACACCACTCTCTATTTTAATCTCTCAATAGATGTCAAAGGAATGTATAGATGTCTATTGCTAATTTTTCTTTAATAATAATCAACACACACCATTGTTCATTTTGTGGGTATATCTCATAAACTTATGTGACAATTACATTGAACAAAATGATGTACAATTTGATTAATTGAAGTCAATTCGGTTACATCTATTAATAAAAAGAGAAATATGGTTTGTTTTTTAACAAGAAATATGAGTTATTGACGCAAGAAAATAGTATGAACTTTTATATATATATATATATATATATATATATATATATATATATATATATATATTAATTAGTATACGCACGACGCCTGTGTCGTACACGAGTTAGAACTATCATTTTAAAATAAAGTTTAATTTCTATACACTGATAATATTAAAAAAAAAATTATACAATCAGAATAAAAAAAATTTATAATTATAACTGTAAAAATTATTATGATAAAAATCAAATACTTTTAATAATTCAATGATTATGATTGACCGATAATCAAAAAAAGTTTACGCTAACAATACATATAAATTAAATTCTGTAAGATGATCTTTAAAAAGTTTAGTGTTGTAGTATATGAGAAAAAACATAAATAATAAGTATAATTAAAAAAGGGTTATTTTTAGCATATAAAAAATAATTATAGCTCAAATAACTACAAAACATGGATCAAACTAAAAATATAAACTAATTTTTATGTGTTTTAATAGAGCTAAGAGCTAATTTTCATATATATATTAGGACATTTTCATTAATTATTTGTATTATTACTATTTACAATACAATTTTAATAATGTAAGACATTTATACTATTATAGTTAAATAATATATGAATAATAAATAGGTTGTTCTAGCATAATAAATTTAAACTCTTACGGCGTGAAAAACTTGAATTCAAATCTCCAATGTGAGTATTATCAATAGTTGAAATACTTTTCAATTATATTTTGGATATTAAATAAATAACTGTTTTGAATCTTTTTCTAAATTTAATAGTTAGCTAGAATTTTTATAGAATACCTTAAATATTAGAAATCAAATTAAATTATTATATATTTTTTTCAATACCTTTTGTGTGCATGGATTTCAAAATTAAAAAAAAATATTGTTAAAATCCATTGATTTTTTTTAGTTGTTAGTGTATTAATTAAGTTTGTATTTTCCCCCTTCTCCAATGTTTGAACTCATCCTTTTACTTCTACACTTCTTCAATTCTTGACTTAAATAAGGATAAATTGAAAAATATTTCAAAACTCTCTACATTCAAAATTATTTCATTTTTTGCTGTAGGTTTTTAATAATATTTAAAAAATAATTTACTAATTTAAAAAATAATTTTTTAACACTTAATCTTCTGACCTAATTTTTTTTAAATTTTTTCCAATATTTATTTATTTTATTGTTATTTGATGTAATTAATGTGACATTTGAAAAATAATAACTAAAAGAGAAAAACAATAGGGTTGTGTGTATTTTTTTTTTCAAATACATTTTTTTTCCATAGATTCTGTCCACCAGAAGTAATTATATTTGAGTCGTATTGATTGTAGATTGTTTTTATAAGAAAAGAATTAAAAGTACATCGTAGATTATCTAGTTATGTATTAGTTTTTTGTAGGTATAATTTCTATATTTTAATTTCTTTAGTAAAACATTAAAAAAAATAGTTTTTAATATTTTTCAATTTTAATAGTTAGCTATCTTTTTGAAGAACAAATATTTAATTGTTAAATATTATATATTCAAATTAAAATATTATTGTCTATTTTTTTTGTCAATGCCATATATGTCTCTCTCGATTTTAAAATTCTTGTTTTTTTTTTATTTATTTATAAAATTTCAAATTGCTAAGAACATCTCCAATGAGAGTAAAATAAGTTCGTCCGCCAGCGTGAAGTTACGTCAAATTGAATTTTTTGGGAGTGAGTTGTGCCAAGCTGAATTTTTGGGGAGTGAGTTGTGTCAAGCTGTCTTTCAAGAAGGAACGGTATTTTCATAATTTAATAATAATAAATTTATAACCGTTACTTTTTTTTATTAATTTATTAATAATAATAAATTTCTGACCGTTACCTTTTTTTATTAATTTATGATCGTTAACTTCTTTTTAATTTATTAATAATAATAATTAGATGACCGTTACCTTTTTTTAATTTTTATTATTGTTAAAAAATTTAAGTTTAATTTTATTTTAAAATTAAAATTAAAATAATGTATAATAATATTAATTGAAATATTTAAATTAATATTTTAAGTTGTAATAAAATTAAATATAAATAAAATATTAATGTATAAATTAAAGTTGTGGGATGGTTTTGTTATTAAACCATAAAAAATGAATGAATTGCTTCAAAATGATGTGGTAGAGTGACCCTATTTAATGAACTCATCTTATCGTTGGAGTAAAAAATAAATGAATTGCTTCAAGATGATGTAGCACAGTAGACCCATTTAATGAAGTTCACTGTTGATGTATACTTTTATTTAGGTGTATTTAGGTCCAATAAATTCTTTTAAATTATTTCCTTCCTATGAGACAAATTTGAAAATAATTCATAATTTCTCCGTTCACAGTTATTTCATTGTTTGAGGAGTCTTTATTAATGATAAATACATTGGAATTGAAAATTGAATTTCAAAATTTAATCTTTTGACATTTATTTCTTTTATTGCTCAATTAGTATAGGAGTTAATTATTTGAAAAACAATAATAAAATGAGGGTTATATTGATGAATTTTTTTTTTTATAATTCACATAAGTCAGAAACACTTTAAGTTTATATCAGACTCTTTATTTCTCTTTTGTTTTAGAGTTTTGTGAGGTAGTAAGTTATTCTTTAATTTTAAAGAGTGTTATTGTATTAGGCGTGTGAGGGGTTTTTGAGAAAAATTTATGTGTCGTAAAATTTTTACATAATTTTATTTGAGAGAAGTATATATTTTGTGTCAATGTTTTTAAAGTGTGATAACAAAACAACTCCACATACTGTGGTGGAAGAAAATAGCTTTCTAACATATATATGTTACAAATATTGTAATTCTGCAAAAAGAAAAATTTGTAAATTTGAAATAACAAATATACACATGTGTAGTGACCAATAAAGTTATCAAGCTTGTTGCATGTATTATGATTGAGAGAAGCAAGAGAAGTAACCACATATTGTACATGAGAATTACTGAACATATTAAACATGAGCAAAAATCATTGTGTGTTATCTACAAATTTTGTGCATAAAATTGGCTTCTATCTAAAAATTTAGAGATTAAAAATATATTTAACTTTAAAAAATATGTTATGAACCCTTATGAGTATTGTCTACACAAATTTTATGCTTAAAACATAAATTATATTCAACAAAAAATATTTATCAAAAGAAGAAATTATACAATGAATAAATCATCTAAGAAATTTAAAATAAATGGCTGAAAATAAAAACAACAAAGAACAAATTTAAATTGAAAAAAAAAAAATCAAATAAGTGTTTTTTATCGATCCATAAGAGTTTTGACACAATATATTATTTAGCCTCTATGACATCAATGAAAAGAAATAAAAAGACAAATGATAATAATATTGTCACCAATTAACCATGAAGAGAACAAATAATAAGAAATGAGAAATAAATTTTGTTGATGAAGGAAGGAAAATTTTGAAAGCGGGAAGTTCATTTCCAACTACACTTTTCATAAGTTAATTAAGATTGATTTTTCTAGGGAGCTACAAAATCAATCATTTTTAATGACTAAGTTGACGCTTCCATCACCAAACTTCCTTACCCTTGTTCAAAAGCGTCACACCTCTACTTACTATCAATATATGCAAAAAGATAAAATAAATGACAAAATTTAGGAAAGAAATATTAAATTACAAAGAAGAAATAAAAAATTAACGTAACTACAACAAAATAGAAATGTAGATCAAATAAAAAATATAGAAAATTATAAAATGTTTACCAAAGAATCAAATAATGAAAAAAGAAAGAAATAAACTCTTCACTTGCTAGAAGTGAGCACTACATGATCTATCTTATCTCATGTATTTTACAAATAAAAATGTGAAACTTGAATCAAATAATTTATATCTTCCATAGTTTAAAATGAATTTCAATACAATTGATTCTCTCATTTGATGAATATTTTTAATGTAATACTAATTTTTGAATTTGAAAGAATTTTAGAATATATATTTTGTAATACTAATTTTTGAATTTGAAAGAATTTTAAAATATATATTTTTTTCTTAACTGAAGACAATAAAACAAAAAATATGTAGTAAATAAACATTAAGAACTACGTGATGGTTTCTGTTAGGGATACATCATTTGCTATTTCTTATTACTTTTCTTTTAAAAGTAATAGGAATTTAAAAATAATAGCACGTGTTTTTAATTTGTTGCAAAAAAAATTCATGTTATATTTTGTCTTTTTATTTATTATTTTATACATTATTTTGCATGTTATACTTAATACTTATTATAATGCGACTGTTTTTTTTTTCTT
>JBBPBQ010000001.1:27468037-27519812 GCA_037974755.1 Cicer yamashitae | reverse complement strand
TCTTATATGAACTTAGAATGAATATCCTAGAGAATTTATAAGTTTATTAAGAGGTGTGTTTTTAAACTTGCAATTGTTTATAGATATATATCTAATTATAAGCCTTTATTGCTTTTCTTTTCTTACATATATATTAAGGAAAATTGGGAGTGAATTTAATGTCGATTTTATATAGAGGTGTTCTTAAAATATCTTTTATGTATTCAATTTAATTTTTTATTCTAAGATAAATTAGTAATTAATATTAATAAGTGATGTATTTGGAAAAAATAATAAATATATCGTAATTTCTTAGAATTTTATATTAAGGGACAAATTATTTTCCAAAATGTGCTTATAATTACGGGTATATATATAAAAGGAACAATTTGAAGTGGAATGAATAGTTACAAAAAATGGAGTTTTGATTGTGACTATTTTAAAATTTAGTTACTACAGTTTAAATTGAAACTTTGCTCAAAATTAAACTTGGTAATCAAAAGTTGATTAGTAAGCTCTAAACTGACATACACATTCTAAGCAATTTATATGAAGTCAAGATGATGTAAATAAAAACAAAGATAGTGAAATGTGATATGAGCATGCAAATAATTTAAGATAAGCGATAGAATGATCACACACAAAATGTATATTCGTTCGCCTAACTCGGGCTAATGCAGTCTTCAAAATTGTGAGATTTTTCACTATGTTCTTCAGAACCAAAAAGTTCTCATTTGCACTTTTCCTCTTGATCAAACCTTCATCAATTACAACCTTCATCTTTCAATCCAAAAAAGAATTTTTACATCCACCTTTCAAACTAGAAAGGATTTTTACAACCACATTTCAAACTAGAAAGAATTTTTACAATCACACTTAATCTAACATAAAATAAAGACTTGAGTTAAAAACAATGTGTATGATAAAAAAGTGTTTGGGATCAAATGATTCTCATCTGTTTGTTTTAGATAAATAAAGAAAAACTCAGTAAATGATGATCTACAAATATAATTAAGAGATATGGAGTTTGTTTGAAGAGTTTTTGGCTTGTGCTTACTTGAACAAGTGTGGATATATTGCAAATTTAATTTTTCTCTTCATCTTCTAATTGATCTTCTTTTTTATAGATGAAGAGATGCTTTGAATATTCAATTTAAACTAAATATAGCCGTTGGTCGGTCTTTCCAGTTGTCAATTGCTTTCTTTGAAACAATCTTCTTGATAGCACTTCTGTCCAAAACATTCTTGTTCAAATCCACAATGTTCTTCCTTGATTCTTGAAGGAAACTTGGTCACGAAGAATGAATATGTCCGTTGGAACAGTGATGAGTCATTTCATGCTACAATTGTCACATCAACAATGACTTTTCAGTGCACTTAAGTTCTTTTTGTACTTGTTTCCATGTCATCAATCTAGAGATAAACCCTGCAGATCAATCTACATGTATTTTTGCAAGTGGACCTTCAATATTTTTATTCTAAAAGATCATTAAATATTGAGAAGCTCATGTGTGAAATGCCAACTAATTTACTACATGTTGTTCTTCCAAAAATATCATTTTTCTGATTTGTTCTTTAATAGAACAACCAAAACATTCTATTGAATGTTCTTCTATCATTCTTTTAATAAATGACCCAATCTTGAAATGACTTCTTCTTCAACAGTTATTCTTGTCAGTTTGTTGAACTGATAGGAATATTTGTGAGCTTGTTGAACTTGTTCATCATCATAACATTCTTTCATCATAATTGAGAATGTTCTCTTCTATATGAGGAGAAATATTTTGTTGAAGCAATACTCCCCACAATTTCCCATGCAAATGTTATGTCTTGTCCATCAAGTATCATTGACATACTTTAGTATAAGCATGAATGTACTGCACATGATCTTCATGAAGATGTTCTTTGACTTTCTTTATTTATCTTGAGATACGTTTGAATCTATAATATATCCATTGGACATATTTCTCAATGTATCAAATGACCATTTTGACCATTCTGCTTATTCCTTGGTTCGAATACTTGTTACACTTGATTCTTGATACAACTTTTGACTTGCTTGATTCTCATTGGTTTATAAAGCTGTTTAGAATAGGGTTAGAATAATGTAGGGGCAACAACCATGTACTCTTGGACCATCATACATCTTTGCATAAGGAGAATTTTCTCTTGTCTTGTAACAACATTCTTATCAATGAATGGTAAACTAGATTAATTAATTCTTCAAGGACTTTTTCATAGAAGTTGCTCCTTGTCCATATATCATTCTTTGTGTATTGCATGAGATCTTTTAAAAACTCATTCAAAATCATTCTCAAACCTCAATGCTTTCAATACAAAACTCAATGTGAGTTTTTCACACTACTTCAAGAATAATCTCGTGTAGCTTGGGATATAAGTTCTTCTATTATGATCCTTCCAATATAAACATTCGTATGATGAGGATGACTTTATCTGATAATCATTTTATCCTCTCAATTAATTCTCTTGAGGTTCGAACGATAGCCTTCAAATATCTCCACGAAGCTTGTGATACTATTTTTCTAATCTTCCAATGATACTTTGATTCTTTCATTATTGAGTATGCACTTGTTGATGTGAGTATCTTTTTGCTTGTCCACTTATGTGATTTATCTTTGTTAAATAAAACTCAAGTGCAATCACTAGTAGATCATCATTCATAAAATTTAACATTTACTTCACAAAGTTTGTTATTATTAAAACACATATCAAAAAGATTTTTACCTCAACTCGACTATGGTAAAAACACTTAATTAACGTGAAAAATGAGAATAAACAATTATAACAATTTAACAAATCTAAACTGTTGATATTATATTTTTTTTTTTAAGTCATGTGACCTTGTAATAATCCTTTGAGAAATTTGAACACCACATGTGGTCACCGATTTTTGGACTTCCATTTGAAATTGGATCATTTCCTTCTATTAATTCTCTCTAACTATCTCATTGCTAGTTTATATCTATTTGTTTCTTGCATTTTCTCTCTTCTTCTTTTTATTACTTTTATTGATTTTTTCTCTTCTCTTACACTTATTTTGTTTGAAGGAGAGGATCTTACAAAGCATTGTTCATTGTAAAATCCATTAGTATATATGTGATAGAGACTCTAGCCGAAAATCTTAAAAATTATACTTCTTACCTTAAAATTATACTCTTATCCCACATTTTATCCAAATCATCAATTTCCCTCCTCTTTTTTTTTTTTATAAAAAAAAAAACCAAAAAAACAATATCACATTGTGAAACTTTGTTAAAACATTTATAGAAAAAATTTGTTAATCCTCTAAAAGCTTTTCTTGAAAAAAACTCAAACTTTGAATTTTCTAGAACACTTTTGTATTTTGAAAAAATCAAAATTAAGATTTCCAAAACACAAATGTATTTTGAAAAAACTCAATTTGATTTTCCTGAACACATTAAGAATCTTGCGAGAGAAAGAATTTTTTTAATATGTTTGAAGTCAGAAATAAATTTGGACGTTTAGAAGATTTGTGAGGTAAAGGTATAATTGTAAGCCATAGAGTAAATTTATTGTGGAGGATCCACTTCCAAGAAATGCAAAGAAGAGCTGTCGTAGAGCTTTTTTAATTTTGAGAAACTATTTTATTTTTTCTTTATTAATTAGTGATTTTTTATCCCCTATTAATTAATTCTTGAAATTCTTTTTAGTCCCCCACATTTTTTTTGATGACGTGACACTTGGATAAATATTTTTACGTCATTATTGGTGTAATTAGTTTGATTTATATATCAAAATATTAAAAATCAATTTATCGTATTTTATTTTTAAAATTTAAAACTTATTATATTTTTAATATCATTTAATATTTATTTTATTTATATATTATAAATAAATTTAGTTTATTTATAAACTAAAATATTTAAAATTAAAAATAAATATTTATATATTTAAAATTAAAATATTTAAAATTTAAACTAAAACTAAAATTTTAAATAAAATATTTAAAAGTTATTTACTTTATCCAACAATCACTTAAAAATTTTAAATATTTAGATAAAATATTTAAAATTTTATTTGTTTTATATTTAATATTTAAGTAAAATAAATAAGAAAATTAATTATGATAATAATGATATGAAATTATTTTATTCAAGTCACAAAACTCACTAAAGTGTCACGTCATTAATGAGAGTATCACGTACTAAAAAATTGTAAAACCTAAAAAATTCCTAGAATTAGCAAATAAGGGGTCGAAAACACTGCTTTAGAAATAGGGGAATTAAAAGTTCATTTTAGAGAAAATAGAGAGATCAAACATGGATTTAAACCTATAATAAAAGAATACTTTAAAAAAAAGTATAATTCAAAACGAATTACAATTTATCAATTGTATTTGATACTCTCATTTTGATTTTGATTTTGATTCAAGTTTGAAATTATGTAATTTAAAGATTATACATAAATTCTATTTTAAAATTTCAATAAAGTTGGTTGTTCCGGCTAATCTTGCAAGTGGATGTTCCTTGTCTAATTTTTTGAATCAAAAGTAAAGGATTAGATTTTAGTAACATATTAGATTTTAGTAACATATTAACTTGGTAATGAAAAAATAATTTGTTAAGACAACTTAAAAAGCTAAATTCATCGGTGAAAATAGTTCTGGTGGATCAATATATGATATATTTTGTCCTTTCACAAAAAGTATTTTCATAAAGAAATAAAACCGATTGATGTTGTCGAGACTTGTGGAATTGTGTATCATGCTAGTGTGTTCATTATATTTGTTGATTCTCCTCCCATATAGTTGTAATATGAATATGATTCATCACACTTTTCTTTCTCTTGTGGCTACTCATAAACTTCGTGGATGAATAAACAATGAGATTGCATATACCGGCCGGCATATGGAAACATTGAGCCATGAGTTAGCTTAGGACTTTTAGTAATTGATAGGATATATATCTATTTGTGTGTTATAATGAAGTAAGGACAATCTCATTTCTCAAAAGAAATGGAGATGTTAATCTATTACTATAACTTTTGAATATATAATGGTTGATATATTGATATAATGGAATACATTTTTAAAATATGTGATATTAATTAAATATTTATATCTAAAGACCATAGTAATTGAAATTTTCATTTCTTTTAAAAAATGGAAGATTTGAACTCGTTACAATAGTGGAGAGTGTGATAATCACTATGTAATTGATAAAAATATACATATAAGAATGGAGAGAAATAAAATCTGCAAATATAATATAACTAAGAATATAAATAATGAAATGTAATTCTTGGTTAGTGATGTGAAAATGGATTAGAAGTGAAAAATACCTCATCAGTTTTAAGGCTACAATTTTCTGGATTTGGATTTGGTGCACTCACTGACTGCACGCATTCATGTAGTCAGTGACTTCGTGACTATCTGATCTCGACCGAATGGTCCTAATAGCAGATTTTGATTTTTCTAAAAAAGAAAAATTACTGAATTGAATATCTGAACTGTTCAATCTCAATCATATGGTCACGTAGTTAGTGACTGTGTGAATGCGTATAGTCAGTGACTTTAGAGAATCGAGATCTCAATTTTCTTCATCACCTTTCTCTATGATGAAGAAATTAAGACAATTGAAAGAAATTAAGAAAATTGAAAGAAATTAAGGCAATTGAAAGGAACCAGACGTGATACTTAACTAATCTACCTCCAAGACAGAAACAAATAGGAGTCAAATGGGTCTACAAACTTAAGCTAAACCCAGATGGCTCAATTTCCAAATACAAAGTCAGGTTGGTTGCCAAAGGATTTCTACAAAGAGCAGGGATTGATTATTTTGAGGTATTTGCTCCAATAGCGAGAATTGAGACAATTAGAATTGTAATAGCACAAGCTAGTGCAAGAGGCTGGGAGATGTGTCAGTTTGATGTCAAGTATGCATTTTTGAATGATCTGCTTGAGGAAGAAGTTTATGTCTCTCAACCACGAGGATTTGTGATCAAGGGAAAAAAAGATAAGGTGCTCAGATTAAGAAAAGCTTTTTATGGCTTGAAGCAAGCTCTCAGAGCTTGGAATAGAAGGACTAACTCATTCCTTATCAGCAATGGCTTCATCAAATGCACAATAGAATATGAGGTTTATGTGAAGCACTACATTCAAAATGGAAGGCAAGCAATGCTCCTGCTTTGTCTGTATGTTGATGATCTGCTGGTGACTGGCAGTAACATGGAAGAAATTGAGGAATTCAAGGTAATCATGAAGAATAAGTTTGAAATGTCAGATTTAGGAAAACTGACTTACATCCTGGGTATGGAATTTACTGAAACAAAGGAAGGGCTGGTAATGCATCAAAAGAAATATGCTGGTGAAATCTTGAGAAAATACAACATGGTTGGCTGCAATTTTGCTGTCACTCCAATTGAAGTCAATGCCAAGTTAGAAAAATGAGTTGAAGGAAAATTGGTTGATACCACTCTATTCAAACAGATTGTTGGATCTCTAAGATACTTGTGCAATACTAGGCCTAACTTATGCTATAGTGTTGGAGTTATGAGCAGGTTTATGGAAAATCCCAAGCACACTCACTTTATTGCCGCCAAAAGGATCATGAGATATGTTCAAGGGGACACTAGAACATGGAACTCTATTTGCCAGAAACATGAAGTAGGGAGATAAAGGCCTGATTGGATATTCTGAGTGGTGTGGGGACAGAAGTGATAGAAGAAGCACATCGGGTTATGTCTTCAAGTTCATGAAATCCTTAATTGCATGGAGCTCAAAGAAACAACCAATCATAGCAGTGTCATCTTGTGAGGTAGAATACATTGCTGGCAGCTATGCAGCATGCCATGCCTTGTGGCTTGAATCCTTGATTAATGAGTTGAAGATTGAGATATGCAGACCAGTTCCATTGATGATTGACAACATCTCAGTCATCAATTTAGAAAGAAAAAAAATCATGTGTCTTATGGAAGAAACAAGCACATATAGACAATGTTCCATTTCTTAAGAGCTCAAGTGGGAAAAAAACATGCTCAAGATTGAGAACTAACATATTTGAGGAACTAAGGCAGATACTAGGTGTAACGCCCAAGATTTTTGAATCCAAAGCATAACTTAAAATTACTTATTGCTTAGAAAAAATTACGAAAATTTTTTTTAGTAAGAATACCTAAACTACTATTCATTTAAATAATTAGTAAAAATCATGTTTATTTAATATTCTCAAGAATATGTTTATTCAGAGGCTAAAACAAAGTAAAAACAATTATTCCTAAAGGAAGGAAATCCACTTCCGTATTTCTTGTACTTTTAAAAGTTGGTGATGAAAGATGGAAAATAAACTTAGAGATAACGCAGAATATATATTATTACAAAATTATCTTGAAAACCCGTTTTTATCCCACATTCGCCACTCATCAATATTCATCAACTATTATTGAATCTCCTTGAAGTCATTGGTACCTAAAATGTTGTTGTAAGGGTCAGTTTTTTTTCATCGTCCACATCAAACCAAAGCTAAATATATAGAAGAATGACACAAAACATATAAATGTAAAAAATTAAAATTTAAAAGAAAAAAACGCAAATCGGTAAATTGTATAACAAAAATATATGCACTTATGCATAATGCATGCTCCTAAAACTATATGATCCGGATATAAAACAACTCTTACAAAGAAAAATCACTCATACCAATGGGGAAATTAAACCTACCACTAAGGCAACTTCCACGAAGATGCATATGCCATGACATAATGATATATTATCAAAGGAATATTCCCACACAATCCACTAAGATCATGTCATATGCATTCAAAAAGTCACTTTTTGAAATCATCATCTTCACAAATCTAAGATCATATACCTCACATCCTTATCATGAGAATCATATATTAATACACAAATAACCATAAAAATTACAACTTTCACCACATACACCATAAAAATTAAAACTTTAACATATATAACATGAAAATTCAAACTCCAACTCATATACGTCATCAAAGTTAAAACTTTAACACATATAGCATAAAATTCAAAGTTTTTTTCATATTCATCATAAAAACTAAAATTTATCACATATAACATAAAAATTCACACTTTACATAAAAATCATAAAATACTTATTGAACTCAACGAAAAAATTAGGATTTTATTATTTCAATCCATTAGTATGCATTTATTCCTTTTAAAAGACAATCAATCACAAATATTTATTTCTTGCCATCCAACTAACGGTCTAAATATAATTTGTGTGGGAAAAGTCCTTACCTTGGCCGTTTTTCTTCTTAGAAAAAAGCTCTAAGCTCCACAAAGTTGTTCGCAAGAAAAAGGAGTTCCAAACTTTTGATGCACGAAAAAGAGGTGGTGTGTAGGTGATGGTGGCTAGGGTTTCGTTATTCCTTTTTGTTTTGTTTTTCTACTTATTATTACTGAGTATAGAAAAATTGTGGACTTAGGGAAAATTTAAAGTAGAGATTAGTGGGTAGATGGTGTTGGGCCTGAATAGAGAATAGGAGGGAGAAAATATCAATTTTTATTTTGTTAATCTTGATCATAAATAAAAATGGAAATCAAGTGAAATAAATTGTTAGAAAAGTGTCTAGGGGAAGCCAATGTTTCTAGTCATACATGGGGGTAAGGGAGAGAGAGCGTGAGGTAGGAGTTAAGAAGGAAATATTCATTCCTAATTTATTTGGTCAAAGCATTCAAGACATAATTTTTTCTCATATAATAAATATAAAATCTTTTAGATTTCCAAACAGGTTTGTGCCCCCCTTTTATTATTGGTATTTGTTTTCCTAAGGTGGGTGGACCAAAAATATCTTTTACTCATTCATATGGGTTGGATCACACCAAATACACAAACTCCTAAGCCCAAATTCGTCTTGCACTAAAGTTAAAAAATTTCATCTACATATAATATATATATATATATATATATATATATATATATATATATATAAACTGCTCGATTGATTAAATAATTCTTACTAACAAACTTTATCAACTACAACAAGCTTAGCAAGACAAATAATTATCACACATAAATTAATACTAAAAGAAATATTTATGGGTCCAAATTATTTTAAATAATAAATTTAGAGTGTGTTACAATACTTACCCCCTTAAAATAGTTTCTTCTTTGAAACTAGTTAGTTATAAAAAGGTTAGGGTAGAGTTCTCTCATCTTTTCCTCTAATTCCCAAGTTGCATCTCCAATCGTTTGGTCCAAAATTACCTTGACCAAGGAAATCTCCTTGCCTCGTATGTGCTTAGTAGTCCTATCTCCAACGCTCAACGGTGGAACTACAAAAGAAAGGTTTTCCTTCAACTGGATATCATCTGACATGATAATTGTTGAGACAAAATCTCAAATTAATGTTTTGCTGATAATCAAACAAAGTTAATTAATCTTCTAATTATGATTCTAAATATGTGTTGTTATTCAACATGTGCTCTTTGGTGTATTAATCAAAGACAGACATCAAGTATAACAACAAAGATCAATTTGAAAGAAGCAAGATCAAATTTGAGAAAGCAAGACCGTTCGGACTATTAAACAGAAAAAGCGAAGATCGTTCTGATTTTCATAGGTTTAATCCAAGAATGTTCTAGTTTACTAAAGAACAAAGTCTTCTTGAAATCAAGATCGATCTAGGCTGCAAAAGTACATCAAGATGCATAGCAAATCACCAGTAACTAATACGAAAGAACATAATTGTATATTCAAGGATACTTTGGACAGATTTGTCAAAAGAATCAACAAAGTTAAAGCAATGCACAAAAAGTAAATTGCAAGATTAATCTTCAAAATGGATGGCTTAGATAAACAAGTACTGCTTGGACAAATGAGGTACTACGTCACTGACACAAGTACATAATAACACGATTTACAAACAGTTGTCAATAGTGACAAATACAAGCAGTTGCCCAAAACAGTAACGAAGAACGTTCTAATAATCAAGCCGAAACATTATTTGTTTATTTACAACACATGCCTATTAATTCATAGACCAAATAGACTGTCTTCCAACGGCTATATGAGCTGGCACAGACCTTCAAGAAGCCTATAAAAGGAACCTCAAGGCAAAGGAAATATCATCAGTTCAAAGTGCAAACAATCATTCACTTAAATCATCATTCTTAAGAAATATAAGCTCTAGAATCAAGCAAGGGATCCAACTCTTCTTCATTAGATTTAAGGATCTATTCTTTGAAGTCTGATTGCTTAAAACATAACTCAAACAAGTGTTGAGTAAAGGCTGATCCACCAATCCTCTTCAAAACATTTTTGTTGAAGCTCAAACACTATAGAATTAGAAATAGTTTGAGTATTTTTGAGAAATCCTTTTGTATTTAAAAGGTGACGTGTAAATACTCTTCTGGACTGAAGGGTAATCGTTGAAAATCCTTTCAAGGTTGAAAGGTGAACTATTGTAACTGGACAAGACTGATCTCGAACATTGGTGGGAAAACCAAGAACGTTCTTTTTTGAACACTTTAGTGAAAAAGCTCACAAACTGTGAGGACTAGACGTAATCCATTTTGGGTGAACTAGGATATATTCTCGTGTGAATTCTTTTTCCCTTATCTCCTTTTTATTTTTCACCTGCACAACACTAATCACTTTGTGAACTTTTTATTGTTATATTCTAACAAAGAACGTTTTGCCTTTATCAAACCAAGATCAATCTTGAGTTAACAAACTATTACAGAAATTAATTTTAAAAATGGAATCACAATTCAAACCCCCTTTCTTGTGATCAAAATTGTCATTTCAATAATATGGGGTGGATCAGCCATGTACTTCCTCATCTGTGACACGTGGAACACGTCGTGTAGTTTGGCCAGACTCAGAGGCTAGGAAATGTGATAAGCTACAAGACCCGCACGTTGGAGGATCTAGTATGGGCCAATGAATTTAGGAGTGAGCTTCTTAGACTTAAGTGCCCTACCAACTCCAATAGTAGGCGTCACTCTCAAAAATACATGTTCACCATCTTGAAACTCCAGCGGTTTCCTCTATTGGCCGACATAACTCTTTTGTCTGCTTTGTGATGTCTTCATCCTTTCTTGGATCAGACAAACCTTATTTGTGGTTTGCTATACCAACTCTGGCCCCATAAATAGGCTCTCACCATCCTGATACTAACACAAGGGTGTTTGAGACTTACGCCCATATAGAGCCTCGTACGGTGCCATCCCAATTCTTGCATGATAGCTGTTGTTATAGGTGAACTCAACGAGAGGCAACATATTATCCCAAATTCCTTGCTCATCCAAAAAACACACCCTCAATAAATCCTCCAAGGTTTGAATAGTCCTTTCTGTTTGTCCATCATTTTGAGGGTGATGGGCATAACTCAATCTTAACTTAGTACCCAACGCCTCATGTAACGCTCCCCACAACAAGAAATGAACTTTAGATCTCTATCTGACACAATGTTGGAGGGTACCCCATGTAGTCTAACAATCTCGGCAATGTAGATCTTTGAAAGCTTAGTCATATCATAAGTAGTTCCCACATATATGAAATGGGCAGATTTGGTCAACTTGTCAACCAAATTGAGTCAAACTTCTATTGAGTTTTAGGCAATGCTACCACAAAATCCATAGATATACTATCCCATTTCCATACTAGTATATCTAATGACCTTAGTAGTCTCCTTAGCTTCTGATGCTCTACCTTGGCTTTCTAACAAGTCAAACATGAAGCCACATATTCTGCTACTTGTTTCTTCATTCCCGACCACAAGAACTTCTCTTAAGGTTTTGATACATTTTAGTGGTACCAAGGTGAATACTCAACTTGTTTTTGTGGGCCTCATCCAAGATAGTCTTCCTTAATTCTGTTTTGTTGGGTATACAAACACATCTGTTACATCTCAAAATACATCAAACTCCTTTTGATCGAACAAGTATTTCAAACTCTTATGGTCACTAAATACATCAAAACTACACCCATATAGATAATATCCCCATATTTTTAATGCAAAGAAAATTGCAGCTAACTCCAAGTCATGAGTGGGATAATTCTTTTCATGCACCTCCAGTTGACTCGAGGCATAGGCCGCTACTTGTTTGTTCTGCATCAATACACAAGGTAAACCTTGATAAGAAGCATTGCAATAAACTTCGTAAGGCTCTTCAGGTTGTGGCAACACTAACACTAGGGACGTGGTTAGTTTCTCTTTCATCAGTTGGAAACTTTTCTCACACACCTCAGTCCATGCATAAATCTAGTTCTTCTTTGTAAGGTGTGTCAATGGAACTACAATCTTAGAAAACCCCTCAATAAATCTCCTATAGTACTTAGCCAAACCTAAAAAACTTTTAATCTCTATGATTGTCTGCAGTTGTTTCCATGCCAGCACAACTTCTACCTTGGATGGGTCGACAACGATACCTTCCTTCGAAATTACATGTCCCAAGAACTTCACTTCTTCCAACCAAAATTCACATTTTCCTAGATTGGCATACAATTGTTGCTCCTTCAATACTAGCAGAACTTGACACATATGTCCCTCATGTGACACCCTAAACACCAAAATAACATATTTAATAATTTGTACTAGATTTTTTGAACAAAATTAACAAAGGATAAAGAGAATTTGTTTCCAAGAAAATAAAATTTTTATAACTAATTAGGATATCACGTTTCTCAAAAATCAAAAGGAACACTTTAAACTTTTTTCCTTCAATAAAACAGGCAATCTCCATAAATTTGATTTAACTAGAATTTCTTAATTTAATTCCAAAAACTTACTAGAACTTATAAAGTTTTAATACAAAATATCGTTTCTAATTAAATAAGTAAAAGTAAAATACAATTTACAACTCTTATTCCTAGTATCACCTATTAGAGCGGGGTTTCTCTCAAACTTGAACATCAAGACTCATTAACCTATAATAACTGCGATTTTGCAAATGCAGGGCCAAGCCAGCCAAACACAAACAACGAAGGAGGTGAGTTTTGAAATCATGTTAATAGTATAATATAAGTAAGAAAAGCATGCAATTAATCATAAATAAATTGTATCATTACACAAACATTCTTCAAGGAAAAACATCACATTATAAAGTCAAAACCACTCAAGAAAAATCAATACATTTCCCTATAACATCAAATCATCTAAGAGAAATTATTATCGCACACGATACATATTAATCACAACAAAACAATCACAAGAAAATGAAATGATATGCATAAGCTTAGACTCTACTTAACATTGTGGTACCATTCTAACTCTGAAGTACTTGGTTAGGAGGCTTGATACTATGTCAGCACCTGGGTGGACGGACAATTCAAATTGGCTCTGCCCTCATAGATCCCCTCAATAAAACCCGAGACATATATACGCGACAGTCGAGGTAAACGTGTGTTGCACGATAGCTCCCGACATTTGGAGTGCTACCTCTAAGTCACCTAGGAATTCCCCACCCGAATACCTCCAAGGTCTAAAAATATTGCCTTAAGGCTCAACAATAGACCGCCACAATCAAACTCATTCAGTTGTACTTCTCCGAAATCACTAGGATTGTTAGGCCCTACCTATATGATGACAAAACAATCTCGACTTCAAAAATTCTGAATATCTATTTTCTCCTCTCGTTGGCTATGATAGTCCATTAAGACTGTCATCTCAAACACACATTAGAATCACCACTATTTCATCAATTATGGGATTACTTCAATATTCTCATAAAAAATTTATAACATCACTATCATCAATCATATATCCTCATCACCATCACATAAACTCATCACAAATTTATGACATCACTATCATTAATCATACACCGTATCATCACATAAAACTATCACAAATTTATAACATCACTATTATTAATTATACACCATATCATCACATAAACTTATCACAATGCATTCATCTTTTATTATCACATCGAATAAACTTGTATCATACAATGCATCCATCTTTTATCATCACATCACATAAACTCGTCTAATCAAACATATGCACAAAATTCTTTCGACACCCAATATCACAATAATATCAAATACCACACATTTAGCAAAATTAAATCAATCAACACTTTATAAGTATTTCTATTCCACATTTTAATCTCACAATTTCCATATTTGCACATTAATTAATTTATCACTCAAAGGGCTAAGGCCGTACGTAGCGAGCCCCGAATGAATCGTTGGAAAATACGGTTTTCCTGTTCATCTCACAATATATTATACTCATGAATTCAAACGTTGTCTCACCCCATACCTTATTTCGACGCTTTAACACACGAATACGATTTCACAAGCAAACAACATTTGTTCTTTGACTCTTTGTCCTTCAATCGATCAAACTCGACAATTTATGGTTAAACGTCTAAAAACTAAAATTTGAAATTCGGTCAAGGAAACTTACCATAAATCAGAAAACCAATCAGGGGATAATATAGCCACTTTTCACACGATCGTTTTGGCGTTGGTTTCACTCAAATTGGACTTATGGTGAAGAAGAACGGTGCAAAATAACGAATTCCACAAACAGAGAAGTCGGGTATTTTAGAGAGAAATTGGGATGGTTAAAAATCTAAAAAAGTGTGTTTAATTGACTAGTTAAATGAATGAAACAACATACTGAAATTTGGACGAAAACAGAGAAAATTTTCATGAACTAACACTCCGTTCTTATTCCTTTTCCGGCGGCTGGGAACAATTCCCTTCCTTATTATTACTATTATATTTTATTTTATTAACACAATTAGGATTCAAACATATGGGCCAAGCCCATCGACCCTCTTATGTATTTTATGTTTTACTATTATTATATTTATTTTGTTAAAATAAAATTTATAGTTACTTAAATTCATTTTTAATACTCCTCAAAACATCATTTAATTTTCAAAACATTACTAATATTTAATAACTAATATATGATAAATTGGAGTAATTAGAATAATTAACCTTTAATAAAAAAACATATTACTTATAACTGAAACGATGACCACTGATCTGGAGTGATGTCTATGGAGTATAAATACCCCATAACTTCAGTTTAAACGTAATCAATCCTACCACAAACTTTGAACAACTTTGAACAATTTTCTGAACTATTCTCAAAGTTATTTTTCATATTTCAAGTACTTGCAATACATTTTCATATCATTGAGAAATGTTCTCAAAGCATAATTGAAATAATATTGGATTGATATCATTGTACAACTTTTATATTCTTATTCTTAAGTCAAGAACATGCTGCTGGAAAATCATTGAAGTGATTATATTGTTTGTAAAGAAAGTAGTGTACTTTCTTCAAGTGGTCTATTCTAAGATAGTGGTGTGCTATCTTAGGAAGTGTGTTAGAAGTTTGTAGCAGAGATCCTAGGGTAGAATTTGTACATATTCTAACAATAGTGGAAAAATCTCTTGTAGTGTGCAAGAGGACTGGATGTACCCTTGGTTATAAGGCGAACCAGGATAAGATTGCTTTGTTTATTATTTTTCTGCCATTTACTTATTGCCATACACTGTCCTAATCAGAAAAATCGATCACTAAATCCCTAAAAACAAGAAACTTTCTAAACACCTAATTCACCCCCACTTCTTAGGTGCACCTCTATTCTTACAATTGGCATCAGAGCAGGTTATGGTAATTTGCTCCTCGATCCTTACTAATGGCTTCCGCACAACCTGTATTTAGAGATGGTGGTAGTAGCAATAAACCACCTTGTTTCGTTAGAGAACACTATGACTTTTGGAAGATACGTATACAGGCATATCTTGAGGCACAAGAAGATGACATATGGGATGCAGTAGAAAATGGTCCCTTTGTTCCAAAAACAGTCATCGACAATAAAGAAGAAACAAAGATAAAAGTCTCATGGACAGACGATGACAAAAGAAAAGTGTTGTTTGATAAGAAGGCCAAAAACATGCTACAATCAGCACTTGGAATGCATAAATTCTTTCGTGTATCTCACTGCAAAACGGCTAAAGGAATATGGGATACTTTTGAAGTAACTCATGAAGGGACTATTGAGGTAAAACGCTCTAAACTCAATACATTATCTCAAGAATATGAACTATTTCGATTGCAGCCCGAAGAGTCTATTCTAGACTTACAGAAAAGATTCTCTCATCTAACTAACCACTGGTCGGCACTTGGGAAAATCTTCACTAAGGATGAATTGAATCTCAAAGTGTTAAGATCATTAACAAGGGCCTAGCAACCAAAAGTGACGACAATTTCTAAAATGAAAAGCCTATCCAAGATGTCTCTTCCTGAACTGTTCGGAAAACTTCAAGAACATGAAAATCGAACTTGGAAGGTTAGAAAACAATGAAAGTCGAGAAAAGAAGACCAAATACATTGCCTTAAAAGCCGAATCATAAGAACAAATCAATGATGAGAATTCAGATGGAGATGAAAACATCACCTTCCTCGTAATGAAATTTGGTAAGTTCCTTAAAAACGATAAAACTTTTAAAAAGAAAAGTTTCAGAAAGAAGGATGTTTCCACTTCAAACCAAAACTTCACTTGCTTTGAGTGTGGTAAGCAAGGACACATAAAGGGAGAGTGTCCAAATGTTATCAAGAAAAATGCTCTCAAAAAGAAAGACTTCAAAAAGGCCTACATAGCATGGGAAGACAATGAAGTTAGTTCATCTTCGGAATCGGAAAGGGACGAATGTGCGAATGTTGCATTAGTGGCATCACACCAATTCGACGAAGAAGAAGAGGTTAGTAACAAAGACTCTCCTCATCATAATAAGACTAATAGTGAATTAATTATCGAATATAATGATGCTCAAAATGCAATTAAAGAACTACTTATGGAATGTAAAAATCTATTCAAAATAGTGTCAACCCAAAAGAAACAAATTTCATCTCTTCAAGAGAAAATTGACACTATGGAAAAAGATTCTGAAAAATTAAAACAAAATTTTACATGCAATAAGTGTGATTCTCTTTCTTTCAAAATTGTCCAATTAAATAGAGTAATTGAACGATATGAAAAGGGACAAGTTGGATCGGAAGATGTTTTAAATATGCAGAGATATTCAAATGACAAGAGTGGTCTTGGTTACTCAAAATTTGATAAACCAAGTTTAAATAAAACCATCTTTGTTAAAGCAAGTGACCAATCCAACAAAAAGAAAGTTATAATTTTGCAAAAAGATGATCACTTTAAGGAGAAAATTATCCAAAAGAAATCTCATCTACATACATATAGAAGTAAATCTACTCCTACATGTTCTTATTGTGGTCTAAATGGTCACACACTTAATGCTTGTCATGTTAGAAAATTTGGTGTTCCAAATGGGCATTATGTGTTGGTCAAGAAAGGTACTAATCCTCAAGGACCCAAAGCACTTTGGGTACCTAACAAATCATGATCTTATTTTGTAGGTATGCACACAAAGTACCTCTAATATGTGGTACTTGGACAGTGGATGTTCTAAATACATGACCGGTGATAAAACAAAATTTTCAGCTCTAACTCTTGAATCAAAGGGCTTTGTAATCTATGGAGACAACAACAAAGGAAAAATTTTGGGCATTGGAAAAGTTGGTACAACCCCATCTCCTTCAATTGAAGATGTTCTATATGTTGAAGGTTTAAAACACAATCTCATAAGCATTAGCCAGCTTTGCGACAAAGGATACAAAATAGCTTTCAACCAAGATGAATGCATTATCCGAAATGAAGTTTCAAATGAAATTCAGTTTGTTTGTAAGCGTTTCAAAAACATCTTTATACTTAATCTTGATGATTTATCCTTAAAAATGAAATGTCTTTTGGTGAGTGACAACAATGATGCATGGCTATGGCATAAAAGATTTGCACATATCCATATGGATCATTTAAACAAGTTAGTTAAGCATGACCTTGTTGTAGGCTTACCAAAGATGAAATTTATAAGAATTATGTGATGCTTGTCAAAAGGGTAAACAAACTAAGGTTTCTTTTAAACCCAAGAATATTATATCAACCTCAAGACCACTTCAATTGATACATATGGACTTATTTAGTCCATCAAGAACTATAAGTCTTGGTGGAAATTCATATGGACTAGCAATTGTTGATGACTACTCAAGGTTCACTTGGACCTTATTTTTGGAAAATAAAAATGAAGCGTTTAAAGCATTTAAAAACTATACCAAACTAGTCCAAAATGAACAAGCAACCAAAATTGTATCAATTAGAAGTGATCATGGAGGAGAATTTCAAAATGCCTCTTTTGTAGAATTTTGTGAAGAAAATGAAATATTCCATAACTTTTATGCACCAAACACCTCAACAATATGGGGTTGTTGAGAGAAAGAACAAATCATTGGTAGAACTTGCAAAGACCATGCTAAGCAATTCAAGTTTACCAAAATATTTTTGGGCAGATGCAGTAAGCACAGCTTGTTATGTATCCAATCGGGTAATAATTCGGCCAATCCTAAAGAAAACTCCATATGAACTTTACAAAGGTAGAAAGCCAAACATCTCTCACTTTCATATTTTTGGATGTAAGTGCTTTGTGCTAAATAATGGTAAGGAAAATCTCGGTAAATTCGATGAGAAAGCCGATGAAGGTATTTTTATTGGTTATTCCTTATCTAGTAAAGCTTTTAGAATTTTTAATAAAAGAATCTTGATTGTTGAAGAATCTATGCATGTATCATTTGATGAAATGAAAAAGGACAAAAATGTTTCTTATGATGATGATGATTTTGTAAGTAATGATACAAGCAAAGACAATCAAGATGATCAACTAACTCAAGAAAATGAAGTCAGCGTTGAACAGCAAGATGATAATCTTCCTAAGGAATGGAGAACCCATAGAGATCAGCCAATTGACAACATTATAGGTGATATCAACAAAGGAGTTTCAAAAAGGCTCAAACTGCAAGATTATAGATGCTTGCTTGAATATGGCATTTGTCTCTCAAATAGAACCCTCCAAGATTGGTGAAGCACTTAAAGATGATCAATGGATACTTGCCATGCAAGAAGAACTAAACCAATTTGAAAGAAGCAAAGTATGGGAACTTGTTCCTAATCATGGAAATAAACACATCATTGATACCAAATGGGTGTTTAAAAATAAACTAGATGAAAATGATATAGTTGTTCGAAACAAGGCAAGGTTGGTTGCTCAAGGATACAATCAAGAAGAAGGGATTGACTTTGATGAAACATTTGCTCCAGTAGCAAGGTTAGAAGCAATTCGGTTATTACTTGCTTGTGCTTGTTATATGAATTTTGAATTATTTCAGATGGATGTCAAGAGTGCTTTTCTCAATCGCTACATTAATGAAAAAGTATATGTCAAACAGCCACCCGACTTTGAGGACTTCAAGAATCCTTCACATGTTTTCAAATTAAAGAAAACTCTCTATGGTTTAAAACAAGCTCCAAGAGCTTGGTATGATAGGCTAAGTACCTTCCTATGTGAACGAGGATTTGAAAAAGGCAAAGTTGATAAGAGATTATTTATTAAAAGAAATAATGATCACACTTTACTGGGTCAAATCTACGTTGATGATATCATTTTTGGATTAACAAATAATGACATATGTGAAGAATTCTCATTAATGATGCAAGGAGAATTTGAAATGTCTATGATGGGAAAGTTAAATTATTTTCTTAGACTCCACATAAAACAACTCAAGAATGGCATCTTCATAAATCAAGCAAAGTATTGCAAGGAATTATTAAAAAGGTTTGAGATGGAAAACAGCAAAGAAAGTGCAACTCCTGTGGGCTCTGGAACCTATGTAGATAAAGATGAATCGGCATTTCAATAGATATATCAAAATATCGAGGTATGATTGGGTCTCTTTTATATCTAATGGTCAGCTAGCCAGATATTATGTTTAGTGTCTGTTTGTATGCAAGATTTCAGGCAGATCCTAAAGAATCACATCTTGTGGCAGTAAAGAGAATTATGAAATATTTGAAAGGAACAACCAATGTTGGCTTATGGTATCCAAAGGGTAGCATATGCAGTCTAGTTGGTTATTCTGATTCTGGATATGTAGGATGCAAAACAGATCGTAAAAGCACAAGCGGTACTTGCCATATATTGGGTAATGCATTAGTATCATGGTCCTGTAAAAAGCAAGCTTGTGTGGCTCTAAGCACTGCTGAAGCAGAATACATAGCAACAGGAAGTTGTTGTGCACATATTATATGGCTCAAGCAGCAATTATATGACTATGGACTTGATCTCGGATGCATCCCACTAAGAAGTGACAATATCAGTGCAATAAATATCTCGAAGAATCCAATCATGCACTCTCGAACTAAACACATTGATATACGTCATCACTTTCTGCGAGATCATGTGCTCAAAGGCAATGTTGAAGTAACATTTGTGGATACACATAATCAACTAGCAGACATCTTCACAAAGCCACTACCTAAAGACTCATTCTACAAGATTCGAAGAGAACTTGGGATTTTAAATGAAAACGACCTCTAATGCAAGGTATCTATACTTTGTAAGTCATCTCTAAATTGTAATTTACATACAATTTAAATTGAATTAGCAAGATGCTATCTTTCTCTCATTCACATAGTAAAAAAAAATTGTTGCTTTTTTTCCGATTTCACGACAACAAGGTAGCCATTCTTTAACCCTAACTTCATTCTTCCATTTATCTCTTCCTTTTATACATTTCAATACCTTCCTAACTTAATAGTACTTCATTTTTTTCTCCATTTCTACATGTATTAAGCTTTGTATCATTCCTCCCATAGCACAAGTTTTTAGTATAAATTTCACCATTTTCATGACCTTAACAAACTCTTATTTTTTCATAACAAAAAACCTATTTCCTAAAAAATATATCTGCTTTTTTTTTTTTTTTTAATAAACTAAAGTTCATTCCTTCAATTTTAAAATAATGCATAAAAACATGACTCATTTTTAATTACTTCATTTTGTACAAATTAGTCTTTTTGTACATCTTAGACTTTTCCTTTTTGTTTTCCTTTTGACATCTTATATAAGTTTAACCATTTTTTTCCTTTCATATTTATATAAATATTATATATTATATTTTGTCAATATTTCACCCTATTGTAAATTATTTATTGATTTCCCATCTTTTTTTATCTTCCATTTCTTTAGAAAAACAATACTTTATTATCTTACAAACTTATAACAATACTGCACTTTTTAAATTGAGAAAAATCGAGTTAAAATAAAAGATTTTATTTTTGAAAAAAAAAATTGATTAAATATTTAAAAAAATAAAAGATAAATGATCTAATTAAAAAGTTTTAAATAATAAGCTAAGTGATAAATTATGTATTTTAGGGTAAAGATTTTAAAGCTTAAATATAATTTTTGTGAGTTGTCTTTTATCAAATTTTCGTTTTGATTCTTATATTTTTTTTTAATTCATTTTCATTCTTTTAACTTTTATAAATGAGACTAAATTATTCTTTTACTCCTTTAACTTATTTTTCGGTTTTATTTTAGTCCTCTAATTATTTTTTGTTCTATTTTGATCTCTTAACTATACTTTTTTTAGCCAAGTTGGTGATTTCCGTTAATTTCTGCCAAAAAACGTTAACTTTTGTCATTTTCTTCATCTTTAGCTCAATTGGGAATAAATGGACGGATACTTATTCTGTAGGTACCATTTCGACTCCCACGGAACGAGTAAGACTGTAATATCACTCATCTTCAAATCCAAAAATGAATGATCTTTTCATACATAAATTTTAAAATCTATAACTTAGTCAAATCCATAAAATTTCAAACTCATAAAAATGAAAAAATTCATTTTTTTTTTAATTCACAACAAATTCTAAACAAGAAGACTCACTGCTCTTCACCAATCTCAGATCTGTTTCTTAATTACTCGATTCATATCGCTTTGAGTTTGGTGAGTTTTTTTTCTTTGTATTTTGAAGGTGCAAACACGAGAAGAAGGGGTTGAATTGTGTTTGCCAAAGTTGATAAGTTTTTGCTAATTTGATGAAGGTTGATTAGTTTTTATGAATTACTTAGATAAGAAGCAATTGGATTAAGAGGCAACAAGCAATGAAAGCATAAATAATTTGACACATAGATTTATCCTGATCCACCACTAACTTGGCTACATCCAGTCCCCTCATTTAGAAGGCTTTAATCCACTAATTCAAATACCTTGAATTACGAAGCATCTGACCCTCCAAGCCAGTCTTCCCAAACAGCCGGACAACCCTATACTTTTGAAGAACTAACCACCTTGACCCTACAAGCCAAGTCTTCTCCTAACAACGCGACAACCCCTGATTGAAGAAGGAACTAAACCACTATCGGGTTGAATACAAAAGATTGGAACTTTAAGTATTTGCTTCTAACAAAGCTGATAATAATAATAATAACTCTCACACTCTAAGGAAAAAAAAACACTCAGAAAATAATTCTTATTCGAACAAGGGTTTTCTCTCTTTGAACTCTATGATGAATTTGAAATTTGAGCTTGAGTTCTTCTAGTCTCTTTTGATTTTCGATGATCTTCTTCTTCAGCCTTGAGTATCTATTTATAGTTAAAATTAAGGATTCAATTTGGTCCTTCTTTAATTCTGAATTGTATCTTCATTCCTAGATTCGTCAATAATGATCTTATTCAAAAATAATTCTGAACAAGATACTTTTTTATAATATATTCTTTAGCCAATTCTTTATTTCTAAGTCCAATCTGAGCAGTTTTTCTATATTGATTATGTTCATATTTTGTTCAGATTGAGTTTGTCAATTCTTCAAGTTGACACTGTTCATATTTTGTTGTAGAAAAATCTTGACCATATCTTCTTTTCAATTTGGTCAAAGATTTTCTACAATTTATAAATTTGAATCAAATCTTATTTTAGATTTTCTTCAAATATAAATCTGAATCAAATCTTATTTTAGATTTTCTACAATTAAAAATTTGAATCAAATCTTATTTTAGATTTTCTTCAATTATAAAATTTGAATCAAATCTTATTTTAATTTTCTTTAATTATAAATTTGAATCAAATCTTATTTTAGATTTTCTTCAATTATAAATTTGAATCAAATCTTATTTTAGATTTTCTTCAATTATAAATCTGAATCAAACTGAATGTTTAGTATCCTTTTTTGAACAACTTTCCTAATGATGTGGTGTTTGATTTCTATGTGTTTAGCTCTAGAATGAAGTATAGGGTTTTTGGTTAGGCAAATGGCAGAAGTGTTATCACAGGAATGCTAGATTCTAGGATTTTGTTGTTTTCAAGTTGATGTTTCATCAAAAGTAGTTGAGAACTAAAGACAACTACTGAAATGAACCCAACCTCTGTTGTTGACATGACAATGGTGCTTTGTCTCTTACTTGACCAAGATATTAAGTTGTCACCTAGAAATGTGTAGTTGCCACTAGTGCTTTTTCTCTCAAGTTTATCTTCAGCATAATCAGAATCATAGTATCCACTCAGTTTGTATTTAGGAGATTTCTTATAGAACAAGGTAAGGCTGGTAGTGCCTTTTAGGTATCTAAGTTTAAAAACATGATTGGAAATTCAGAATTTTCAAACCCTGGGGGTTGTTTAACATAGACTTCTTCACTTATATAACCATTTAGAAAAACACTTTTAACATCCATTTGAAATAATGCAATGTTATTATTTGCAGCAAAAGAAAGTAGGATACATATAACTTCTAACCTGGCCACTGGAGCAAATGTCTTAGTGTAATCAATGCCCTCTTGCTGATTGTAGCCTTGTGCGACAAGCTTTGCCTTGTTTCTGACCACTTTACCTTTTTCATTTAGCATGTTTCTGAAAACCTACTTGGTTCCAATAATGTTCTTCTTTGGTCTAGGAACTAGATCCCAAACACCATTCCTCTTAAATTCATTTAACTCTTCTTGCATTACAAGAATCCATCCTTCATCTATCAATGCTTCATCGATAGAGGTATG
The DNA here is from genome assembly GCA_037974755.1 of Cicer yamashitae. Lineage (NCBI taxonomy): Eukaryota > Viridiplantae > Streptophyta > Magnoliopsida > Fabales > Fabaceae > Cicer > Cicer yamashitae. Next base: position 27,495,941 of record JBBPBQ010000001.1, on the reverse strand, counting down.
CTCAATTGATGAGAGTAATCCAAATAGAGTGGTATCTTATAGTGATGATCTGGTCCTCAAAGGATCACTTGCACTTCCAATTATTAGAGTTTCAGGATGAGATGACTTGTACTTCCATCCAGATCTTCCTTCTGACTTATCTTGACCGTTTCTGACTTGATGAGATTCATCTTTTTCTGATTTCCTTGTATCCTCTAATTTTTCAAATTCCTCTGGTTTGTCTGCACCTGCTTCCTCTAGTCCCGGTAAACCTACAGTATCCTATAATTGCTATGACTTTTCAAGGTCAAGCTAATAAGAGTAAGTAACACGTTCCCCCTGTCTTTGTTTCTATTAGATTCTATCTCATCGTACACCATTCTGTTATGCAATATTTGAGACGCGTGGTCAATACCTAGGTGTAGTTTTGGGATACTCTATAACATAATATAAATTAGATAATTTAATAAATCAAACAATACAGCTCAAAACACCAGTTTTGTTTCCTGTGGTTTATGCTTGTTTATAAAGAAACAAACTTGTATTCTTCTTCTACTTAAATGTTCAGATTTTTGATTCACCTGGTTCCTCTAATTTTTTAAGAGCATACAAAATACTTATCTAGCTTTGATTTTTAAGATCAAGCTTCTTGTTATCGCAGTAAACATAATATCAAACAATAATTAAATTAAAAGAAAGATATAACCTATATGTTAATAGTTTTAGTTTCACTTTAAAAACCCTCTTATTTCTTCTTTTCTGGTTTTCAGATTCTGAATTTGCAAATTCTCTGATTAGAGGGTTTGGATGAAGGGATTTGAATTCCCATCCAGGTTTGTAGTCTTGATGAACTTGGTTACAGTGTTCAAAGAAGTCTCCTAATTCTGATTGTTAATCTTACACTTCTGTTTCTGCTGATGTATCAGGTTCCTCTGGTAATTTTGGAACTGATGGTAATTCTGATTCTTCTAGTAGTTCCAGTTCTGTTGATATGTGTGATTTCTCTGTGAGTTTTATTTTGTTGATGTGTGTGATTTCCCTGCCAGTTTTGACTCTGTTGATACTCCGTATTTTAAGATATTTCTGGTTCATCGTATCGTTCTGGTTCTAATAGGTACTGTGTTGATCAACTCTTATTCCACCTAAGTCAGTTGGCTTTTGTTTGTTAGGTCTTGAAACATAGACCTTTTCCCTTCATATATTGCAAGCATCCATTGACCGAACACCACGATGGGTGTTTCAATTTGGTGCTTAGAAAATTTGCGGCATAAACAATTTTATCCTTTGGTACCCAAATCTGGTTGGGTCCTGATTTGTTAGTTCTTAAAGGTTTCTTGTCTTTCCATGTGGTTAGCATATGACAAGATATTTTAGTGTGACCTTTCTTATAGCAAATAGTACATAAATCATCAGAACAAACAAACTTAGGTTACTTTTTCTTGAAATCCTATTCCTCTTTTACCATTCCTACTAACACACATAAATCATAGATGCATACTTGCTTCTTTCCATACCATTATCAAGAAAATCTTGAAATACTTCTTCATGCTTATCAAAGTTACATGTGGTATTTTCAATTGATGTTGAACTATAATTACTTTTCAGAGTTAGATTTTCAGCCTTAAGTTCAGGAATATCAATTTTCAAATTTGCATTTTCTGTTTTAAGTTCAATAATATTAGTTTTAATAGTTGAATTTTCTGTTTTAAGTTCAGTATTATCAGTTTTCAGAGTTGCATTTTCTATTTTAAGTTCAATAATATTAGTTTTCAGAGTTGCATTGTCTGTTTTAAATTCAACACTTTGATTCTTTAAAACATTAACTTTTTCAATTAGGTTTGTATTTTCTTTCCTAAGTGTTTTCCGTTTTATAGACAATTTTGATTCTTATTTAAATAATCATTTATAGTAGTAATTAAATCAGATCGAGTTAAGTCAAAAAATACCTCAAATTTCTTCATCTGCTGATTCACTGAATCCAGACATGTTGGACCCTTGGATCTTTCCTCAAACATTGTAAAGTGTTCAACCTTGAGACTGAGCTCTGATGCCAATTGAAGGTGCAAACATGAGAAGGGGGGGGGGGTAGAATTGTGTTTGCCAAAGTTGATAACTTTTTGCTAATTTGATGAAGGTTGATTGGTTTTTATGAATTACTTAGATCAGAAGCAATTGAATTCAAAGGCAGCAAGCAATGAAAGCATAAATAATTTGATACATAGATTTATCCTAGTTCACCACTAACTTGGCTACATCAAGTCCCCTCATTCAATAGGCGTTAATCCACTAATTCAAATACCTTGAATTACAAAGCACCTGACCCTCCAAGCTAGTCTTCCGAAACAGCCTGACAACCCTAGACTTTTGAGGAACTAACCACCTTAACCCTACAAGCCAAGTTTTCTCCTAACAACCTAACATCCCTAAATTGAAGAAGGAACTAAACCACTATCGGGTTGAATACAAAAGATTGGAACTTTAAGTGTTTGCTTCTGACAAAGCTGATAATAATAATAACTCTCACACTCTAAGCAAAAAAAACACTCGGAAAATAATTCTTATTCGAACAAGTGTTTCTCTCTTTGAACTCTAAGATGAATTTGGAATTTGAACTTGAGTTCTTCTACTCTCTTTTGATTTTCGATGATCTTCTTCTTTAGTCTTGAGTATCTATTTATAGTTAAAATTAGGGATTCAATTTAGTCCTTGTTTAATTCTTAATTGTATCTTCATTCCTAGATTGGTCAACAATGATCTTATTCAAAAATAATTTTGAACAAGATAATTTTTGATAATATGTTCTTTAGCCAATTCTTTATTTCAGAGTCCAATATGAGCAATTCTTCTATATTGATTGTGTTCGTATTTTGTTCAGATTGAGTTTGTAAATTCTTCATGTTGATATTGTTCACATTTTGTTGTAGAAAATCTTGATCAAGTCTTATTCAAATCTTGACCATATCTTCTTTTCTAAATCCGAATCAAATCTTATTTTAGATTTTCTTCAAATATAAATCTAAAAATCAAATCTTATTTTAGATTTTCTTCAATTATAAATTTGAATCAAATCTTATTTTAGATATTCTTCAATTATAATCTGAATCAAATCTTATTTTAGATTTTCTTCAATTATAAATTTGAATCAAATCTTATTTTAGATTTTCTTCAATTTCACGAATCTTCTTTCATACTCTGTGAAGTCAAATATATTGTTCTCATAAAATACTTTTGTTATCATCAAAACTCTAAGTATAAAACCAACTTGGTTCCAACAAATTTGAGGTTGAGTTCGAAGATTATGGGTTTGGTGAATTTTTCTGATTTTTTGGATTGAAAGGGTGATGAATTTATGAGTTTGGATGATGAAGATGATAAATTTAATAATTTTTATTTTTAAAAAATTCTATAACAAAAATTAAAGAATAAATTTGTTGATTCATATGTGAATTCTAAAGAAGAAAAATTGATTTAGGGGTTTTTCATTTTTCTAAGTTTGACATGTTATGAATTTGTAAGTTATGGATTTGATAGTTTATGAGTTTGAAGATGATAAGTTTGATGAATTTTCTAGATTTTAAATTGAATGAGATAAAAAATTATGGATATATGAGTTTGAAGATGAGTGAGATGAAGGAGATAACAAAACTTAACATTTTTTTAACATAAATTAACGGAAAGACCAACTTGACTAACAAAAGTATAGTTTGATCAAAATGGAAGGAAAAATAATTAGGGGACTAAAGTGAAACTAGAAAATAAGTTAAAGAATTAAACGAGTAATTTAGCCAATAAATGATTAATGTTATAGTCATTTTCATCATAACCGTTTCAAAGAACTGTATGATTATTGTCATGAAATGTTGATGTCTAATTTTGGATCGGTTGTAAAGTCAAGTGTGCAAACTTAACAAGAAGGAGATGAAGTTACATATAACTCTAACAAATAGATTTTAAATAGACTTTCACATGTAAGCTTGATATTGGATTAAATAGATTTTAAAAAAGTATTATAGTGGATACATATTGACAATCAATAACAAATATTTTAATGACCAGATATTAGTATAGCTAATATTTTGATTGTGAAAAGACTAAAATTTATCGTTTATAAAAGATAAAAGGACGAAAATTAATTAAGAAAATAAAGAGCAAAACAATGAATATTTTCTATTATATCATCTTTTGAAAAAAAAACTGTCATTATAACTTTAAAACTTATATATAAAAATTTTATTTTCTTTTCCCTTCTAAAGATTGCAAGGCGGGGATGCAAAAAAAAAAATTTCCTCCTACAAGAGGTGATGTGACCATTGGCTTTTTTTTTAACAAATAAAGAAATGTTAAATTAATAAATAAAAAATATAAAAAACAAAATTATATTAATAAAATAAAATAAATAAATTGGTTTGAAAAAAAATACATCAAAGTGCGGATGAAATTGTTAATTTATTTGCAATAGGCTGCAAAATAGGAGGAAATTATTAACAAAATAAGATAAAGTTGCTAATTTATTTTATAACAGAAATATGAAGAAATTGTTAAAATATTATATTACGTTTTTTTCTACACATCATATTAATTTTGATGTATTTTTATTTTCCATGTATTTTATTTACTTTTTTAATATAATTTAAATTTTTTTAATATTTTTATTTATTAATTTAATATTATATCTCAACATAGTAAATTTTTATTTTAATATTTTCGTATATAAGTTTATTTATAAAAAAAATCCAAACAGTTAAAAGATAATGATTAAAATTATAATTAAGTGAAATCTTAAATAGAAATTAGATTTTTTATATATATAAATCCATATATCCTCTTTGTAGTCTCCGCCCTCCCTCCACCGTCTCTCACATTCACATTTGGTTTTGAACCAATCCGAGTTGAATCAGTGAGTCGAGTTGAGTCATGTCGGACGAGGAACACCACTTCGAGTCCAAGGCCGATGCAGGAGCTTCAAAGACTTATCCTCAACAAGCTGGCACCATTCGCAAAAACGGTTACATCGTCATCAAGGGTCGTCCCTGCAAGGTTTTAATTAGTTTATAAATTTAATTTAATTTTCATCAAAGCTTCATTAATTTGATCAAAATACTACTATCCTTCGTTTTGTTTTATTAGTTAGGTTTTGATAAAAAAAATTCTTCATGATTTAGTTTGTTTTTTGAATTTTGATTATTTACTCTTTGAGATCTATTATAATACATAACCTAATTTAGCTTATTGTTGTTACTTTAGTTAACTGAAATAAAAATAATAATTTTTTTTTTTGTTGAAAATTGAAATTACATGTTCCATGTGTTGTTTTGTTATATTTTAGGGTTTTATATGTGAGTGTTCTTATATTTTAGGGTTTCAATCCAGTCAAATGTGGCTGAGGTGACTGGGACATAAAAAAACCTGATGTCGCAGTTCATATCTTGGACGTGGAATTTTATTTAAATGTTACCAAACAACATCACAATACAAGATGAATACTCACAAATACAACCCTGTTGCGGCTGATGCTACTGAGACATCAAAAACCCTGATGTCGCAGTCCATATGGTGGTCCAGGATTTTTATTTAAAACTTTTTGGAAGATTAGGTTTTATTTAAATGAATTTGTGTGGTGATTTGAGTATTAATTTTGGATTTATGGTTGTTTTTTTGTTTGGCTTTGTTTTGGTACTTTGGTGGTTTACTTAAAACTATGATTGATGGGTGTGGATGGACTATTTTATGGCAGGTTGTTTGTTCATTTTTAGGGTTGTATTTGTGAGTGTAATCTTGTATTGTAGCGGGGTGACCTAATCCCTTGATATTGATGAGAATCCAGTCGAATGTGGCTGTGAATAGTTGTTGCCGAGACATCAAAAACCCTGATGCTGCAGTTTGTATTGTAGTTGTGGACTTTTATTGAAAACTTTTTGGAGCTTAGCTTTGGTTGTGTTGACTAAATTTGTGTGGTGTTTTGAACTTTTGTGTATTAATTTTGTTTGGATTTATGGTTTTTTTGTTTTGTTTGCTTGAATTATTTTTTGTACTTTGGTGGCTTACTTGAAACTATGATTAATGGGTGCGGATGTTTTTTATTATGGCAGGTTGTTGAGGTTTCAACATCTAAAACTGGTAAGCATGGTCATGCTAAGTGCCACTTTGTTGGAATAGATATTTTCACCTCCAAAAAGCTTGAAGATATTGTGCCCTCTTCCCACAATTGTGATGTAAGTAGATAGATCTTGTTATTTTTACGATGTTTCTAGAATTCTATGATTCCTTTCTTTGATGACATTTTTCTGTTTTTTCCCTTTCTTTTAGGTTCCCCATGTGAATCGTACCGACTACCAGTTGATTGATATTTCTGAGGATGGATTTGTGAGTTGCGATATTGTTTGTCTTTTTCTTTCGTATTTTTGTTGGCAATTCCTTTGATTCAATGACTAATCTTGATTCTATCATCTGAACCTTTACTTGAATGATGTTATTGTATAGGTGAGTCTGCTTACTGAAAATGGGAGCACCAAGGATGACCTTAGGCTTCCTACTGATGAGAATCTGCTTAGTCAGGTTAGTAGAGATCTACTGCTTTGTTTGTTCTGATTCACAGCATGCAAAAGTATGATCAGCTTTAGAACCTTTTTTGTTTGTTTTAGATTCTTATTTTCTCTTTAATAGTAACAAAAATATTATTACTGTTTGACCTGAATCCTTTTTTACATATCAGATTGTATCCCTTGATTCTTTTAATCTTTGGCTCACTTTGGTTCAACTTCTAGCTAATAGGAGTCCTTAATGAGTTTAAGTTTATCGGCCCTATAATTACCGAAGAAATTAATGACCTGTTTTGTGTGACGAAAACTGATACATTCCTCTTATTGAAGATTTGTACAGTTAACAATGAAAACATCTTTTTTCCATTGTTTTTGGTATAAATATTTGACAACACGAAATAAGTCGAAATCTTTGAAAAAACTAAAAAAGTAGTTTTTGTAATTAAAAGTGAAAATAGAAAATGAAAACCAAATAATGTTTTCGTAAGTGTCTTAGGTGTTGAAGTTAATTTTAACCTTTTACAGGAAGTTAATTTAAATTTATAAGCGAAGCTGTAGTTTAAAGAATTCATGATTATTGAAACATGTTTTTAATATTGCTGTTTCTACTAGTGTTCAACCAGTAATTTATCCAAGCAAGTTCTGAATACCTCTGTAAATGCTCTTGTCTGTTCATATGTTTATTGATTGTTTTTTATTCCTCTAACTAAGTACACATAATTTACTGGCCACTGCAGATAAAGGCTGGTTTTGGTGAGGGTAAGGACCTTGTTGTGTCTGTGATGTCTGCCATGGGCGAGGAACAGATTAATGCTCTGAAGGATATTGGATCAAAGAACTAGCTTCAACTGCCAGTTTGTTGTTCCATTTAAGCAAAAGATTTTTTGTGTTTTCTTATTGTTCAACCATTTGGTTATGGACTCTGGTCTTACTAGTCTTACCAACTGTGTTTGTGGGAGTGACAAACTATTTAACATTTTTCCTGTTTCCATGTCTATTTGTCTTATAAAAAAATAGGAATCTTTTGTCTTTACATTATCTTCGTGCATCGCTTGCATAACATTTGAATTTGAATAGGCGTATCCTTCTGACCTGAAGGCTGTAGCACCACATTTTTTAGGTATTGGCGGTTTTGAGTCTTGTAAAAACCTTTAGGATTTTGTCCTTTGTGAAAAGGCCCCTCGGTAGGCCCCTCGGTAGGTTGAAGAGTGTGTGTTTATAACTATCATTAGCTTTGCACTTTAAAATCAAATGTGTTTTTTGCTATTGATGGAAGTATCTAAATATGATGTAATGTTACTTTTATTCCATCATAGGTCGTTTATTTAGCAATCTTAAAAGTGACACAATCCTTAATTGGCGAGAGGATAGTCTAGTGTTTTGTTTTATAAATGGTTTGTTCATTGTTTTTAAAGTGGTATCAGGACCTTCTTTAGCAAAATCAGATGTAGGAAAAAATATGAGTGAGGCAGTGGGAATTAGAAGAGAATGGGACTCGAAAGAACTCCATTGTAGAGGATTTAGATAGAGGATGGAGCGCGAGAGAACTCAAAAGTTGAGGATTGAAGGCAATGCATTACTTTTCATCCTCTCATTTGTTGAAAGCCTACCATATTTTCAGAAGTTTATTTTCCGACGACAATAATTCTTGATGTTGTGACTTGAAGATCGCAAATTGGTTGCTTTTTCGGATGATGATTATTACATTTGAACCTAATATCCTATGATACTAGGTTTAAGTTAAAATTTAAATCCGTCGAAAGATTTTTAGCTCCCAAACTTTACATCATGAATTTTGTTTTTTTTTGTTTTCTTAAAGTTTGTATTGGTGGTGGATCCATAATATTATTTATTGGGGGTAAAAATGTAAGACTAGTATTTTATATATAAAAAAAAAATATAGAATAAAGGTCTAAACTAAGGGTGTACGTGGGTTGAGTTGGGTCAGTTTTGTCAAAATCCGATATCTGACCCGATCGATTATCTTTGGGTTGGGTTAAGTTCTAAACTCGTATTTTTTTTCATTTAATCCGAACTAAATCGACCTGATCAAGAACGGGTTGGATTGACGGGTTATACATAAATAATAACCTATTTTTTATTTTACGGGAAAATATATTTAATACTTGAATGTTTTAAAAACTATAAAATTTTAATCACATCATTCAATTCTTTAAAAAAGTCAACAACCTTCTACACAAGAAAATAAATCCAACAATCTTCAAATACATAAATAAATTCAACAATAGTAAATCAATAAAATATAAAAATTCACCAATTCTAAACAACGTCAACTTCAAGTCCAAGCATTTAACAAGTTCCTCAAATTATGGAAGAGAACAATTGGGAATATGCAAAAAGTTCACCCACTTCAAGTCCAAACACTTAAGAAGTTCATCATTACACATAACTTACCAACCATTTTAGTTTACTAAGCTACCATAATTTTTTAATAGTAGTTCTTCATTAGTTTATTTTTAGAGTACTTACTATTTTCAAATACAATACAAAAAAAGTGTTTAATAGATTTAAATGTAAAAAATATAAACTAAATTCATCATAAGCATCATTTTTGCTCATAATAGTACTTAACTCAAAAATAGTACTTAACTCAAAAATTTTGTATTTAACAAATGTAAAAAATTTAAACTAAGTTCATCATAAGCATAAGCTTACAGTTCATACATTCATTATGCAAAACTATAACAAAATATAACATTTAAATAAATATCAGTTATGAGCACCTACGAAATAAAAGAAGAACATGGCGGCAGTGCGTTGGACGCAGATATGGAACAAAAGAAGAAGGTGGACGTATGGAACAGAAGAAGAAGGTAGATGACGGCGACTGAAAATCTGAAGAAAAAGAAGAGTAATGAAACCCTATTGGCCTGCCAAACAACATTTAAAAAAAAAAAATTATAACTAGTTAGCGAGTCAGGTCTACGGCTCAACAGGTTCAAATTATTGAACCCATTACCTGAACCAAATATAAGCGGGTTTCAACGGGTTGGGTTGGATCGGACCCGAAAGTGATCGGGTACAGGTAAAAATCGGGTTGGGTTGGGTGATCGGATTGACGGGTCGACTCACGCCTATGTACACCCCTAGTTCAAACCATTCTTAATTAAGAAAAACAAGATTTATTTGGTCACATAAATTTAAATAGTAATAATCTATAACATTATAAGTTTTTGGTTTAATTGCGGTTTTGATCCCTTTATTTTCGCTAATTCATGGAATTGGTCCCTCTATCTTAGAAGTCAACCGTTTCGGTCCCTCCATCAGATATTTGAACTAAAAAATGACGATTTGACATATTTTAGAATGATGTGGCATACGATTCATGACATAGATAAATCTAGATGCATTAATTATTCATATGTTGTTAATTAAATTAGAAAAATGAAAAATTTATAAGTTGAAAGTTAAGTTTTTAGAAGATTTTATTGCGATTTCATGCGTGTTAATTATTCTACATTATCTTATAATATGCCATATTATTTAAAGCATGTCACATTGCTATTTTTTAGTTAAAATTAGAATGAGGGACCAAAATTGTGAGCTTTAAAATAGGGGATCAATTTCATGAATTGATAAAAATAGAGAACTAAAACTGCAATTAAACTTAGGTTTTTATAATGAAGTGGGTGAAAACAATCTATAATATTTTCACATAAAAATATTTGATCCTCTAATGTTAAAAGAAAAAAGATGAAGTGGGTAAAGATGTACGAGAAAAATATAATGAGAGTGCAGATGAAAGAAAATTAAAGAAATGATGGTGGGTGTAACATCTTTTTTTTGTTAATTTTAAAATTGAGTTTGATTTCTTTTTTGATAAAATGGAAATAAAACAAAGAAAAACTACACCACTAAACAGGGAAGACAAACCAATAGTGTCTTCAAACAAAATCAAACTAAGGAGAGGAGGAGGACTATCAACTATAGTCCAAATAAAAGATCCAGAATGACCAGCATTAGCAACAAAATCGGCACATCTATTTGCTTCACGGTAGGCATGCACCATAGTGGGATTCCAATCAGATGAAACAAGAAAAGAATGTCCTAGAGAAAAGGTTGAAGAGATCCCGTGCTAGTAAAGCCAATAGTAACCATACGAGCCACAACATATAAGTCTAGCTCAAAAAAGCTTCTTTCAAGCTTCAAACTTTGAAAAAACGCTCAAATTTCCGCCTAAATAGCATTACAAGAAACATCATCTGTTATTTGATGGTGAAAGCGCTCTAGAATAGTGGAAAGTTTACCATGCACTAATTTCCAAAGAAAAGAACGAACAATGTTAAGACCTTGCCAGTTCCAAATTGTCTTAAAAAGGTCATTTGTGTCTTCCATAATATTAACAACACCATAAAGGATGTTATAAGCTGATTTTAGAGAAAATAAGCCATAAGAGGAATCTAACCAAAATGGAAAATCAGATTGACCAAGGTCAAGAAGGCACAAGGAGGCTTTCATACTCACAAACTAATGAGGAAGAATACTAGAGAAACGGTGCAAACTCCAATCCTCATTAGTGGAGTATTCATTAATTGTAAAGTTTGCTTGACCCTAAGGGATATCACTAACTAGATGATCAATCAAAGGGCCAATAACAGGGATCCACTTGTCTTTCTAAATACGAACAGTTAGGCCATCACGCATAATCCAAATAATATTATTATCTTCAATTATCGGTCAAACTTGAACATTCGGCATCCATATTTCTCTTTAGGAATCTTTACCCAAAGTTTATCATAATTCTCCACCAATTGCCAAGATAAGTTGAGCATGTAGGCTATATTTAGAGTGTAAAGATTGCGAAATCCGACACTACCCTCAACTTTGTCTTTACACATGGTATCCCATGAGATAAGATGGAGCTTCCTTTGTTGATATGTGCTGCTCTAGATAAAATTATGACACAGACGCCCTCATCACAAATCGAAGCAGTGAGGGAAGTTGTTTGCATAAAATAATGAGGGATACTAGAGAGACAAGACTGAGCCAAAGTGACCTTACCAGCAAAAGAAAGAGAAGTGGTTTTCGATCCTGTTAACTTTTTTTTTCTCATTTTATTAAGGATAAAATGGTGAGAGTGTTTACATATTCTTTGGTGCAAAAGAGGGACAACAAGATAGGTGTTCAGATCCCCAGGTATGTCAATTCCCATCAGTGTACACAAAGAAGAAGAAACTATGTCGCTAATGTTATGAGAGAAAAAAACTTTTGATTTTGATAGATTTAATGTCTGAGCAAAATTCATCTATTACCTATCGAATCAAAATGATTGCTCTAGAGAGGCTTCAACAAGAAGGACAAGGTCATCAAAAACTGTTAAAGCATGAGATTTAAGATGTTCACCAAAAATATTTTGTGATCTTTTGTTTTATCTTGAGTGTTATTTTGTTGTTCAAGTTACCTCTACATGAAGTATGGTGACCCATACTTGTTGGAGTGGTTTAAGACTTTGTAATCATGGTTAGGTGACAGACCACCATGCTGTCCTACTGTTTTTCTCTTTTCTGTTTTTTATATATTGTATTAGAAACAATATTTTGAAAGTGAATGAAAGTGATCTATGTTTCTAAATTTTTAAAGAAACTAACAATTGGTATCTAGAGTTTCTTGGTTCTTGAAGGGCCTATGATTTAAAACCACAGAGAAACCAGCATACCAATTTTTAGAGAAATAGAATACCCATTTGAAAAGAAAAAAAATCACTAGAGAAGAAAATTAAAAAAAAAACCTATTTTCTCGATACCCAACCTTTTTTTCTTGATGGCTTCTAACAATATTACACTACCAGCACCTCCTATATTTACAGGAAAGAATTATGAAATCTGGTACGTAAAGATGTGGACTCACTTGAGGGCATATGATCTTTGGGAGGTGGGGGAAACAGCTATTGAACCACCACTTTTGCAAGAAAAATCCAACTGTTCCTCAAATGAGATACCACAATGAGCAAGTTGCTAAAAGAGCTAAGGTTCTTACCATCCTTCACTCTGCTATGAATGATGATGTTTTCATGAGAAACTCACACTTGGAGACAACAAAACAAGTCTGGGAGAAGTTGGAAGAAGATTTTTTTGGGAATGAAAGAACCAAGCAAATGCAGGTTATTAATCTCAAAAGAGAGTTTGAAGCCTTGAAGATGAATGAAGCTGAAACCATAAATGATTTCATGACCAAAGTTATGAAAGTTGTAACCCAAATTACATTGTTGGGGGAAGAATTTATTGATAGTAGAATTGTAGAAAAAAGTCTTGGTGGTTTTATCTGAAAGGTTCGAATCCAAAATTTCTTCACTTGAAGAGTCTAAAGATCTTTCTAAGATAAGCTTAACAGAGCTTACAAATGCTCTTCAAGCTCAAGAGCAGAGAAGACTTCTTCGACAAGAGGAAGCAACAGAATCAGCCTTACAAGTCAAACACAAAGGAAAAACCATAACAATCAAAAATGAAAAGAAATTTGTCGGGCAACATTACGGAAAAGATACAAAGAAGAAATAAAGGTTTCCAAAGTGTGGAATCTGCAAAAGAACTAGCCACAAAGAGAATATTTTTGGTACAAAGGAAAAACACCACCGCCAATACAATGTAGATATTGCAACAAAAATGGGTATATTGAGAGGTTTTGTAGGCTGAAACAGCAGCAACAAAATCAACAAAGTCATACTTCTCAAAAGGCAAATGTGACTGAAACTGATGATAGCGAAGAACTCTTGTTCATGGCCAAGACTACAAAAAGTTTGGAGGATGGAGACACTTGGTTTCTTGACAGTGGATGCGCACAACACATGACTAGCAAACCATATTTTTTTTCGGAGCTCAAACCTGCTATAGGATCTGTAAAGATCGGAAATGGAGAAAAAGTTGCCATCACGGGTAAAGGAACGGTGAAAATTTATACAGCAATAGGTATTAAATACATTTATGATGTTCTTTTAGTGCCTGAACTTGACCAAAACCTGTTGAGTGTGGGTCAAATGATGCAAAACGGCTACTGCTTGATATTTAAAGAAGGAAGTTGTGTGATTACTGATGTTAATAATCATGAATTATTTGAAATAGATATGAAAAAAAGAAATTTTCCTATTAACTGAAATTTAGTTTCTAAACATGAATGTAAATTGAGTAAGGCTGAACTTGATTCTAAGCTTTGGCACAAGAGATTAATTTGGCCACTATAATTTGAAATCCATTCAATTTGCTCAAAAGAAAATGTTGGTCAAAGACTTACCTAGTATTCAAATGTGCTCGGAAGTGTGTGAAGGTTGTCTACTTGGTAAGCAACATAGATTGCCTTTTCCAAGTTCAACTACATGGAGAGCAAGTAAAAAACTTGAATTGGTTCACTCAGATGTTTGTGGACCTATGAATACTACTTCACTCCATGGTAGCAAGTATTTTATTCTTTTTATTGATGATTTTACAAGAATGACTTGGGTTTATTTTCTTAAACAGAAATCTGAAATTTTTTCTGTTTTTAAGAAATTTAAAGCCTTAGTTGAAATCCAAAGTGGCTGTTTTTTTGAAGAAACTCAGAACTAACAATGGGAAGGGGTTTATTTCTACATAATTTAATAAATTTTGTGATGATTTTGGTGTTTAGTGCGAACTTACAGTCAGCTACTCACCCCAACAAAATGGAGTTTCTAAAAGAAAGAATAGATCTATCCTTGAAATGGCTAGACACATGATTTTTGAGAAGAAATTGCCAAAGTCTTTTTGGGCAGAGGCAATAAACACTGTTGTGTACCTCCAAAATCGACTTCCTACAAGGGCTAGAGAGAAGATGACACCTATTGAGGCTTGGGGAGGCATCAAGCATCTAAGGGTGTTTGGTTCATTGTGCTACACTCATATACCAGAAGTGAAAAGAACCAAATTGGATGAAAAGGCTGAAAGAGGAATTTTAATATGCTATAGCTCAAAATCTAAGCGCTATAAAGTCTATGGAATTGATTCAGAAAAAATTTTCATTAATAGAGATGTTATCGTGGATGAAGATGCATACTGGAATTAGGAGACCTCACAAGTTAGTAGGCATTCAACTTTTCCTTCTCTTGATAGCACAATGGAAGATCAAGATGAAGAAGTTGATGATGACTTCAATGTAAGAGGTACCCGACCTCTTTAAGAGGTTTATCAAAGATGTAATAGTGTTGCCCTTGAACCTACAAACTTTGAAGATGCTAGTAAAGTTGAGGAATGGAATCAAGCTATGAAAGAGGAGATGGCCACCATTGAAAAGAACAAGACATGGCAGCTAGTTGACAAGCTTAAAGACAAGCATGTCATTGGAGTTAAATGGGTTATAAGATAAAGATGAACCCTGATGGATCCATCAACAAATACAAGGCCAGACTTGTGGTCAAAGGCTATGTTCAACAATCCGGAATGGATCTTACACAAAAATGTTTGCACCGGTAGCAAAAATGGATACTATTCGAATTCTTGAAGCATTGGCTGCACAAATGAAGTGGAAAATTTGGCATTTAGATGTCAAATCAGCATTCTTGAATGGAAATCTTGATGAAGAAATTTATGTTGCTCAACCTGATGGTTTTTTAGTGAAACGAAGAGAAGAAATGGTGTATAAGCTTCATAAAGCTTTGTATGGGCTAAAACAGACCCCTAGAGCTTGGTACATCAAAATTGATAGCCACTTTCACAATCAAGGTTTCAGGAGGAGTGAAAATGATGCAACTCTTTATGTAAGAAGGTTGTTGGATGGTGGTTCTTTAATTGTCTCTTTGTGTGTTGATGACTTGCTAGTAACAAGCAATAATCAACAAGAAGTACAAAAACTTGTGGAGGAGATGAAAAACCAGTTTGAGATGTCTAGTTTAGGAGAAATGAACTACTTTTTAGGCTTGGAAGTGCATCAATCTGAAGATGGAATTTTTCTGAATGAAGAGAAGTATGCTCGTGAAATTTTGAAGAAGTTTAGAATGGAAAGTTGCAAATCTGTCCCCACTCCTTTGGTGTCAAATTTCAAGCTCTCAAAGGAAGATGAAACTGAAAAAATTGATGCTTCTCTTTATAGAAGCTTGATTGGAAGTCTACTTTATCTTACTTCATCCAGACCTGACCTTATGTATGCAACAAGTCTACTCTCAAGATTTATGCAGTGTCCTACCAAGACACATTTTGCTGCAGCAAAAAGGGTGCTTAGATATGTTAAGGGCACTACACAATTTGGAATATGGTACAAACCAAGTGAAAATGGAAGTTTGATAGGCTATGTTGATAGTGATTGGGCTGGAAATATTGATGACATGAAGAGTACTACAGGTTATGCTTTTTCCTTAGGCTCTGGCATGTTCTCATGGAACTCAAGGATGCAAGAAATTGTAGCTCAATCTACTGCTGAAGCAGAGTATGTAGCAGCAGCTGCAGCAACAAACCAAGCTATTTGGTTGAGGAAAATCCTACATGATTTGGGAATACAACAACTTGAAGCAACCTTGATTTATTGTGATAGCAAATCAGCAATTGCTATTGCTGAAAATCCAGTTCAACACGGAAAGACCAAGCATATTCAAGTGAAATTTCATGCTTTACACGGGGATATAAAAAGTCAAGAGATCAAGCTCGCTCATTGTTGTTCGGACTCTCAAGTTTCTGATATATTGACCAAATTTCTTCCAAGAGTTAAGTTTGAAAAGTTTAGAAGGTTGCTTGGAGTGTCCATCAAAAATCTCAAGGAGGTGTTAAAGCATGAGATTTGAGATGTTCACGAAAAATATTTTGTAATCTTTTGTTTTATCTTGAGTGTTATTTTGTTGTTCAAGTTTCCTCTACATGAAGTATGGCGACCCATACTTGTTGGAGTGGTTTAAGACTTTGTAATCATGGTTAGGTGACAGACCACCATGCTGTCCTACTGTTTTTCTCTTTTCTGTTTTTTATATTTTGTATCAGAAACAATATTTTGAAAGTGAATGAAAGTGATCTATGTTTCTAAATTTTTAAAGAAATTAACAAAAAAAAAATATATGAGATAGAGTTGGGCCATTACCTCTACCCAATTTCAAAGGTTTTCAAATTCCTCGTTCCACCGCTTCACGAATAAAATCACCAAGTCTTTCCATACAAATGACAAACAAATAAGGAGAAACATGATCCCCTTGACGAAGACCTCTAGGGGAATGGAACTGAGAAATAGGATTACCTTGCCAATGAATAGACATTGAAGCCATAGAGATGCAATGATAAATAAGAGAGATCATATTAGCTTAGAGGCCAAAACAATTCAGAGACTCCCTAATGAAGCACCATTCAAGTCTATCGAAGGCTTTTTCCAAGGGTAGTTTAAGAATCATATACCCCCTTTTTACTCCTCAAGCAGTTCATAGAATGGATAGCTTCTTGAAGAGCAATAATGTTTTCACAAGTTTTATGACCTTATATGAAGCTACTTTGGGTATTGCCAATCATATCAGGGAGATGCTTTTTCAAAAGAGTAGCAACAATTTTGGCAATCAATTTATAAATAACATTACAAAGGGCTATAGGATGAAACTAAGAAGGACGCACTAAATCATCACCTTTGGGAATATGTATGATTTACTTCTTGAATTTTGGAAGGCTTGGAAGGCAATAAGAAGACTTCCTTAAGAAATTTGTCCAAATAAGAGCCAATAATGTCCCATTAGGATTTAAAGAAGATAGGATGATAACCTTCTGGTCATGGAGATTTGAGGTTTTTCATTCCAAAGAGATTTTTCATAGTTTTCTCAAGAAGGACAAGAGTTGTAAGACCCTTAATTTCAAACTCTAATTTATGCAATTTTAGTATATTTGGGGTTAAATTGCTGAGGCATTTAGCCCAATTTTAATTCATTTTGTGAATTAAGTACCAAAAGCATATTTTGTTAGAGTTTGTAATATGTTTATTTTATAAATATTTTGAGACCCGGTAAAGAGTCTTTGTCGAAGAATAATTTAATTATGTTTCGAGAAATTAATACCGGGCAATTTTGTTAAAAATATCTCTGGTTGCTGAAAATTTTACCTGCCAATTGAGCTGCAATGGGGGTAGATATTTTTATCAAAATAATTTGAGATGTGGGTAAGAGTTTTAGATATTTGTTGGTTTGGTTTATATATATATATATGTTAAGTGAAGGAAGCAAGGAATCAGAGAAGGAAGAAAGCAAAACGTTTCCCCCTTCTTCGCGACTTCTTTCTCCTTTCTTTTCTCTATTTCGCAAAACCAAGTGTGGGTGGTTTTCAAAACCACCAAACGTAAACCTCCATTTTTCTTTGACTTTTGAGCTTCATTCGAGAAGTGACAGTAGGGAAAGTTACTCCTTGCCACGCTGTGGTGCTAGTGAGCTAGTTTTCGAAGCGACGACGCGAACAAAGTTTTTACCAGAATTAATCGCGGTGCCGTAATCAGTTGTTACAGCTACCGTTGAGGTAAGGGCTCCTTCCAAAATTTTAGTTTGCATTTAGGACCTTATGCGTGAATTTGTAGAAAATAAATTTGATGTGTTTGAGGTGTAGATTTGTGGAAAATGAATTTAATGTGTTTATGGGTGAAATTTTGGAGATTTAAATTGGTGATTTAATTTATGGTTGAAAATTTGGAGATTTAAATTGGTGATTTGTGGTTGAAAATTTTGGAGGTTAAATTTGGTGGTTTATGTTTGGAAATTGGGAGTTTTGAATTAGTGTGATTTAGGTGTGGTTTTGTGGAAAATGAATTGATAAAATTTGGTGTGTATTGTGAATTGAATTTAATGTGATTTGTGAATTAAATTTGATGTGGGTTTGAGGAAAAATCTGTTTTGAATGTACTCCGTGAAATGTTTGAAAAACCATTATTGTTAAATGAGTATTAAAAAAAGAAGAATCTTTTAATAGCAACATTTACGTAATGGTCGTGGTGTTTCATGTTTGGTGTAATTGATGTGTTCATAATTAATATTATGAATTTTTGAGATGGGTTTTATGTGTGGATTTTGTGAAAAAACTGAATTGATATGAATTGGTGTGAATTGTGGAATTATGAGTTAAATATGTTTGAATATGCTCTGTGTTGAATTGAAAAATCATTAGTGTTAAATGAGCATTAAAAAAAGGGGAATATTTTAATAGCTGCATTTACTTAATGGTTGTGGTGTAAAGAGTCAGAGTATGCTCATGCATTTCATAGTACATGGTGACCGTGATAGTGCCATGGTGATAGTGGTGACCGTGATGGGCCACGAGATGATGCCATGTGATTTGTTGGTTCATCTTATCCTTACGAGGGTTATCTCATCGTGCTGATCTGTGAGAGATTGCACTCTAGAATGTGCTGATCTGTGAGCGATTGCACACTAGAAAATAGTGTAAGGCCCGTGATAGGCTACACTTGAGTAAATTGTGCGGGTCCGTGATAGGTGGCACCTTGGTAATTAGTACTAGCCCGTGATAGGCAGTACAATTACGATTTACGCCCCTTCGAGGAGGGTTTTGGTTTGGAATTCCGGTTTTATTTAAGAATCTTATTTATTTTTCCTTTCTTATTTCAAGGTTGTTGTCGCAAAGGGAACTTATGTATTTGAAACAAACTATTTTAGACGGTGTATTTTATATTTGGATACTTTGGATTTTTGTTCCAAACCATTTCCGCTGTTTGTAAGTATTGTTGACCTTTGTCATGGTGTTACGACTTAAATATTTTATCCAAAAGTATTTTCTTCATTTATGGATTCGACATGATATTTTATCAATTTATTTTTGAAAAAAAACTACACTCGCGCTGTTAAAAATCGGGGTGTTACAAGAGCCTTTAGCATCTTGACACCCCTTTCATCAAGAAGGGGAACATAATAGAAGTAGATAAGAGTGGTATGGAGATACAATCAGATGTGTATTAGGTGTTATAGAAATCTGTAATGAGGACTTCCAACTCCTCTTCATCATATATCCACTCATTTTCACGATTTAATAAGGTTGAGATGCAATTTCTACAACTACAAGAAATAGTTGATTAGTGAAAGTATATAGTGTTTTGATCACCTAAGGTGATTCAATTTCTCACACCTTGATGTAACCAATATGCCTGTTCTTCACGGACAATAATATAATACTCATTCCAAAGTTGAACTCTCAACACCTCCAATCCTTTGTTATCCTTCCAAAAAAGAACATTATTAACACCTTCTAATTGATGAAGAATATGCCTCTTTCTACGAAAAATACTGTCGAAAACATCTTTATTAAAAAATTTCAAATTCTTAGTAGCACGGTTAACATTACTAACCCAAGAGTTAGAAGTAATCCAAATATATTGGACCTAATTTTGATTGTCTGAATGATCAAGTCAAGGACACATAAATTTAAAATAACTTATGTTTCTATGAGCTTCTGGTGAATTTGAAGTTTGGAGCCAAATGCTACAATGATAAGAAGACTAAATAGGGATATTGACGACCAAACTCTGAGGAAAAAGACCTTTCAATTAAAAGTACATAAAACATGATCAAGTTTCTCCTTTAAATTACCACACTTCAAGTAAATGGATGATGACCTTTACATTCCAAATCAATCAAGTTACAAGCGTCAATACAGTCAGCGAAAGTTTTTGAAGCTCAAAGATTAAAAGAGCTCCGCCCACTTTTTCTCTTTCATGAAGAACAACATTAAAGTTTCCCGCTAGAAACCAAGATAAATGGTTAGAATATTTAAAACTAACCAGTTCTTTCCAGAGAGCTTCAAAACGTATAAATGAGGACTGCCATAAATGATTGACAACACCCAAGAGTCAGGATGAGAAGGATTAATTTCCAAATGCACATATTCAGTTGAAGTAGCCAAAACCTTGAATTTTAGTCATGCAACATTCCAAACACAACAAATACCACTAGAGAAAGCTTGAGCTCCAACACCAACACCACTATCAAAGCAAATTTTTTCACAATAGAATCAATTTTGATTCCACTGAAGCGATTTTCCAAAATAGCCACCAGATTAAATTGATTTATACAAATATAATCACAAATCAAAGAAAAGATGTTTGTTAGAATCGAGTTGGTTTTATATTTAGAGTTTTGATGATAACAAAAGTATTTTATGAGAACAATATATTTGACTTCAAATAGTATGAAAGAAGATTCGTGTTTTTGAAGAAAATTTACAATTGAAGAAAATCTAAAATAAGATTTGATCCAGATTTTTAATTAAATAAAATCTAAAATAAGATTTGATTCAAATTTATAATTGAAGAAAATATTTGACCAAGTTGAAAAGAAGATACAGTTAAGATTTGAAGAAAATTTGATCTAGATTTATCTACAACAAATTATAAACAGAATCGATTTGAAGAATTTACAAACTTAATCTGAACAAAATATGAACATAATCAATCTAAAAAAACAGCTCAGATTAGATTCAGAAATAAAGAATTGACAAAAAAACATATTTTCAAACAGCATGTTGTTTAGAACTATTTTTGAATAAGATTATTGTTGACCAAACTAGGAATGAAGATACTATTCAGAATTAAACAACGACTAAATTTAAGCCCTAATTTTATCTATAAATAAATACTCAAGGTTGAAGAAGAAGATCATCAAAAATCAGAAAAGAGAAGAAGAACTCAAAGCTCAAAATTCCAGAGTTATTTTTTGGAGTTTATAGAGAGAAACACTTGTTCAATTCAAAAATATTTTCTAAGTGTTTTTTTCTTAGAGTGTGAGAGTTATTATCATTATCAACTTTGTCTAATACAATTCAACCACTCCTTCTCGTGTTTGCACCTTCAATGTTTTTTCCCCAGCACCTATACAATTCCAGATTAAACTATTCATCATTAAACTTGAAAAGCTGAACAGACAGCCTTGCAAGCTAGAACACATTTTTGGCCCAAGCCATAGGTCTGATATCTTGCTTCATTAGAAGCATTAATATGTTGAATTGATTTTGAATGTCCTTCATACCATTCTCATCCATATTTTCCATATAATTACCCAAGTTTGGAGGCTCATGCCTCTGAATTTAAGTTCCGAATTTGGTATCTCTTGAAGGTTCTGGTTGAACAGAATATAAGGAACAAAAGGGACCGATTGAGTTTAAGGAACATATTCCATCTTTTTTGGAAAACTTATTTTCCTTATTTTTTTGTGATATTAAATTGCTTTTGAAATTATTTTAATTTACTTCATTTCTTTTTCAGTCAAAAATGAGTTTAAGGAATATATATTGATAGTGTATAAAAAAAATTATACAATCATTCATTCAGTTAAATCTTATAATGGAGATATATGTTCAAATATTCTATGGAATGATATAATAAAGTGTGATGTTTTTTATCTGATAGCTACATATATAATTTTTTTGTCTATGAGGGGTCAACTTAATGGTAAGAGACTAAAAGTTTGAGTCTGTGATTTCAAGGGATAAAATTCAAATTCTTTCAGCAATATTTGTAAAATGGTCATCCGTACCACCTTTATTAATTATAACTTTTTCGATACCCAAACTTTTTATAAAAAATTGTGGAAAAATTTTATAATGTTATTACATAGTTTTAAAGCTCGCGTAATATTCTTAGAGATAGATTTTAGACAAGAAAAGGGTAGCTCAACGTATATAAGAGAGACAAATGTGTTTTTTTTAGACATTTGCATTCAAGTAAAAATAAAAGATCATTACAAATAGCTAGTGCGGCATTTCTAGAGACACTTCCGACCCATGACGAGGTACATTGATTTTCTGTATGTTCTTCCACAAGTTATGATTACTGGTTGAGGATGTTTCAGGATTATTCTTGTTTCTTTCTTCACTCGGTAGGTGATACGTCGACCTAAATGAGAAATTTTCGTTCTTTTCCCAATTCCAAACTAACTTATCCAGCGGTAATCTCCAAGATACTGAGATATTTACAATTTGTTATGCTTCATATGGATTTGATGAGGACCTAAAATGAGCTAATTAGGAGGAAAAACAAAGAATATTTAAAATCAAGACTTTATAATAGTTTTTAGTTTTATTTGTGTTTAATTTGAATTGTAATAATTTTAGTTGAGTAAGCCCAATATCGATCTAGATAATTGTCTTTTGACCCATTTCAGGAATAGGGTAAATCCTTCTTTAAATACTTTGTAAGAGTCTCATTTTAGACAAGTTTGACATGAATTATAATTTCTCTAATGAGAATTGTAAGTGAGCTAGATCTCCTCACTACCAAAAAACCGGCGTTTAACCATTGTCAAAACACCGTAGCAAAAAAAAGTTAGCCATGATTTGTCTGCGTGTGGGCTAGCGAGGCGTCGCAATAATTTAGCCACGGCTAAATCTAATATTAGCCATGGTCAAATTAAGCGTGGTAACAACCTGTTTGCCATAGTCAATATTTATTTTGCCACGCCTAAACTGTAAAAAAAAAATTGCTTCCCTGCCACTTCAGACTCATAGTGAATAGCAAATATATAGTAATTTTTCAATGGTTATCCACTTTAAAAATTGTCAAGTATTATTAGCAAGTAAATGATAACCTTAAATTAGAAATCTTAAAGGGAGGCAACACAATAGTATAGCAATTCTTGTTAATACTAACAGACAATAAAACAAGAGAAGAAGTAACAAAACAAAAAATATATATAAGAGAGTAGATAACACAAGTAATTGGAAGCAACTTAATTGATGATGTAACTTAATTGATGATGTGTGATATGGTCTCTTCTTGCCATAACAAGAATAGAATAAAATGTAACCTCCTTCATGAAAAAGCATAAGAAGATGCAAAAGAGAACTCCAATCAAAGTCATTGCCCTGTAAATAAAGCAAAAAATCTAAGCACCAAAGCAAAAAGAGAGACAACAATAAAATGACCAACTCAATCAAAACCTAATAACATTAATAGCTCTTTGTGAGCATAATTCAAGAGGGAACCAAATTGGTTGGAAACCAAATCCCAAGATGACAAATACACAACAAACAAAACTAGGGAATATAGTAAGTGCAAGCAAGTTGAAGTAAAAGTGAATGTCACGAGAAGGGGGGTTGAATTGTGACCCTTTTTAAAATTTATATATGGATTAAACACTTGATGCATCATGGTTTCAACTTTCAAATGAGACTTATGAAAATAACACAAGTTAGGCATTTAAACATGAATATTTGCAAACCTATCAAACATAGGAGGAAGAAACTTATCAAACAATTTAAGAGAAACATGAATTAAAGTAGTAGAATAATTAAAGCTGCTAGGATTCAAACCAAGAATTTTCTTGCAAGCATCCTTTTGAGAAACCTTTGGCCAATCACCTTTAACTTCGATGGATTGTGGGCATTCCTCTTTTGGAGATCTATCCTCAAGCTTTTGAACATAAGAATCAACAAAGTTAGGCAAATAGTTAGACTAAATTTATTTCTCTTTGTCTCTCAAATTTTTTTCCACTTCATCTTTCTTTTCTTTAATTTTCACCTTCTCTCTGAAGGCTAACTAATATTTTTCCTCTTTCTCTTTCTTTTCTTGGATTTTCTCTTTCTCTCTCAAGGCTAGTTTCTTTACTTTTCTTGTCTCTTTTGTATATCCATTTTCATAAAGATATTTCACATACTCCATATCCAATATAAAATTCATATGATATACTTTCCTTTTTTTCTCGATCATCCTTTTTATATTATATGTGTTTTTTCTCTTTTGCATACCTCATATCATCCCTCTCAAAATTTCTAAGCCTCTTTATTTTTTTTCTCTATTTCTCCTTTCATACATCATTTTCTCCTCACCATAATCTCTATATCTTCTTTCGTTTTATCTAATTCTCCTTTCACACATCTTTTCCTCCTCATCATAAGCTTCACATTGTCTTTCTTTTTCTCTAAATCTCCTCTCATACCTCATTTTGTTCTCGTCATAACTTATATATCTTCTTTCTTTCTCAATTTCAAACATATCTTTATTTTGAGAAGATCTTCCATGATGAGATCTCTTATCTCTTTGATTCACAAACTCTTCCCTCAAGTCATTCATTTGAATATTCAACGTTTTGTAAAGTGATCCATAAGATAAGTGATTCTAGGAGAAAGGGGGTTTAGTTCACTTTCACTCATGATTTCAAAAATAACAAATCAACGAGTACCACAATAATCAAGCAAATAACAAGAACAAGTTAAGAAGATAAAAATAAGGCCCTCACCATTTACTAAGTGTTTACACTCAGGAAATGTATCACTCGTGTTTATCACTTAATGATGGATTTTTTACAATGATGTGCACTCTTGCCTATTTTCCACTCAAACTCTTCTTTCAAGTTCTTAAAAAGAACTCAAACAAGAATCCAAATCAAAGAATCGAAACACAATGTAACAAGTTCACAAAAGCTATCAAAACAAAAGTTTTAAGAAGGAAAACTCTAAGACAAAACTAAGAGAATTTACATTGACAAACAAGAAAAACTAAATAAAGAACACACCCAAGTCGATTTCCAAAGAAATAAGAAAGATTAGAATTAAATGACTAAGTGATCCAAATATGTGGGAGGTAAGATATTAAAATCAAACTAAGGCTTTTGAACTTCCAGAATTGGACATGTATGGAAGAAATACCATCAAAGACAATTTTGGAAGAAAAATTTTGGATCAAACAATTGCAAGTGAAGAAGACGATGAAACTAAACCCATATTTTTTTTTCTTTCTCAAAAACAGAAACTAAGGACTCGAAATTTCACCAAAATAACAGCAAATAATCATCAAACTAAACCATCCCACACATCTTATAACACTTATAATCAACTAGCAATTCAAGATTACACAAAAACAAAGATCAAATTTCAAGAAATTAACCTAAAATTTCAGACTCTCTTGCATTGAACAAACTCCTCCATCCATAATTAAATTGATACCCCGCTTTTGCCTCCATGAAGCTTGATTTTGGGAAGTATTTTCTTTTGAAAATTCTTGCAAGGAGATATTCTTGGTTTCGTATGAGTCTCCAACATTGTTTTCCAAGGAGAGCTTTGTGAAGTCTTCAAAACTTCTAAACCCTAGTACACCCTTGCTTTTTTCCTACCCTAACTATCCCAACTTATCAAGTGAACATTCTTTTGCTTCTTTGTTGTACCCCACCAAAACTTGGTCAATATTGCTTTAATATTATCACAACATCCAATTGGAAATTTATAGCAACTCATGATATAATTTGGTATGGCTTGAGCAATTCACTTAATCAACGTTTATTTTCCTGCTCTAGATAAGCATTTCACTTTCCATCCTTTAATCTCTTTCCAAATCCTCTCTAGAACACTAGAGAAAATTTCTCTCTTTGATCTACCAAATATAACAGAGAGCCCTAAGTATTTGGAACAAGTTGCTTCAAATCATTGTCTTCGCATTTGTTGGGACATTTTGGCTAAATGCCCTTTGACAAGTTTGGAGGATTTCAATATCTTTCTCTGCTACCTTCTAGTTAGCTCTTGTGAAAAGAAGGTTGTCATCCACAAAAAACAAGTGGGTGGTTTTTGGAGCATTTTTTGCCACTTGGATTCCATAAACTTCCTTGTTTTTGCCTCATTATGTATCAAACTAAATAAAGACATACAAGGATAAAGGGTCACTTTAACATATTCCTCTTTTTGGTTTGAAGCATCCACTTGGTTTTCCATTCAATAGGAGTTGATAAGACACATAAAAGATGTACTCCATGATTAGTTGAACCATCATAAAAGGGAATTATATGGCCTGGAGAGTTGATGTGATGAAAGGCCATTTCATTCCTTTATTTCCTTTTGTTTTCTTCTTTAGCCAATGGAAACATTCCATTGCTATCAGTGCATTGTAAGTTATCAACCTTCCTTTAAAAAATGCACTTTGTTCTTCATCCACAAAATCAGGGAGGATGCATTTCATTATGTTTGCTATTATTTTTGTCACCATTTTCATTACACAGACTAATGGGTTGGAATTATTTTGGAGAAGCGGAGTTCTTGAACTTAGGAATTTGGGCCACAAAGGTATGATTTATGCTTTCAATGTCATAGCTTTCATTGAGAATTCCTAGGACTTTTAAACATATATATCCCTTCCCACTATATGCCACTACTTTTGATTAAAAAAAAAAATAGGGATGTTGATCAATGGCTTCTTTAACTTCTTCAATAGTGTATGGTTGGCCACACCATTCCTTTAGCTCATCTAAAAATTTCTTCTGAAGTGCTTCACAACTTTGTTCTACAATAGTTGGATTGGATGTTGTGAACAGATTAACAAAGAAATCGATTAGGACCCCCTCGACCTTCTCTTGACCTTGCCACCAAATGCCATCTTCATCTTTAAGCGTTTTAATTGCATTTTTTTCTTCTTTTTCAAGAGTTCTTCAATTTGAAGTATCTCTTTTTGCACCTCATTAGATCCATAGTGTTTAAAATCAACATCAAGAGTTTGAATTGCTACCAACTTTCACTCATAGTTTCCTCTCGTGCTTGTCCAATATCTTAGATGCTATTTCTTACTTTTTTTAATCTTAGTCGTATGCTTCAATGGCTATTTTGAGAGCTAAATGATGTGACCAAAATGTGGGCAGATGATTTATTTTTTTGAAGCAAATCTATTGCAAAATCCATATGTCGACATAGCTCTATCTAGTCAGTATTGAATTTTTTCACTACCTCTCTACCATTTGTCCATGTGAATCGATTCCCTATGAACCCCAAATTTGTCAACCTACACACCTTCATCACATCTTTTCCAAAGCTCATTTGATTAAAGCTTCTATGATTCCCTCCCATTTTTTATGAGGCACACAAAGTATCATTCAGGTCCCCAAAGCATAACCTATTTTCAACTACAGAGACTAAAAGTTGTTTTTTTAACTGCCAAATTTTCCTTTTATTGTTTTCTTCTAGGAATCCATAGATCCCTGTGATACTCCAAGGAACACCACCCATATCATCTTCAACCTTCCCATCTATATGGTTCAACGAATAGGATAATATGGTGATATTTGCTACATCATTCCACCACAAAGCTATACATTCAACTCTATCCTTTCCATGCCCCGTGCATCCCACTACTAATCCTACACTAAACCCACGTTGAACTCTAACTTTATCAATCTCATCTTCAAACATTTTGGTCTCCATTAAAAAAAATGTGGGGATTTTCTAAATGGTTTATTAGCTTTGACAAGTCTCGAATTGCCCAAAGGTTCCCCGACCCCCTGCAATTCCAACTCATTATTTTCATTATTTTAGGAGGCGTTAGTCATCCAACACCCCTTTTGGTAGCTTTGAGTCAAAGTCTATGGTATCCTTTATTTTCTTTTTTCCTCTCTTACTTAGGTCTTCAAGAGTACCTTATGATATCATTACTTCCACTAGTTGCCTTTTTCCACCTTTTAGGCTTTTTTTTTTTTTTTGTTCTTGTATGCTTCTTTCTCT
>JBBPBQ010000001.1:27409551-27467853 GCA_037974755.1 Cicer yamashitae | reverse complement strand
TCTTTTTTTTTTTTTTTGTTCTTGTATGCTTCTTTCTCTCCCTTTTAGTCTTGACCGTGTTGCTTCGATTTCCTTTGTGCCTATGCCTTTGTTGACTTTTGTTAGGATTAGGGGATATGTCAACAGAACCCAGCAACTTGGCTGCCTTATCAATTTCTTGTTGAGTTTTAGGAAAGTTATTCATATTTTAAATTATTGTTGGGGCCGAATTTGTCACCTCCTTCAATTTAGTTTTCTCTAACTCAGTCTTCCTTATCTTATCTCCTATTGATTCAACCTTTCTTGTACTAGTGCCTTCAAACAGATTCTTGCTACATGAACTAGAGTCACTATCTCTTTTTGTTATATTGTTAGTTCTTGGGAGAGGAGATGCACGCAACCAAGGTCCAAAGGGGTGTTCCTTTTCTTCAATCTCTTCATAACCTTCACCATCTTGTGCCTCTGTATCTTCACATTCTCGAATTTGGTGACCAATTCTCCCACACACAAAGAAAAAAGTCTGAAATCTTTCGTATTTGAAAAAGACCCTCAAATCCTTTCCTTGAAAATGAACTATCGTACCACTTTCATCGGTTTTTTCATATCTAGATTCATTTTAATCATTAGAATCGACCCATATGATAATTGTCCCTATTGTCAGCTTTTTCAAACTTCCCATTATAACTCATTTTAGTTGAATTCTTTTTGATTGTTTTAAAACTGATTCGGGTTTGATGACTTAGAGCAGAAGTAGTAACAAAACTAAGAAATGCAGGAGTAAAGTGACACAAGAAATTTATCCTAGTTCACCACCAACTTGGTAGCTAAGTCCAGTCCCCTCACTTAGAAGGATCTAATCCACTAATTCAACACCTTGAATTACACAACAGCTGACCCTACAAGTCAGTCTTCTCAAAACAGCCTTACAACTTCAGAAACACTAAATCCACTATCGGGCTGGGTTACAAGAGTTTGGAACTTGTTTTGGTTTTTGCTTCTACTAAGCAAATTTGTTACTATGATTTTTCCAAACTACAACACTTAGAGTATTTTACTTTGAATTAGTGTTTTGCTAGAACTTAAAACCTTAAACTATGAATACTTAGAAAAATTGAGCTCTTAAGGTTTTTCTGAATAACTTTAGTTTTTAAGATTTTTGAGTTTTTTTTTTCGTTTTGTTGTATCTTCTCTTCTTCAGCCTTGATCCACTATTTATAGATGAAATTAGGGTTTGTGAATTTATTTCTGAGTTTCTGAATTGTATCTCAAATTCACTTTGGTCAACAAAGATTTCTTCCAAATATAATTCTAAAAGATATGTTTTGATAATATGAACATTAGCCAACTTCCCCTTTGTTGCATTATTAGAGTCAGTCAACTTCAAAGAGTGTTACGTATCAGAGGCAACACTTTGGAACGAGTTGTAGTCTTTAGAGTTAGCACAACTTCAGAGTGTGCTACGTATAAGAGGCATCACTTTGGAATGAGTTGTCGTCTGCAGAGTCAGCAGAATATATGCTTCAAATGCAGACTCAAACACTAGCTTCAGACTTCAGAGACATGCTAAAAAATACTATTCATCAGAGGCATGCTAAACTTACTATACATCAAAGGCATGCTGAAGTTACTTTTCATTAGAGACATGCCGAAGTTACTGTTCATCAGAGGCATGCTAAAGTTATTGTTCATCCAAGGCATGCTAAAGTTATTTGTTCATCATAGGCATACTGAAGTTAGTGTTCATCAAAGGCATGCTAAAGTTAGCATTCTTCAGAGGCACGCTGAATCTTCAGAGGCACATAATTCTTTAGAGACGTGTTGGATCTTCAAAGGCAGACGCGCAGACTCATCAGAGGCATGCTAACTAGAAGCACGCTTCAGTTTTCATAGGCAGACGCATAAACACGCTGTTCTACCAGAAGCACGCTATAGAAGGCATATGTGCAAACTTTTACTTCCTCTGGTCATTTCCTTTGGTGATATCTTCTGGTGGTCATTTCCTCTAGTTGTTTCCTCCGATTTTCCTGTTCTTATTTCTGCATACTTATTGAAATCATGAGAGCAATAAATTGTTCTCACAAAGTACTTTTGTTAACATCAAAATCACATAGATGAATTTTTCCTGGAATCAACTTGGTTCCAACACTCATGTCCATTTCAGAATGTTGTGCTGTATTAGATATATGCTTTACGACCAGTATGTTCCAGTAAAAGCTCCAAGGGCCATTTTTCAATACATACTCCGTATAATGTTTTATAGAGAAATGAAAGAGATAGAAGTTATTACCTCGATCCAGCAAGTTGGGATGAGACAAGTTGGAGTTACCAAATAAACAATTCCAAATGACGGATGGGAGACCATGGAAACCCTAGGAGAGTGGAGTTGAGTTGTGATAGATACAAATATGGTTCTTCGAGTCACGTATTTGATAAACAACTTTATTATGTATGTCAAAAAAAGTTTTATTGGCGGTTACTAAAGAAAAAATTAGTTTCGTGGTGGGTCAAATGACCTAAACTTGAGAGACACTTAGAGGAAGGTTCAATATTCTAATTATGATAAATTAAAAAAAGTCATTGTAAAGTTTTTTTTTTTTTACAAAAATAATATTGTAATTGTTATTCTTGAATATTAAGGGATAGAAGAAAATATCTGTAAAAGAAAAATGTAGAAGATTGTACAAAACAATAATAATTCAAAATGTAATAATAATGATTTTAGATGAATATTGTACAAGAAAAATGTAATTAAGTTGATACTTGTAGAAAAGGTAACTTACGATTATCCTTTTTAAAAAAACTAGTGGTTATCTTTGTAAAAAAAAAGTAATAAACGTTTATAATATTTTATTGTAAAATGCTTACAAGTGCTCTTAGGATATTTTTTAATGTTCTAAATATAGACATTTTTAACTAAAAATATATTGAAAATTGTATATTCAAAGTTTTAAAGATTTAAATTTTTCTCTTTTTAAAATAAAGTTAATAGTTTTGATTCTTTAATAAGTGCTCTTAATGAATTTGTTAGCATGGTCCAATTCAGGATATGGTAACTGTTGCCACCCCTCAAATTATAGGAGGATCTAAATATAAAGAAAAATAAATAAAATATTTTTTAAGAGGACCTAAATGTAAAGAAACATAAAAATAAAAAGTTTTTCAAATTAGTATATTACAATATTTTTTATTTATATATATATTTTAAATTATATGTTTTACTTATATAAATTGAAAACTAAAGCAAAACAAATAAAATAAAAACTAAAAATAGTTATTTAGACACGTGTCGAAATCTTCCATAATTGTCGATGTATTAAACATACTATATCTTTTTCAATGTAAACTATTAAGTTATTTACAAAAATCCCATTGTCCATTTTGTTTTTGAATCTTGAGATGACAATATTTATTGTTGATAAAGCATTTTTTGTAGTTGCTGAAGAGACTAAAAAATGCAAAAATTAGATAAATATATCTATCCATCAAGTGATAATTTTGTTTAATTTCATGTTCTTACTAATTTTTATAAACAAATTTATTTTGGGTATCTAAATATATATTATTAGGAAAACTAACTTTAAAAAAAAAACTAATCTATTATTAAAAAAAATGGGGTAGCCAAAGCGACTCCATTATTTCACATAGTTTCTCCCATGGGTGAACATAATCAATAGAGAAACATACATATTAATTTCTCTACAAAATATATTATTATTTGATTTATCTAGCAAGTATCGAAACTTATCATTTGTCAGTACATATAATTGTGCATGGACTTATTACTGGAAAATGAGTCCATGAAATACCTAAATTTTATAGGAAAATTAATTTATATAATGAAGACATGATTTAGGATCAATAGGAAGGTGTCACATATTTAGTTAAGTTGCCACATCTTAGTTTTAACAATAAAAGTTTACATATAGACTATTTTGACTAACACTTTACAATTTGATTGTCGCTTAAAATTTTAAAGATCAATTTACGTCTTCACTCTTGAAATGAGCTTATTTCTTAGTATGTAGAGTTCTCTTGAAATGAGCTTATCCTATTGTGTATCTACTACCCACCCCATTAAACAAATATTGACTCCATTAAATAAAACCATTATTCATTTCCATTTTATATGTACACAAGTGTCCACCTAATGGATATTTCACGAATTTTGCAATATGTCCATATATCTACAAATATATATGGATACCTTTTTTTTTATATAAAAAAGCCAACATTAAATTAAAATAAATATTCAAAGTACAAGGTATGCCAAGAACAACCACAATACAAAATATACATCAAAATTTCGTTAGTGTTTCAATGGCCATAATTAAAGCATTCCACATGATCCATAAACACACCATATGTATAACATGTAAACTTTGGCAACCTTTTCTTGAATTAGAGAAGAAAAAAAAACCTTGAAATTGCATAACATGATTTGATGCACAATTGGGTAATGCAATTTAAACACCCAACCAAGCTAAAACATCAAACCAAACTCGACCAAATATATTACATTCAAAAAATAAGTTTTGTAATGATTCATCTTTTTCACATCCCAAACAATGAAGACCTTGCTCGACCAACACACCACACAAGACCAAGTTATCTTTAGTGGGTAATTTGTTATTCAAGAACTTCCAAGCAAACAAATACACTTTGAGATGAACCAACTTATTCCAAATAACATCATAAAGAGGGTCCAATTCTAAGCTTGAATCGTCTAATAGTTGTTGTAAGCACCTATGATAGAATGCTCGTCCCCGAGATCGTGTTGCCATATCCATCTATCAATCACGTTTTCCCCCTAAGACCACTAATTCCAACAAAGAAGTGCAATCCAGTAATAAATCTTCCTTTAAGCAAATAAATGTCTCCTCCATCTCCAAGTCCTCTCCACACCCCCACCCAAGCCTATACATGTTCACTAACAAACTATTTTTATCAATCAATATCGCATACAATTGATAATACCTCTCGCACAAAGCACGACTTCCACCAAGTTATAATGCCAAAACAAAGTATCTCTACCATGACCCACCAAACGAATCAATTTTATATTGAACCAATTTTCCTATCTCCATCTAACCTATCACAAACAAGATGCAAATCCTTCCACCAATTCAAAAGAATGTTTGAACTACAATCTACATTAGACCCCACAAAACAATACCTCTTATCCAACACCTTAAACCAAAGACTATTTTGATCAGATTTCAAACGTCAACCTTATTTACCTAACAACTCAATTAAAATATCTCATTTGAAAGATACACCTTCTCTCATATTACCTAGTGAACTTTTCGAGTGTCCTTACAACCACCACACAAAAATAATTTAAAAAGAGTCTCAATATTATAAATGATACCTGACAAATCATTGAAGAAGGAAATGAAGTAATTCAAAAAATCAGACAAGGAAGATTTAAGAAGAACTAGACAATCATCCATAGACAGGTTACGACTCCTCCAACTAGACACTTTTGATCTAATCCTTTTAGTTTAAGTATTTCAAAATAACAACCTCCTCGAATTTATAACTATAGGGAACCCCAAAATTTTAAAAGGAAACTGGCCTACCTTGTAGTTGAGCACTACTATGGCTTCCTCAAACTAGGTTGGCTAACATTTACCTTCACAAGCAAACTTTTATGAAATTTACTTTGAGCCTAGACACCAACTCAAACAACTGAAAGTGGAATAATTTAAAATCTATATCAGTTCCAACTTGACATCTTAATAACAAGCCAACATTAAGCGAAGTGCACAACATTGAAATAAGAACGGAGATAATACATCCCCTTGACGCAAACCTTACCTAAACGTAAATTCATTACTTGGACTACCATTTACCGAAACAAAGATCGAAGTTGATGAAATACATTCCATTATCCATTTCCTCTATTTCACCAAAAAATTCATTTTCCCCACCATCGCCTCTAAATAACCCCAATTCACCAAATCATATGTCTTCTCAAAAATCAACCTTAAACATGATGAGATATTTTTTCTTATTGTTAGCATCATCAACAATTTCATTAGCAATTAGAATTCCATCTAAAACTTGACGACGTTTTACAAACATAGTCTGAGCTATTACTTGGTGTAACACCTATTTCAACCTAGTTGCAGCTATTACTTAGCTAGGACCTAATCGTGTAAAAAAATACTTATTTTTTTACTAAAATACAAAATACTATTAATACATTGCACTTAGTAGTGTATTTGAATTTTATGGTATATAGTTTTGTTTAGCAAGGTATACATCTAGATATAAATGCATCATCGAGCTAGTCTTTCGGTTTTGTTTGGGTAGAAATGGTCGAAATTGGATGTCCAAAACCAAAACCCATCCAAAACCGAAACCGGTCGATTGCCATGCTATAATAATAGATTATTAATAGTATTCTCAAAATTTTGCACAGGTCAATTAGTGATGTGACGAGAGAACAGTTCTAATCTTGAGATCTACACTTTCAATTGCCTAGTAATTATTATATCTCATTGGAAAGTTTAACTACTCCTAAATAAATTAAAATAGAAGTAACAATTATTACACTACATCTCATGGAAAAGTAAACATAGTGGAGTAATTGTTTTGTTTTTATTTCTACTTTCATGAATTTTTTTTTTCTTTTCTAACTTTACTTCTCTCTCCAGCGTTCACTAACATTGAAGATTCGTAAATGTTACTAATTTTTGCCCTCTACAGCTTTCTTCTATTTTATTCTTCTCGTTCGTGTGATGCTGTGAAGGCCTTGAACGGACATCAACAAGACTTTCTCATGGTGGAATGTGATGGTGTTGACAGTCGAAATATGAGTTGATATGTCTTCTTCTTCTTTTTCTATCATCCATTTCAGATAAAGCCTAACATTTGTCATGGTTGTAGCAGAAAAATGAAGTTTATTTTTTAGCCAATAAATAAATAAAAAAGTTTATATAGTTCACATTTTTATTAAAATATAAGTATAGTAAACTTTAGAATACCATCAATAAGAGAAATCAACTATTTTTTCAACACCTTATACTATTTATCACAACTTATCATGTACTAATTAATTAATTTTAAAGATGGTTTGATAAAAAAAAATTTAAAGATGGGTGATTAATTAATAATTTACTAAGAAACATAATGTTCACAAAATATTATGAGTATCATTATTAATTTTAATACAACATGTGTTCCTTTAAGTTAACATATTATTTCTTTAAATCTTAAAATGTATAAACATTATTATTTTTTGTCCAAATTTTAGGATTCTTTATCAGTCGTCATCATCATCATTCATCAATATTAAATTTGATAGTTTTAATATTGGAGTTAAAATTTTATACACGGTCTTCTTTGCCTTTTTAAGTTGTATACATTATCTCAATCAAATGATAGATAATTGTAAGACATTGAATTTTTTAAACTCTAATTTCTGCAATTATGTTATATTTTGTGTTGAATTGCTTAGACTATTAACCCAATTTTTATTTTATGAAACTAAGTACCAAAAGTATAATTTTGTTAGAGTTAGTAATATATTTTTGGAGAACCGATTACAATTATTTATTGGAGAATAATTTAATTAAGTTACAGGGAATTTATTATTGACAAAAATTTTAAGATGTCGCATGTTACTGATAAATTCATCAATCAGTTGAGTTGCGAGAGTAGATATTTTTACTAAAGTAGATTGAGAAGTGAGTCATGTGATGTGTGCAAGAGTGATTATATGATGTAATGATGATTTTAGTAAAATACTTAAATATTTTAACTATAATAATTTTCTTTTGGTAAATTAAGAAGAAAATTATAATAATTTTAATATGTTTGAAGTTAAAAATGTTACTCTTTTAATTACTCTTGGACTGAGCTTCAAGAAGAAGTTTAGAGTATTTTATTAACTCAAATTTTTGTGCTCTAATGGTTGAGTGATAGAACTTGAAAGATAAAAAGATTTTCTTCCAAAAAGATTTGAATTGTCGAGTATGTGTATGTGTGGATTGGAAAATATTCGTATTATTTAGTTTTAAATAAATGTTGTAGATCAATTAGTTTTAATGGTTTTGTGTGTGAAAAAGATTCAATTTTGAAATTATGATGTTGTTGGATAAATTTTGGTGGTGAACAAATTTATATAAATCTATATGTTTACGTAATTAGCTCCTTGAGTCTCGAAAAGAAATCGATACCGTTAACACCGAGTTAGCGGTGGGAAGAGAAATATTTATGTTATTTGTAATGATTTAACTGAGTAACAAAATATACAGTTGGATGATTGTGAATTTTCAAGGAAACCAAGGGTTGAAAAAATGTTTCATTTTAAGAGTTAAACTTGACAATTTGATGATTGAAAATCTTGTGAACCTATTGGAGAAAAAGTTTGGAAAAAATTATTTTAAAGAGTAGAGTTGTGAAGCTTTCTTTACGTAGAGTTATAAAAATATTTTAGTAAAAAGAAAAAGGTTTAGAGTTGTGATCAAATGAAAGATTTGAAGTTAATTATGTTTTGTTATGAGAAATAAATTGAAAGTGTGTATTGTGAATAATAATAATAATAATAATAATAATAATAATAATAATAATAATAATAATAATAATAATAATATTAGTCCTTACTTGTTTCAAAATCTTTTAGTAAAATATACTCCAAGGGGATTAGGAGTGAGAAAGGGTTTGTAAGGTAGTTAAAGTCTCAAGGACTAATTTGACTAAATCAAACACTAATTGATTGAAGGTGTTGGCATAAGTGAGATTTTCGTTGTGTTTGATTGTGGTAGCAATAATTGTTGAGAAAGCTATAATTGAGGTAAGGGCTCCTTCCAAATTTTTAGTTTGCACATATAAGGTCCCTATGTTTAATGAGTATTAAAAGGGGAGTCTTTTAATAGCTACATTTACATAATAATTATTGTGAAAGAGTCAAAGTATGCTCATGCATTTTATAGTTAGTAGTGACCGCGATGGGACACGGGGTGGTTCCATGATTTGATTGGTCCACCTCATCATTTCAAGGATTTTTGAGCCGTGTAGGTCAGTGATACACTGCACTCTAGTAAATCATGCTGATTTGTGATAGGTGGCACCTCGATAATTAGTACTGGTCTATGAGAGGCGGTACATTTATGATTTACACCCCTCGAGGAGGGTTTGGAAATTTCGAAATCATGTGCACTGGCATATAAGCATTGCATTAGGGTGCTTGACACGCGAGTCATGTTTGTTATGATATATGTATATACATGCCTTGTTATTGCCTATTATCTTGCCATAATTTCTAAGTGTTTATTGTTTGTTATCATGCCATAACTGCTAAGTGTTTATTGTTTGTCATCATGACATAATTGTTGAATGTTAATTGTTAATTTCGGTTAGTGACCTTTTACATTATTGTGGAAATTGGGCTTTGCCCTCATATTGTACATGAATTCATTCTACCAACTGTTACCCTGACGACAGAAACGTCGTTAGACTTCCCTGATCGGCACTCGCTGACTGCTTTAGCATACGATCCCATCTAAAGCAGGGCTACATATACGGGGAGAGGGGTGATGACCAGTAGGAAAGTCGGGGCAATATTTCACGTGGGGCTCACACATAAGAGGATCGACTATCTTGTACCCTCAGGATTGGTACTCAGGGCGAATGAAGCGTGAGCACAGGTAGAGGATGCTTTAGTTAGAGGTGATACAATCGTAGTTGTGGTGACTCCCACTGTAGGAGTAGGGGATGTGGTGCTTGGACCGAGGACTGGCGACAAGGGTAAGGGGCTGATGCCAGCAGGAGAGGATATTGCAGGTCCTTCTAGGCTGGTCGGGGACCAGGGTTTCATTGATGGGTCGTCAGTACCTTGGTTGGTGCCACCCCGGGTCGAGTTAGAGCTTCCTCTTCCGGTAAATGATCCTCTACCGACTGTCTCTAAGATAGTGAGCTGTTTTGAGATTCCAGCGCCGCCGAAGCCACCTATCTCGTGGGTGGACCTAACCTCTGAGGAGACTAGTCCCTCTATGGTTGATGAGAAGGAGGTACTTACTTCGAGGAGAGATACTGCGTCAGAAGGAACTTGTGCGGTATGTGGAGGTCACCCTTGTTACTGTAGTTGTTAGTGGATGATCAGATTAGTTTTTTTTTTTTTTTGTATAGGGTCTTGGTGCCTCTCTTTTGGTGGTTGTACTTATTTGGTTTTGGGATGATTGTATCTATGACATACCTTGACTGATGACTTTTTTGGTGGATCCATGTTCCATTTTTTTTTTACGCGACCATTGGGGGATATCATTCTTGGAGCAGTACTTATGCGTAGGTGTCTGCCGAGAATACCCTAGGGATATGAGCGATGTCTGATAGGTCTTATAGCCTCGGTGTATTGTCTAGTTGTATACTTTGTATTACTGTCCCAAAAACTATATTAGCTTGTTTGCATGTATGATGTAAATATTTATGACTCTTGTCGTTTTATGTTACGACATATTATTTTATTAAGTTGTTTTAAAAAAATGCACTAACGTTGTTAAAAATCGGAGTGATACAATAATCGCATGGGGATGGGGAGAGTAATTTATAAAGAAAAAAAACTATATGTAACCTACTAAATTGTGTAAAGTACTATAAGAATTTTAACTACGTTAATTATAACGGTGGTGTAAACCAACGTCGCAAAATTTGTCTACGCTAAATTTTGTGATTCGCCACAACAATTTAAAGTGTGGTAACATTTTACTATTCATGAGTATTTGATGTTTAGCCACGGTTATCCCCGTGGTGATTTTTACATAAAATTTAGTTACTCTTATGACTGGGGCTATTTAGTGGGTTAAGATTACTATTTAGCTACAACTTTAACTGTGGCAAAAAAAACAAAGTTTAGCAGCATTACATTTTAATTCACTTTAAAAAAAAAAAATCAGCATTACATTTCATTTCACTTTCTAACTTGATTTTGGTAAACAATTATAATTATCAAACAAATAACATATCAATCAACATTAATATCATAGGCCTCAAATTTAGTCTCGTATAAACTCTCAAAATAAAGTGCTAACACTCCAACACTATTTGAACAAAGACATAAAAAGTATCATTCATAATATTTTTTAACATATTTCAGCAAACTTAAGAATACCATAAAAACTAAAATTACTTCAAGAGAACTTGCACTGAACATAAAAAACTAATATTTCAGCAACATACTTCTTTGGAACTCATACACTACTTCAACCATCTTCCAAATAATCCGTCTAGTTTATCCGAGTTAATTTCCTTAACAAGAACTTGTCAAAAGAAAAGACAACGTAAGTTCAAACAAAACAATATAAATACAAATCATCATATATATTAAAATCAATTCTATATATTCTAAAAAACTATTTGACTATAAAATATTAAGAACGCCTTGGTTATGAATAGGTAACTCATCACCATGATTTTGTTGTGTACATCAACAAATACATGGCATGATATATATAAAAAATGACACAAATTTAGTTTTTTAAAGGCTAAAAAGCAACAAATCTAGAAGATAACATAAATAAATAAATCAACCATTATAAAGGACTTATACAACATTTTAGTTTAAAAGCAAAGTCCAAACTTTATTTCTATCTGAAATCAAACTTAATTTTGAGCAGTTATCTTAGCACAACCTACATATTAATACAGTAATCTCATTCAAGTTCAATCCACACTACACTACACTAATCCACTTAAGACCATGATTAATTTTTGTTACTTACACTATCAATTCAGGATTAAACTCCTCTAAAACTAGGTTGTTGTAAAATAAACACACACAGAAACATAGTATAAAAAAAGCAAAAATCTGCAGAAAAGGGTAGTTAAAAAACAGGAAAGAAAGAAACAAAGTGAAAATAAAATGAATAAACTTGTAACTTGTTAAAGATTTTTCTCATGATTTATTTATTGATAATAATAATAATAATAATAATAATAATAATAATAATAATAATAAAAGAGTGTATTCCCCTTCTATCCTAACAACACACTAAACAATTATTCACATAAGCGGCGCGGAGCATCAAACTCCGAAAATGAGATAGTAGGATCGCGGATGGTGAGATAACCGCTATTGTGAAGACAAAAAATAATATATAAGCTAAACATAAAATACGAATAGTAGACAAAAATACTAAAAAAATAGCAAAAATAAAGGGGTAATCATACTTCATATTTCATAATTAAAATCTAACATCAAGATCTAATAGTAATCAAAATTAAGTTCTAAAAGCAATCAAGTTCTATTGGATAAGACTCAAA
Organism: Cicer yamashitae; assembly: GCA_037974755.1. NCBI lineage: Eukaryota > Viridiplantae > Streptophyta > Magnoliopsida > Fabales > Fabaceae > Cicer > Cicer yamashitae. The sequence goes on along the minus strand of JBBPBQ010000001.1, from coordinate 27,455,610 downwards.
CTAAAAAACAATTAAAATTATGCAAAATTATCTTCCTCATCTTCACTTGTAACTTCAACCACATCAACATTATCTTGTTCATCACTTGATTCAAACTCTTCTTCTTCCACCTCCTCATCTCCATTAGCCATAGTTGTAGCAAGGCTTGATTGGTGCCTAGGTTGTTGGTTCATTAACCCCAACTGCATCATCAACAAGTTCCCAAGTCAAACCATCTTCTCCCAAAACCAAATCATTTGCAAATACACCGTTTTCATCCAATTCTTTTTCAAGCCAATCATAACGCTCATAAATATTGTTGAGGAGAATGGGATCGGTTAAATCCTTGTTTTCAAAACGGTCTTTAAGAGTTTGGTGGTACTTCACAAAAACCAAGTTTTGTAGCCTTTGGTGCTCAAGTTTGCTTCTCTTCTTAGAATGAATCTATACTAAAATTTTAAAAGAAAATAATTAATTCCAAATTCACATCCAATTATATAGAAAAACCAATTGACAATGGCTTACTTGCTTAAATGTACTCGAATTGCGCTCACATCCTAAAGAGTTGCATGTCAGACTTAATATTATAATTGGTTTCCATACATGGTCCACCACTCAATTATAATGCAATAAATAATTAATCTCACTGTTTACATACAAATATCAAGTATGTAATTTTAAATTAATTAAACATTGTACTTTAACTTACTAGAAGTAGACCTCATTCTAATTGCACAAGGTATACCAAACATGTCATGCATTTTCCTATATACCACAATCTCCTTTAGAGCTTCATCATTATCATCGAAATCTTTAGAAAGCTTCAAAATGCAAATATAAAGTTCATGTGACACTTTCGGATCTTTGCCAACATTTGGGTCATTGTAGAATTGTTGGGGGTTAAGCAAATGTCTTGTTGCATGCAATGGACGATGAAGTTGACACTCTCATCTATTATCTATAATTGCGTAAATTTTAGAGTATTTACTCTCATTTTCATTGAACGTTGTTGCAATAGACTCCTTCACCATATCCGTTGGCTCATATATATAACTCATTGCCAGTTTTTTCTCGTTATCTACCAATCTTCAAATATGCACCAACGACCCATCACCTTGAGAGAGAATAGAACATTCTTCCAAAATGATACATTGATAACAATATTATATTCCTTTTTTCCCTTAGGATCTTTTGATGCATTTGTATTCACTCACTCTTTTGATACAAACATTCTTCTTAGGTTATTCTTTTATTTATACAACCTTTGAAGAGTGAGGAATGTAGTTGCAAATCTTGTCACTCCACTTCTAATCAATTCAGCTTTTTGGGTGAAATTTCTCATTATGTTAAGGGTGATGGTATGGTTGTAGAGGAACCCAACAAGAAATTATCCTCTTCTGATGGCCCTCTTAACATTAGGCAACTTTCCAATATCTTCTAGCATTAACTCCACACAATGGGCAACACATGGAGTCCAAAAGAGATTAGGATGCATGTCTTCTAAATATTTTCCTAACACAAAATAAATAAATCACATCATATTGTTAGTAGCACATAATTAATAATTAAAATTGGATAATGACAATTATAAACTTCTTACCCACCGAGAGATAGTTGCTACCATTGTCGGTAACAACTTGCACAACATTTTTCACTCCAATTTCTTAATGTGTCCAAAATCTCAATTATCTTCAATATGGTCTTCATAAAACTAGAACCATCAATACTCCTTACGAACATAGTTCCACCTAGAGTGTTGACCAAGAACTTAATCAATGTCCTAGCCTTTCGACCTTCCATGCATCTGACATGATAAAGCATCTATATTGAGTTCGCTCAATTACAAGTCCTTGTAACATTTTCTTTGTGAGCTCTAGTTCTTTTTTCTTTGTGAGTTCTTAGAGCCTTTAAGTGTGCTCCATTATTTCCAATCGCCTCAATCATCAACTTGAAGCTTTTAGACTTCACAACATTAAAAGGAATACCATTCCTATAGAATAAATGACCAATGTATTGATTAGTTAATTGCGTTGCCTCTTTCACATAAGCATCTTTTATCGATGTTTGACATTTGGCCATTGCTATTGTCATCTTCTAAGATACCTCCAGATTTTTAAACATAAGTACATCCATAGGGCCTTTAACATTCGTCTTAGCAATACCTGTTGCAGACCTTTTTCCTGCCCGAACATTTGAAATTTCTTGCACAGTGTAAGACCCTTAATTTTAAACTCTAATTTATGCAATTTTAGGGTATTTGTGTTAAATTACTTAGGCATTTATCCCAATTTTAATTCATTTTGTGAATTAAGTACCAAAAATATATTTTGTTAGAGTTTGTAATATGTTTAATATATGTATATTTATATATATATTTTGAGACCCGATTAAAATTATTTGTCGAAGAATAATTATTTACGTTACGAAAAATTTAATACCGGACAGTTTTTTTTAAAAATGTCACTTGTTGCTGAAAATTTTATCTGTCAATTGAGTTGCGACGAGAGTAGATATTTTTATCAAAATAGATTGAGATGTGAGTGAAGTGATGTGTGTAAGAGTATTTAGATATTTGTGGATTGGTTTTAATTATATATATATATATATATATATATATATATATATATATATATATGTGTGTGTGTGTGTGTGTGTGTGTGTGTGTGAGAAGCCAAGCAAAAAAAGGGAAACAGAAAGAAAAACATTTCTCCTGCCTCGCAAGTTTCTTCTTCTTTCTTCCTCTGTTTCGCAAACCAAGTGTTGGTAGAAAAACCGCAAACACAAACCCTCATTTATCTTCTAGATCTAAGCTTCCATTTGAGAAGTGTCAAGAGGGAAAGTTACTCCTCTCCACACTACGGTGCTTGTGAGCTAACTTTTGAGGTGTCGACGCGAGCGGGAGTTTTCGCCGTATTTGATCGCGGTAGCGGAAACGGTTGAGAAAGCCTTAACGAAGGTAAGGGATCCTTCCAAATTTTTAGTTTGCATATAGGGACTCTATATGTGTGATTGATGAATGATTAATGTGTGATTGCGTAATAATAAATTTCGACATGAATATATATAAATTTTGAGTGAAAATACGGTTTGTTACCTATTATGAATTTTGTTAATGCTTACCGCAAATGTTCATATTTTGGGTCATTGATTGGCTTAATAGGTTAGGTTTGGTTTGGATTATTTTGAGATATGAGTCTGGTTCTTTTCAGCCCTTCAACATAATTTTTATAGTTGTTAATCAGGTTATTACAACTTGTTTTCTTGGTTGTTGATGAATAAAATTGAACCTAAAGTATGCTACTATTTTGTTTAATGCTACTATGTTTCATATAAAACATTAGGCTGTCAATTTGCATGAGCTGAAATGTTCTATATTCTGGTTTTTTTTTTTTTTGTCCTTAAGTTGACTATGAATTCCAATTGGAACATTAATTGAGATTATTTCGAACATAAAAAATACTACAATAAAATTATAAATGGCAATGTTTGACTGAGAATATATATTCTTTTACTGTTAAGTTAACATTGTATATTATGAATTTGTGGAGATTAAGTTGAGGTGATTTATGTGTGATTTAGGTGTGATTGAGGAGTGGAATTGTGGAAATTGAATTTGATGTGATTATGTATTCATAATTGATAATATGTGCGTGAATTTTATCGAGAAAAAAAAATGTTTTGAGTATGCTCTCTGATGAGTTTGAAAAAATCGTTAATGTTAAATAAGTATTAAAAATGGGGAATCTTTTAATAGCTGCATTTACTTAATGATTGTGGTGAAAAGAGTCAGAGTATGCTCATGCATTTTATAGCTTGTGGTGACCGTGATGGGCCACAGTGTCAATGGTGACCGCGATGGGCCACGGGGTGGTTCCATGTGATAGTTGGTCCATCTTATCCTTACGAGGATTTAATTGATGTGTAAGGCCTGTGATAAGCTACACTCTAGTAAATCGTGCTAGTCTGTGAGAAACTGCACCTCGGTAATTAGTACTAAGGCCTGTGATAGGCGGTACAATTATGATTTACGCCCCTCGAGGAGGGTTTTGTTTTGGAAATTCCGGAATCATGTGCATTGGCATATAAACATTGCATTAGGGTGCTTGGCACGTGAGCCATGTTTGTTATAATATGATATTTATATATATATACTCGGTTGTTGTTTGTTATCATGCCGTAATTGCTAAGTGTTATTGTTTGTTTTATGATGTAATTGTTAAATGTTATTTGTTGATTTCGGTTGGTGACCCTTTATATTATTGTAGAAATTGGGCTTTGCCCTCAGATGATACCCGAGTTCGTTCCACCGACTGTTACCTTGACGACAGAAACGCCGTTAGACTTCCCTGACCGAGACTCGCCGACTGCTTCGGTATATGACCTCATCTCAAGCAGGGCTACTTATACAAGGAGGGTAATGAGGACGAGTAGGAAAGTTGGGGCAGTATATCTTGTGGAGTTCACTCGCGAGAATACCCCAGGATTGGTGCTCGGGATGAGTGGAGCATGGGAAGATGCAGAGGATTCCTCAGTTAGAGTTGAGGCGGAGGCCACCATAGGAGCTGGGGATACAATGGTTGGACCGGGGAATGATGGAAGGGATAAGGGGCCGATGCCAGTGGTGCGAGAGATTGTAGGACCATCTAGGCGGGCCGAGTCAGAGCTTCCATTTCTGGTGAATGATCCCTTACCGACTATCACTAAAGTAGTGGACTGTTTTGAGATTTCAGCGCCGCCGAAGCCACCTATCTCGTGGGTGGATCTGACTTCTGAGGAGACCGATCCTTCTATGGATGTTGATGAGGAGAAGGTTACCTCAAAGATGGATACTGCGTCAGAAGGGACTTGCGGAGTGTGTGGAGGTCACCCATGTTATTGTAGTTGCTAGTGGATGATCAGATTAGTTTTGTTGTATAGGGACTTAGTGTCTTTCTTTTGGTGGTTGTACTTATTTTATTTTGGGATAACTGTCTCTATAACATATATTGTCAGTTGACTTTTGTTTTGGTGGGTCCATGTTCTAACTTTTTTGACGTGACCATGGGGGGGATAGCATTCTTGGAGCAATACTTTTGTGCAGGTGTTTGTCGAGAATACCCTAAGGGTATGAGCGATGCCTGATAGGTCTCATAGCCCTGGTGTATGTTCTACTTGTATATTTTGGATTATCCTCTCAAAAACTATTTTAGTTTGTTGGTATTTATGATGTATTTATTTATGACTTTGTCGTTTGTATTACGCCATGGTTTTTATTAATTTGTTTTTGAAAAAAAAATACACTCGCGTTGTTAAAAATCGGGGTCTTACACACAGCATCATTGTACTCATCATCCATACTAATCTCAATCATATAGGAATCATTAATTGTTTGCTTTTTTTGTATTACATCAGCCGGTGTTTTTCTACAAGGAGCTACATCTCCCCTTATCCCCAACTGATGCAATTTTGCTCTCATAATACCTCCTTTCGTAATCTTCCCACAAAAATCACAAGTAACAACCTTCTTGTCATTAATATCCACCAAAGAATTCCACTGCCAAGCCATGTCAAGGTTTTCACCAGTAGGTTTAAACGAGCCTTTGTTGTTGGTTGTTGGTGTTTCATATGAAGATGTCATTCTTCTTACAAAATAGAGCAGTGAAAAACAAACAAAAGGAAAACAAAGGAACAAAACAGAGAAACAAAATAGTGGAAAACAGAGGAACAAAACAGAAGCAATCAGAGAAGAACAAAGGTCATGTTCTGACTTTTGAGGAAGAAGAAGAAACGAAAGGAAAAAAAAAAGAAAACATAAGAGGAAGAAGAAGAAGAAGAAGAAGAAGAAGAAGTAACGAGAGGGAGAAGAAGCACCCACTGTTCTGATAAGAAACCAAAGGTCGCGTTCATTGTTCATAGAGGAAGAAGAAGAAAGGTCTCGTGCAATCAAAAGAAATGGAGGTTTAGTATATTAACAAAATAATAGGGATGTGGATACAGAAAAACTCAAATACCCTTAATGAAATAAAAAAAATAAAAAAAAAAACCTGTAAAACACAGTCGCAGGTCAGTGATACGGGTCTGGGACGACACATCAGCGCATTTAGGGCGTTATTTGCGGCCACGGTCGCCGCAACTGATGACGGTGGTTTACTGATGACTCTTCATCATATACATAGTTTTCATTGCTTTTAGTCTTATCTATCGTTAATCATTAGTTAATTTAAGAAGTTATTTGATATATTTTGTTGATTTTAGTTCTTTTATTTATTGAAATGTTTATGTTCTTATTTCCTTGATTAAGTAGAGATTTTTCGTAGTTTTGCGTTGTTTCTTTGTTCTAGGGATCTTTTTGACTATTGGGAAGTTGAAAGACTTGTGCCCCAGCAGAGAAACTCAAAGACGGCCATTTCTAACACCATTGGAGGAGTTTATCAAGAATCATTCATGAATCCTTCTTGTAATTCTACTTTAATCCTTATCTTTTGTAACTCTGTCATGAGTAACTAAACCCTATTTGTTAAGGATGGGTGTAACAAGATGAAATTAGACACCAAGGTTGGATTCGAAGTGAAACTCATCCCTGACATTTTTCTTATTATAAAGGATCAATTTTATTACCGTTGTTAATTTTAAATATTATTTCAATCAATTCGGAAACTTTTTGTTCAATTTAGTAATCGAATATAATTCAATAGTAAAACGCAATCCTTGAGTTCGACACTTGGTACTACCATTTTATTATTACTTGCAACGATTCAGTACACTTGCTGAAACGCTGTCATTTACGCCCATACGTGACACGACGAGGATGTCCAGTGCACTGCGATTCCGGGATCGTGTGCTATCCCGCCGCGATCGACAACAGAACCTGAAATTATATGTATGTTTATACATTTTGCAGTTTTAACTTGATTGTTAATTAAGGTTGAACTAATCAAATGAAGATAACACAGTTGACAAAAACAAGAAATCTTAATTGGGTGATGACCAGCCAAATATATGAATATATCAACCATACTCAGCCTTCCTCTACATAATTAACTAATAATTAGCTATACATACATTATGCACAAGCAAGTGTGGTTGGGGCAGAGAACAAAGGTTTTTTTTTTTTTTTTTCAAAAGAGGAAGAAAAATATAGAAATAGCATTAAGTAACTTGGATAAGAACTACCAAAAAAATCATTCTGTTATTGTTAAGATAAAAAATAAAAAATAAAGAAAGAGGAAAACTCTGATAATTTTCTTCCATCCAAAATAAAGAAAAGAAACCTTATGTCATGAAAATAGGTAATGCCTAATTAGTATTATATACACCTCCAAACACTAACCACAACACTGTCTTTCACTGTTAGAACTTTTTCGTGTTCTTTGTAACTTTATGTTTGTAACTATAATTGGAATAATCATATCGTATAAAGATTCAAAGAACCAAACCTCCAATTAAAGTTTTGTTACTATTTAAGAAATAAGTGACTTTCAGGAATAGATATAGATTACGAAAACTAATTAATGAATAGTACTTAATTTTTCTAGTATTTTAACCCGTACCGATATATGTTCTATACATTGTAATAGCTTTATGAGTCAGGTAATTATTCTTTGGTGTTAAATGAAACGCACCGTTTCATAAAATAGATATATATAATAATAAATAAAAGAAAATAAAACAATCCAAAATTTCCACCCCACCTTCATTTTTACACTTATCCCTTACTCTCCTTCTTCTCTTTTGGGCTCGGCAAGAACATTTCCCACCAGATTTCTATTTTTGCTTTTTTTTTTTTTTTTTTCTCCTTGCTTCTTTTCACCCCACAACACAAATTGCACACATAAATTCATAATTCCTCAACCCATAAATTGAATTTAACATCTCTAAAAACATAACTTCTCATATTTTTACAAGTGCTTTTTGTTAGGATTTTGGGTTAAGGTTAGTGAGTTAAGGAAGAAAAACATTACCCATTCTTTGAAAGGTGTTTATTGAGAGTCTTTGAGATAAATACACAACTCTAATGCTAAGAATGAATCGCTAGAAAAATGTGATTTTGTTTAAAAATCTTATTTTGGTGCTTAGAGTATATTTTAAGGATTTTTTATGGTTTCCTATAGTTAGTTAAACTTTAAAATAATTTTTTTGAAGTCTTAAGAATATTTTTGATACTCATATTTGTTAACTGAGGTCCTACCTGCTACTTTGGGAGTTGTTGGACAACAAACTTAGTCAATTCTTCATAATTGTGAGTAGACGACGATCATTGTCACATATTTTTATTATGTTATAATTATTATTTTACTCGTTTTCTATGTTTGAAGTATTTATTTAAAAATTAGGGAACACAACCTTTGAATTTTTCTCGATTTCATCCTTTATTTATTTTCTTTGTCTTTGTTATATAGTATGTTTATAGTTTGATTTACTTATGAGTTATAAATTATTTAAATATTGAATTGATGTACAATTGAATATGTTTTCCATGAGTTACGATGAAATGAGAAATTACCTTGAAATATGTGTTTTGGAACTCGTTATAATTATGAAATCGTTAACAGAGATAGGTGCACCTAGTTACATCGTTTTGATTGGGGAGAGTTACACGTTAGATAAAGTTGTCCCTATGAGAGATGCCATCCTTAGGAGGAGAGGACTATTAGCGAGATGTAAGCTACCTAATTGATGTGTTATGATGCGTTGCGGGATTGAGATGAGAGGGTTATCCATTAGATAAAGTCATTCCTAAGGGAAATGTCACCATTAGAAGGAGATGGATATCGATGAGATGAAATCGTCTCTTGGTTCTCAAAAAAAATAATGTATGTTTTTACTTGTTTGAGTTTCTATGACTTTTTTAAAATTGCTCATTTCGATTTCACTTCTTTATGAATTGGATTTTAAAATTTTTCTACTTGAACGACTAAATTATAAGTTTAATTATTTTATCATGTGTATACTTTATTTGAGAATTATATTTATTTCAGGTAGTATTGTTTAACATAATTGCCATAAGATTGAAAAACAGTTATTCATGCCTTTTTTGTGTTTCCCTTCTAGTTGGTGGTGGTTGTTGTCTCTTCACTAAGTCTTCGTTACTTACCCCTTCATGTTCACATGCAGTTGAGTAGCAAGCTCTTAGTAGACTCAAGTCTCAATTATTTTTTTTAGTAGGCATCTTTGATCGATGGCCCTTATGCTAAGTATCTGTTGAGTCGTGATGTATTTTGAAGCTATTTTGAGTCTAGAAAATCATTTGGGAATGTATGAAATATTTAGATACGCTCTTTGAAATATTGACTAGGTTAAAAGTTTGAAACAGGATTTTATAATTTGGAAACGTTGAAATATGATATATATTTTTTGAAATAGTTATTTAGAACTATAGAAATTGTTTAATTGTTAAGTTAATTGATAGATTTGTCAGACTAGGAGTATAGCTTTGTGACGATCACGGCGTTCGGTTTTCGAGTCGTGACATTAAAGGATAATTTGGTATAGGCTCTTGAACATGGTTTTAAATTGTGTTTCGACACCGTAATTGTGGCGGCAATATTACAGATTTTAAAGTTGTTGCATTACAACCTCAATCGTAATTGCATCTTCCGTATTTTTCCGTAATATAAAGATTTACGGCATAATCGGAATCGCTATTTAAAACTATATTATTAAGCCTTGGGCTACAATTAATTCCCCTTCATTTAGCTAAATAATATAAACAAAAAGTTAAAGCATATAAACATAAGCTAAATAATATAAACAAAATAATATAAACAAAAAACTAAATCATAAAATAATATAAATAAGAAACCAAACATATGAAACAAAAAGCACCATTAGAGTAAAAGCTACCAACAATTGTGAAGAAGAAATAAAAAATCACCGCACCAAAAACCAACCTGTAACATCTAAACCATATACACTCAATTTCCTTATAATATCATTTTTTTTTTAAGGAAAGAGCTACCAACCAGGATTTGATGAAGAAACAAAGCAAGCATTGAAACCTAAAAAAAACAGTAAACAAACAATACTAGATGCGCAGAAAACCTAACAAAATCAAAATTATTATAAATCATATTAAACATAACAAAGTCAAAATCATAGAGAAGAGAGAATGCAAGAGAGATTATACCTCTTCAACCTAAACTCAAAACCATATCTAACTTAACAAAATTAAAGTCGTAGAGGAGAGACAAAGGGAAAATTTCAAACAGAAATAAGAGAGAAGAGGGAAAGAGACGTTACAGATTTTAAGGAAAAATTAGAATATATCGTTCGAAGAGAAGTTGAAGATTGAAGAGAAGTTTATCGAGACAAAATCCTTTATGAAGTTTCAATGATCACAAATCTTAATGATTAATAAATTTTGATAGATATTGTCATCTAATTTGTTCTTTTAAGGGATTTCAGTAAAACAAAAATATGAACAAAGTGAATATCAAGAAACACTCTTATAACAAATTTCATAATGTTCAACACTGAAAGATCAAAATGTTCTGTCTTGAACATAACATAATATGTTCATACCTAAAGACATAAAGTCAATGAACAAATGTCACGTTCCTATACTGGTTCAAGGGAAAGAATCTCACTTAAAATGAATAAAAAAGATTCAAAATAAGAATCTCACAAGATCATTTAAGCCAAAGAAGGATAGTCACTTTGATAAGTTATAAAATTTGCATGATATGATAAATAAGCTATCATAGGAATAAATGAGAATTGAAGTCCAAGAAAATTATCAACAGTTCAACTAAACTTTATCCAAACTGCAACTGTATGAACATCAGAAAGTTACAAGATTAGAAGGTTCCTATGAAAAAGTACACAACACTACAAGAAAATTGACTTCTAGTGACAAATAAAGTTTTTCACTAAAAGTCACATGTTGTAGGTAAATATCAAGAATACTTTGAGTGACACCCGGATCCACCGTCAACTTTAAGGGGGTGTTTTGCAATGTTTTGAGAACTGTCACTACATGTTTTTGATTTCTATCTACTATGATGACTGTCACTAAACACTAGATAAATATCAATAAATAATTGATCTCTTCCTACGGTATTGTCTGTCACTAAAACTTATTATTATTTATTAAATTAAATTTATTTTATCTCACTACTAATTGTAATTCTAAATTATTAATACCAGTAAATTAAATTTAAATTTCTAATTTATTTTTATTAACTAATTCCAATGAAACTTACAATAAAATATGATTTTATTTTACTAATTCCTTTAAATGCATGTTACTTGCATTCCTAACATTTTAATTATAGCACTAATCTGAATATCATATCTTTGTGAATATATATTCCATCAACAAATATTTATCCACTAATTGGATCATAAATTTTTTGCATAAGTGATACAATAGTTGATTTTCCAGAACCACTTTCTGTAACTAATGTCAATGTTTTACTTGATGAAACTTTTAGGCAAAAATCATTTAGGATAACGTTGTCTAGTATTGATGGATACACAAACTCAACATTCATAAATTCAACTTCTCCTAACACTTTCTATAAAACCTATCTTTTCATGTTTTCAGAATCTATCATTGGAACTCTATTTATCATTTCAATTATTCTTTGTCTTGCAACACTTGCTTCTGAGAAATACTTCAAATCGGATAAACAAGCTCCTAAAGCCATGTTAAACAATAAAAAAAATTATAATTACCAAAAATCATTATAAAAATGACACCACTTAAACACAAGATTTCAATATCGCGATCAAGTTAGAATATTTGATACTTTTGAGAATCGCAATAAAATATGAACGAAGTCTCATTTATGATAATTGAGACTTCAAAACCATGATGGCACGACCATAACCGCTATCACGTACCATTTTTAAAACCTTGCTTAAACCTAAAACTCAAAATAGTCAAAATGTATTAGCTGACTCTACTAGAAAAAGTCAAATTACTAAAAAAAGTTAGAGATGGAAAAATTATTAAAAAAAGTTATAAACCTCAACTTTAGGGACAACTAAATAGTATTCTTCATTATACTTCACTATCTCCATTCACCTGTTCAATAGAACCAACAAAGATTGAAATATGTTTGTGACATAATAAAACTTCTTGAGTTTCAAATCTATTTTCCATCAACTAGAAATTTCGAGTGCATTTTGCATAATGTTAATAGTTATCAATTATAGATTCAACAATCAACGAGTGTGAGCTATGTCCATAAATCATACTTGTTCAGCTACAACTTGTAAGACCTCATTAATTTGTGGATCTTTGGAAAATTGTACTTGGAGAACAAAAACAAGATTTCCAAGCAAAGTATCCAATGTTTTAACTCTATGGTTAGCATGAGAGTGAGAGCTAGAACTTGTATGTCAAGGAATCTTGTCAAGAAAACTCACACTCTTCTTTTTTCATGCCCTTTAACTTTTGAGTAAATAGTATTCTTTCAGTTTGTAGAATCTTGAGTGGTTTGAGGATTATTTGAGCTTTCTGCCTCTTTTACCATATGCTTCTTTAGTTCTTCCTACATTTAACACAAAGTGTCATAGTCAATTACAACATTTAACAACATGAAGCTTTGTAGTCTTTAATTGGCAGCTTAGGAATAAAAAAAAGAAAGATTATTGTCTTAAAATTTGCATTAATTGAGAAACAACATAAGTTAACCTAAGAAGGGGAGAGAGAATATTCTTAAAGTATCTATCATGCATGTTTGTCACAATAAGACTTTTGTTATTATACATCAAAAGAAAGTTACATAACACCTTCAAGTACTGAAAGTTAGGCATAATAAGACTAATTCATGAAATCTAATAACATGAGCTAGAGTATAAAATTACACACACAATCTATTTGTGAGTTGTAACAGTAAGATAATGAGAATGAGTTATTCCAAATTTATCATCAAAGTTTAAAATTCTTACAATTACTTCAGTTGTCTTTTCAGTAACAATGCTTCCATCTTTTTGAGTTCGAGTATCAATGTAAATTTGTGCTCGTGATGGTTGCTTTCCTCTAGCTTTTTTTGTCTAACATAAGTGACAAGAATGTTATTCATCATATTTGTATTGAGAAATTAATTAAAAAACGCCGAATTCGGGAACAAACTGAAACTTTGTTTATCATATGAATAATTAGCAAAACATAAATTTTGTTAGACATATTATTGCAAAAAGAAATACAAAACCTGAAATGAAATAGAACATTTAAAAATTTATACAACACCTAAATAAGTTCAATCATATTAGTAATATAGGACTCAAGCATTTTACTCTAGCTAACATAATTAACTGTAGCACATTGGGATCTCCTTACCAAACTTCCTATTGCATTAAATAGAGTTTTACCTTCCGAACCACTAAGAGTGCCAAAAGAACCTATATCCACCAATATAAACTCTCCATCTGGCATGTCCCACACATCTAGCATGTATGTATAACCTCTTGTTCACTTATCACCTAATTCTTATATTCTTATTAGCAAACCATAAAACACTCAATATCAGTTGCCTTAGACCAACACAACCACACTAAGTCTAGTGAAATTGCAAGAGCACTAATAGAAACAAAAACAATTTATCTTCATCTTCAACATGACTTCCCTCTTCAAACATAGAGTGGTTATTTTGGTTGAGTTCATTAGAGTTATCAATTAAGTGCCCTTCGTCTTGTGATTAGCCACGATTTTGAGTAGTATTCAACTTCCTTATGTGCTTCCCCATGGTACTTTGTAAATATGCCAAAGCCAATTTAGTTTTTAATTGTTGTAAAAAAAAATAAACGATGACAGTAATAATGTACCTCAAATGAAACACATATAAAATGGTAGGGAGCAAAAATAACTACACACCTTTGTAACTTAAATAAATTAGAATTCAAATAAATGGGTTGTTAAATAATTTGCTCTATGTATTAGAAGAAGTCTCCCTCACTCTCATCCTTTGTATCATCACCACCCTCATCATTTTGGGGAATGTTCTCCACGGATATTGTAACTTCAATGATATCATAATTGTCATCAACTTCTAGTCTAATCAAGTCATTGTCATTTATATCTTGCAAGACTTATTCATTCCCTTGATCTACATCATTTGACAACTCATCACCCAAATCATACACATCTCTAACTTTAGCATGCACAACAACAAACCAATCATTTTGTGTTCTATTCTCCACATAGAATACTTTTTTGGCTTGAGAGGCCAAAATAAATGGGCCATCACATACATCATTCGCTGTATGTTGCAAATAATTGAAATTGACCAATGTCATGCCTAAACTATCGATTCTACAGCCTTTATTTATGTCAACCAAATCACACTTGAACAATAATGCCTTATATTTTCCTGAATAATCTAATTGAATTATATGTGTTAGTGCACCATAATATTTGATATCCCCTTTTTTCAGGTGTTTATCTCTTGAACTAACATAACTTTTTGTCTTAACAGTAACAACGAAGCCACCCGAGAGCATCGCTTGTTATTGACACAATTGGTGCAAGCACATAAAATTTTTCCATCATTTGATTTTACAAATGTAAAATCAAGAAAATTAATAACTCCTCTAATGTACTTCTCTTTATTAAGAGAGTTGTTATGGTTGTAGGATATCAAACTCTTATCCATTCAATTCAATAAAATAAACTGAAAAAATTGAATGAAATAACACAAAAAATTAATAAATATAACTTAAATATAAAGAAAGAAAAAGAAGAATATATACTAATATAGAATAAATATAATTTAAAATATAACTTAAATATAAATAAAATAAAATAAGAATACAATAAATCAAAGCACGTATCACTATTTCACCACAACCTCACAAGGATGAGTCATTTAAACTAATTCACTCTACTTCAATAAGATTAGATTACCTCTTCAAGAGGATACTGAATTGCAGGAGGCGGTAAAATAAAATAAGAATACAATAAATCAAAGCACGTATCACTATTTCACCACAACCTCACAAGGATGAGTCATTTAAACTAATTCACTCTACTTCAATAAGATTAGATTACCTCTTCAAGAGGATACTGAATTGCAGGAGGCGGTTTGGAATGTTCTTCAGTGTACACTACAGTTTGGCCTAATGCAGCTAAAAGAGTTTGCTCAGCATATCCAATTTGCAACTTTGTATAGAATTTAAATCCATATATGTGTTGCATTATAATATGGGGGTAGTAGGAATAATAAAAGTGGTAATGAAGGAAACAAGATGCAAAATTGAGAGATTTTGAAGTAAATTTCAAGCACAAATAAGGATATGATTTAATAGGCAACAAATTGAAATTGTTTCCAACCCCTCACAAACATTATAGGCACTACGCCAAAAATGACATTTTATAGCGCGTCTTTTACAGCGCTTATTAAATACAAGCGCTGTTGTATAATATTTTTAAAAAAATGGAGGATACAACAGTGCTTTTTTGACAAGCGCTGTAAAAAAAGCATTGTTGTAGGGTCATATAGGGTCACATTGCGCTTGCACATAACGTTTACAACTCTTTTACAGCGCTCTTTAAAAAAGCGCTGTAAATTGAAGCGCTCTCACATAGCTTTTACAGCGCTTTAAAATGTTGCGCTCCTACCTTATGTTACATAGTTTTTAAAGCGCTTTTTGTAAAAGCGCTGTAAAATACATGCGCTTTCACATAATTAAATGACCTATTAGAGCGCTTTTTATACAAGCGCTGTAAAAGGCTTGCGCTTTCACATAATTAAAGGACCTATTAGAGCGCTTTTTATACAAGCGCTGTAAAATCATTCACTTTAAATAAAAATCATTCACTTTAAATAAATAAAAACAAATTTAATACATTGCCCTAACCCTACGAACTCTCATCTCCTCTACTTTGCGAACCCTCCTCTCCTCTACTGTGCTCCCATCTACAAATTGAATACGTTGCTCCTCCTTTAAAACAAATTGGATACGTTGTCTCAGGTAATGTATTTATTAATTTGTTGTTGTCACTAAAACTGATAAATTGTTACATATTAGATATGTTCTGTTTTGAAATTGTTACATATTAGATATGTTCTCGAGATATGTTCTGTTTTGAAATCAGACTTGGACCTTGGTTTCCATTTTCCAATATTAGATATGTGTACTATATATAGATTGGTAAAATGTTACTAGTATCTTATTATTTGTGTAACTGCATTTATATAGGTCATCATATAAAATGGACTGGAAATGGATATCTGCCAATCGATTGACAAAAGAGTATGAAAATGGAGTGAAGGAGTTTGTTGAGTATGCAGTGAAGAATGCAAAAGATCCAAATAGAGTGGTTTGTCCTTGTTTAAAATGTTATTTTGGAAAACGCGTTAGAGCAGATGAATTGGAAGGACATTTAGAATGACATGGAATTGATAAAAGCTATACATGTTAGATAAGACATGGTGAGAAGAAAAAAAAAGGAAACATTAATTTTGAGAATGGTTCGACATATGCTTCAACTGATTTTGACACAGATACATATGAGCCGGACCGAGTTGAGGAGATTACAAAAGCAGTTGAAGAAGATATTCAAGATTGTCCTAAAATGTTTGAGAATTGTGTGCTCTATTGGTATGAGTTACGAAAGGATTCATGCGTGTCCTAACGATTGCATTTTATTTCGAAACGAAAATGAATTACTAAAGGCGTGTCCGAAATGCAATGTCTCTCGATATAAGAAGAAAGAATCTACTCCAGCAAAAGTCGTGTGGTATTTTCCTATAATACCAAGATTTAGGCGCATGTTTCGACACCCTGCAGATTCTCCACAATGGGCAAAAATTGATCACGAGTATCCTGAAATCGGGATAGAGTCAAGAAATCTTTGACTTGCACTTTCTACTGATGGAATGAATCCACATGGTCTTCAAAGCATCTCACACAGCACGTGGCCTGTGATTTTGTTGATTTATAACCTACCTCCATGGTTATGTTTGAAGCGTAAGTTTATGATATTGTCTCTGTTAATATCTGGACCCAAACAACCGGGGAATGATATCGACGTATACTAGGCTCCTTTAATTGAAGATTTAAAAATTATGTGGGAGACAGGTGTGGAAGTTTATGATGGGTATAAGAATTAATGATTTTCCAGCATAAGGTAATTTATCAGCATATAGCATTAAAGTTCAGTGTGCATGTCCTATATGTGAAAAGAGTACAAATTGGATGTGGTTGAAACATTGTAAGAAGAATGTATTTCTTGGACATCGTAGATTTTTACCTTATAGTCATCAGTACCGTGGGTGGAGAAATGCATTCAATGGAAAATCAGAGGAAGATAGGGCTCCTGTAGCACCGACTGGATATCAAATACTTGAAAAAGTACAAGGTTTGACCAATAAATTTGGAAAACTTTTTGCGGGAGTGCTGGTCAAAACTGGGTGGAAGAAAAAGGCAATTTTCATTGAATTGCTATATTGGAAGTCATTGTATGTAAGACATTTTCTCGATGTGATGCATATTGAGAAAAATGTATTTGATAGTGTTATTGGTACGTTACTCAATGTACCAGGAAAGTCTAAGGATGGCAACAATGCAAGATTGGACTTGGTTGATATGGGAATAAGAAATGAATTGTGTCCCGTAAAGAAAGGAAATCGCACATATCTACCTCCAGCCGCTCATACTCTATCTAGAAAGGAAAATTTTGTTTTGTGTAAATTTCTACACGAAGTTAAAGTTCCAGAAGGATACTCTTCGAACATTAAAAAT
Organism: Cicer yamashitae; assembly: GCA_037974755.1. NCBI lineage: Eukaryota > Viridiplantae > Streptophyta > Magnoliopsida > Fabales > Fabaceae > Cicer > Cicer yamashitae. The sequence continues at coordinate 27,437,961 of JBBPBQ010000001.1, read as the reverse complement.
TTAGTTTGTATGAAAGACCTCAACTTAAAAGGTTTGAAGACCCATGATTGTCATATTCTAATGGAGCATTTGCTACCAATAGGTATACGTTCAATTTCACTTGAAAAAGTTCGCCGAGCCATAACTAAATTATGTTTCTTCTTCAGGGAAATTTGTAGTAGAGTGATTGATCCTCAGAAATTACCGACATTGCATAGGGAAATTGTTGTTGCTTTGTGTGAGCTTGAAATGTATTTTCCACCCTCGTTTTTTGATATAATGGTTCACCTTACTGTTCATCTTGTTAAGGAGACACAACTTTGTGGGCCAACTTATATGAAATGGGTGTATCCAATAGAACGATATATGAAAATATTAAAATGGTACGTAAAAAGTAGAAGTCAACCAAAAGGTTGTATTGCTGAACGGTACATTGTCGAAGAAGCTGCTGAATTTTGTACTGAATATCTGTCCAATGTTGAATCCATAGGGCTTCCCATGTCTCGTCATTCGGGACGAATATCAGGAGAAGGGATAATTGGAAAGAGACTAATGACTATATCAAGGACAGAATGGGAGCATACACAATTGTATGTTCTGCACAATCATGATGAGGTTCAACCATATGTTACAATACACATGTATCAGTTATCTAGTTTGAACATGAATAGGAATCAAAATTGGATAACTCGAGAGCACAATCGAAGTTTTATAACATGGTTAAATAATCACATAAAGTCAAAGTTTAATGTAGACCCCGGATCAATTTCACAGAGATTGAGGTGGCTAGCAAATGGTCCGAGTTTACATGTCTTTTCTTACACCAGTTATGTAATTAACGGCTACACATTTTATACCAAAGAACAAGATGATCAAACCATTAAGCAAAATAGCGGAGTCACTCTCGTAGCTGAAGTGATGCATATCTCAAGTGCAAAAGACAAGAACCCAATATATGCAAATCTATCATATTTTGGGGTTATCGAGCGCATATGGGAGTTAGACTACACAATGTTTCGTGTTCCCATATTTGGTTGCAAGTGGGTCGATAATAATAATGGCGTTCGGATTGATGAGTCAGGGTTCTTGCTTGTCGCTTTTAATAGGGTGGGATACAAAGATGAACCTTTTAATTTAGCGTCGTAAACTCAACAAGTGTTTTTTGTCACTGATCCTGCTGATGATAAATGGTATGTTGTCCTATCGACCAATAAAATAAGTGATGATAACAATAATGATGAAGATGTTGGTAATGATCTTTTCTTTGCAACATCACAACCACATGAAATTGATTCAACTGATGATGGTTTATATCTTAGAGATGATCATGATGAGGGAATTTGGATTAATCCATCGTTTCGTATCATTAATGGACAAACAAATGTGAATCCCACCAGGAAAAGAAGAAGGGCATCATTATGTGTTTAATTGTTTTATAAGCCATGTAATCTGAACTGAGTTCATGTAATTTAATTGTTTGATCTGCCAGAATTGAGCATTTTAGTATTTAGCTTGAACTGTATTTGATTTTCTGCTTATACTGATTTTTTGCTTATATTGAACTTGAAAACGCTTTGTTTGAGTACTGTATTTGAATATGAGCTGATCATGTAATTTAGCATTGATATATATATATAGGTATTTAACTAATTATTTAGAAGAAAAACCTGAAACTGAACTATATATAGGTGTTATGGTTCCAAATATAGGTATTTTACTAATTATTTGAACATAAACTTGTAATTTTACAGCGCTTTTGTTTATAAGCGTTATAAAAAGCCTTTAAAAAAATAAGGAAGTCACATAGCCCTTGCACATAATAAAACAAAGAGGTCTTTTAAAGCGCTTTTTGGAAAACCGCTGTAAAAGGCTTTTAATAAAATAAAATAAGGAGGTCTTTTAAAGCGCTTTGTGGAAAAACGCTGTAAAAGGGTCACATAGCGCTTTCACATAATAAAACAAAGATGTCTTTTAAAGCGTTTTGTGGAAAAGCGCTGTAAAAGGGTCACATAGCGCTTTCACATAATAAAACAAAGAAGCCTTTTAAAGCGCTTTGTGGAAAAGCGCTGTAAAAGGGTCACATAGCGCTTTCACATAATAAAACAAAGAAGCCTTTTAAAGCGCTTTGTGGAAAAGCGTTGTAAAAAGCTTTTAAAAAAATAAAATAAGGAGGTCTTTTACAGCGCTTTTTCACGAGCGCTTTAAAAGGCTTCTAAAAAAGCGCTGTAATAGGCTTTTAAAAAATAAAATAAGGAGGTCTTTTACAGCGTTTTTTCAAAAAAGGTGTTGTAATAGGGTTTTATATATAACAGTAACCGCTTCAGTTTCCTCTTCATTATGTAAACTTCATACGTTTGTTCATCTTCAGTTTCCTCTTCATTCTCCTTCTCGTTGCGAACCCTACGCTTGTTTCCTCCTCATTACTAACCCTCATTACGTAAACATCATACGCTTGTTTCCTCCTCATTTTCATTCTCCTTCTCATTGCGAAACATCTTTGTTACAAACCCTCATTATGTATTTCTGCGAACCCGTAACCCTACGCTCGTTTCCTCTTCGTTCGTATTTATGCGCTGTTCTTCTTTGTTACTAACCAAACCCTACAAACCCGTAACCCTAAGTATTTCTTCACACTTTTCAGGTATTGTATTTATTAATTTTTTATTTCACTAAAATGCATGTTGAACTTATACTGCTACGTACTTAGACTACTGCATGTTGAACTTGTTGAAGTTATACTAACTGCATGTTGAACTTGTGGGAGATAAATGGATACCAACAAGGAGTTAGATTGTCAAAATGAAGAAGTTGGCAACACCAAGACTTACAAAATGAAGTCAAACGTGGTATAACCATCATGCAAAATGTCATAAAAGCAAGAAGTACTGGCATAAAATTTGAGGTATACTATACTTTGTTTGCTGTTTATTTTTTATCTTTTTTGAAAGCATGTACTTACTATATGAGTTTATTAGGTGGGATGGAATGAGAGTGGTCAGCCAATTGACCCCAACAGTTCCATGTTTGTAAGTTATATTGGGGCTGTTGTTCGTCAAAATATCCCTATCACAATTGACGATTGGAGAGATAAGGCGTTGAAGGATGCAAAAGATGTACTGTGGACTAATATACAAGTAACTTTTTTACTCCACTTTTTTGTTATAATTTTTTCCATTGAAGTACTTTACTCAAACTATATCTTTATTTGGTTTGCAGATTCTTTTTGATGTTGACGAGGTGAGAAAGACATACGTGCTGAGAGTTGCTGGGAAAATACATCGGGGTTTTAGATCTCACCTCTCAAACTGCTATCTAAGAGACCGTGATGGAAATATGAATGCGGAAGCTCCAAAAATATATAAACATTATATATCAAATGAGGAATGGAGCGCATTTGTAGCAAAACGTTCAGACCCCGTGTTTGTTGTAAGTGATTATTAGCATTTGTATTTTATTATTCATATTCATAGCATATTTTAAATTTTTACACGATTGTAATTTTTTTTATATAGAGTATAAGTACGGAAAATCGCGATAGGGCAAAAAATCCGACGCATCCATACAAAATATCACGTATGGGATATGCACGTCTAGAGCAAAAACTTGTAAGTAATTAAACATCACTTTTATATAATGTGGTACATTATAAACTATAGTTTCTAACTAATTTTTTGTTTATGATCTTAATGAATAGCTATAAGACACCCAATCCGATCAACCGTTGGGTCGTCATATCTTGTGAAAGGAAGCTCGCGTAAATAAAGATGTAGTTGTTGATAACGAAAATGTTCAAAAAGTAATAGAACTTTGTGTAAGTATATTATCACTTTAATATTTTTTAATATTGTATTTTAAAAATGATATTGAACTTATCTTTTTAATCCTACGTGTATTTTAGGAGAATCTCGAACAAAGTTCGGAAAATCAAGAGGACAACAAAGCTAGTTCCAGGGACATACTCGGTAAAGTGTTTAATGTTCCTGAATATTCCGGCCTCGTGAGGGGGAAAGGATTTGGCGTAACTCCTAAAAGCTATTTTTCACAAGAGAAGCGCCAAAATCCATCTAATGAGGAAGTATTAGAGAAGCTCAATATCAGAGCAAGTGGCACTCTTCGTGAAGAATAAAGACAAGCAACTTCCGGATCAGCTCGAACGTGAAATAGCAATGGAGAGTGAAAACGCGATTTGCAACATTGGTCTCAAAAGTCTTCCCGAGGTAATTAATTACTTAATAAAATAAGAAATTCATTCAATCTAATTGTTTCACATACTTATGTATTAACCATTGATTTAAGGTGTCACTCCTTGCATGCTGTACTTATCCTCCCCTACTCATCGCAAGGTCGGAAAAGGAACATTGTACAATATTTTGGGAGAAGTATTGCACAACACACTGATCCCTGCGGGCCATGTCAAAGTATCACCAGTTATTGCTTTGGAACCAAATGCATCGTTGCCTATACCGGACAACGATGCAGATATGAAGTATTTGGACTAAGCAATTGGTAGTTACGTGGCATGGCCCAAAAATCTTGTTGCCCTTGATAAGGTATGTTTAATTAATTGAAATGTATGTTTAATTGATATGTATATTTAATTGCACGATATATGATTATGATTGATTATATTTAATTGCTGATTTTTTTCCGCTGTTAACTTCAATTTCACATTTATTTAGATTCAGACAAAGTCTAAAGGGAATGATAAGAAGATTCCCAGAAACGAGTCAGTCACATCGCCGGAAAAGGTTTGTCACATTTATTCTGTAAGGTTTGTCATTTTTTCAGATTCAATAAACTAACAAACTGATTAACCTCATTTTTTCAGATTCAATCCAATAAACCACCCGCGCAGAACACCAGCTGCCGCACCACAACTGGATGTTCGTGGTAAAAATAAAGTCGGGAAACTTCAAAAATTGGAGGGTAATAAAGCTAGCAAACTTCAAAAGCTGGAGGGTAATAAAGCTGCCAAAGTTGCTGCTCAAAAACTGGATCAGGGAAAATCAGTTGCTGCTCCTGCTCCTAAAATAAGTCAGCCACGCCTTGCTCGATATGGGTCATGTCTTGACATACAAGCAAAAATGAATATGGGCAGCAACGACGATTCACACATCATAAGCATGGATAAAGTTATATTCGGAGATGAGTATGAAGAACTATTTGAAAAAGAGCACATATACGAACTTCTCAACCATAAGGAGCTGAGTGCTACTGTCATCAGCTTATACTTGAGGTAAAAATTACTTTTAATTGCATTTATTGGTAATTAATTTAATTTATTGGTAATTAATCTAATTTGAAATTTTCATTGAAGGTATTTGTATGAGAAACTAGAGTGCACGCGCAGATTGTCAAATAGATTTTCATTCTTGTCTCCGCATAAGCTTTCGATGTTTAAGCTCGATCCAGTGAATGTAAAGAAATACGATGTAGATATCCTATTAGGAAATAAAGAGAAGGATAAGTTGTTCCTTGCACCAAATAATTCAGGGTACGTAATTATATATTCTTTATTTATATCTTTTTTAATTTATGAGATCTTAATTTATTAGTTGTGTAAACAAAATTTTTGTTGTTGTAGGGCACATTGGGTGCTATTTGCAATCAATGCGACCTCTGAAGTTATATACTATTTAGATCCCTTGCACGGCCATTACAACAATCACTCCGATATAAAGACTATGTTCGACACGTAAGTAATATTCATTTATTTCTTACATATATATATATATATATATATATAATGTGTTTGTTAATGCTATAATAATCACATTTATTTATTCGATAGTGCTTTACAAGTTTTTCGAGCTCAAAGAGGTGCTACAGTGTCGAAGCAAAAGTCAAATAACATCACATGGATTCCAATAAAGGTTTGAAATATATGCCTTTTAAATTTCATTTACAATCAATGCACAAATATTTATTGACTTATATGTTTTATTTTATAGTGCCCTCGTTAAACTAACAACATAGACTGTGGGTACTATATATTGCGATTCATGAAGGAGATTGTTGATATGAATCAAACTATAATCCCAGAAACGGTACGGTATTTTCATTATTTGATTTTCATATATAAACTATGTATATACTTGATTCTAACTTATTTATGTTCAATTTTTATATCGCACAGTACTTTGACAATTCCAGTCCAACATACTCTGAAAGAGATCTAACAAAAATAAAGAAAGACTGGTGTCAGTATGTGATTGAAATGAAGATTATTTGATTTGCTGGGAAATGGCATGCTGCAAGGGATAGTTATATGAATATATGGTAGTTTTGTTCTGTATAGTTCTGATAGTTATATGTATATGAATAGGGCACATTTGAAAAGTTGTGAATATGTAGTTATATGAATATGTATATAGTTATGTGCTGTTGTCAATACGTGAATATGTGAATATGTATATGAATATGTATTCTGTTATGTGCTGTAGTTTGTTGTGAACTGAGTGTGTAAATATGTAAAGTTATAAAGTTAAATTATAAAGTTATATAGTTCTAGATGTTGTTGTGTACTGATTGTGAAATGATTGTGTGAACTGATTGTGAACTGATTCTGGATGAAAATGATTTTGGAAAAAAAATTAAAAGACAGCGTTTTCTAAACAAATGTCATAAAAAACCAAAAAGCGCTTTTTAAAAATTCCATTTACAGCGTTTTTTAATAAAACTAAAATAAGAAAGCACCTATTACAGCGCTTTTTTGAAAAAACGTTGTAAAACGTACATTAGAATGCACCTACTACAGCGCTTTTTTGAAAAAACGTTGTAATAGGTGCATAATAATGCATCTATTGAATGCACCTACTACAGCGCTTTTTTGTAAAAGCTCTGTAATAGGTGCATAATAATGCATCTATTGAATGCACTTATTACAGCGCTTTTTGAAAAAGCGCTGTAATAGGTGCATAATAATGCATCTATTGAATGCACCTACCACAGCGCTTTTTAGTAATAATTGTCATTACTGCCATTAGGAACTGCAGCCTTGTCCTCAAGACTGAGAGATGGAAATTGACTTTTTAGTAATAATTCATCCTCCCAAGTTGTGTCTTCTACAGCTCTTCCTTTCCATCGCACCAGCCATTGTCGCACCAGCCGTCCTTCTTTCATCACTGATCTTGCAGCCAGCAATTCCTCCGGTTCTTCCCCTTCTTCAGCTTCCATTTCTAACCCGTCTGGTAGTCGAGGTTCAATAGAATAGTCTCCAATAGCTTTCTTGAGTTGTGAGATGTGAAACACTGCATGCACTCTACTTCCTTCAGGCAACTTCAACTTATAGGATACTGCCCCTATTTTCTTTAGGATAGGAAATGGTCCAAAGTACCGTGGAGCCAGTTTCTGATTGATCCTTCTAGTCACCGTCTGCTGCCTATGGGGTCGGAGCTTCAGAAATACCCACTCACCCACTTCAAATGAATATGCTTTCCTTTTCTTGTCTGCATACCTCTTCATCTGTTCTTGGGCCCTGTTCAAATGATACTTCAGTTGACGTAAGGCCTCGTCACGATCAACCAATTCAGCTGCTACCGCTTCTACCTTCGTTTCTCCCTGTAAATACCTAACCACAGTAGGTGGTTTTCTTCCATACACTGCCTCAAACGGTGTAGTTCCTATAGACACATGGAATGTGGTGTTATACCACAATTCAGCCCAATGAATCCATTGTGACCACTCCTTTGGTTCCTCCGATGCAAAACAACGAAGATATGCTTCTAAGCACCGATTCACCACCTCCGTTTGCCCATCCGTCTCTAGATGATATGACGAACTCATACTCAGCATCGTTCCTTGCAAGCGAAACAGCTCTTTCCAAAATAAACTCACAAACAATGGATCACGATCACTGACAATGGATTGTGGAACCCCATGAAGACGCACCACCTCTTTAATAAAGATTTCAGCCACCTTCCTCGCAGTATATGGATGTTTTAAGGGAATAAAATTTCCATACTTGGATAATATATCCACCACTACAAAAATAGCTTCAAACCCCTTCGATTTTGGGAGACCAGTGATAAAATCCATCGAAATATCATCCCAAATTTTCTCCGGAATTGAAAGGGGCTGTAACAAACCCATCGAAGAGGACGCAACGTACTTTTGACATTGACACACGTCGCAGCTCTACACAAATTCCATAACTGACTTTCTCTTTCCCACCCAATAAAGATTTCTTGCCATCCTTCGATACGTGCGTAGAAAACCTGAGTGGCCACCGGTTGGAGATGAGTGAAATTCTTTCAACAATAAAGGTATACAACCTGAATTTGAGGATAACACCAGTCTGCTACGGTAGAAAAGCCTCCCTTTAATTAATTGGAAATTTGGCCCGGATGCAGGGTCCTGTTGTAGCTTTGTTATCACCTTCTGCAATTGGGGATCATTCATAACTTCCTGCTGAATTTGTTGCTTTTGCATACATATGGGAAAAGAAGTTATCCCTTTCAACTCTGCTTCTTCATGCATTCTTGAAAGAGCATCAGCAACTTTATTATCTGGACCTGGCTTGTACACCACTTCAAAGTGATATTCCAATAATTTTGCTATCCAATTCTGCTGATCAGCCGTAGTGATGCGTTGTTCGAGCAAGTGTCGTAAACTCTTTTGATCGGAGTACACCACAAATCTTCTTCCCAACAAATACGGAAGCCAATGCTGAACTGCCAACACCAACGCCATCAATTCTTTCTCATACGCAGACTTGCTTAAATTATTCTTGGACAAAGTTTTGCTGAAGTAAGCTATAGGCTTCTTTTTCTGCATTAAAACTGCACCTATTCCTCTTCCGGATGCATCACATTCAATCTCAAAAGGTTGTGAAAAATCTGGTAGTGTTAAAACTGGGGCTTGCACCATAACCCTTTTAAGATTCTCAAAGGCCTTCAACTCTTCTGATCCCCAATGAAATCCTTCCTTCTTTGTTAGTTCTGTCAATGGTTTAGCTATCTTTCCATAGCCAACAATGAATTCCGATAATAGCCAGTCAGCCCCAAAAATGCCCTCACTCCTTTGACATTATGAGGGATTGGCCACTCCAAAATACTATTAATCTTAGATGGATCCACAGCCACACCCTGTTCCAATATTACGTGACCCAAATATTCCACTTTCCTACTAGCAAAATTACATTTTTTCTTATTAACGACAAAACAGTGGTATTGTAAAATCTCCATCACTTGATATAAATGTGCTAAGTGTTCTTCCCATCCCTTACTGTATACTAGGATATCATCAAAAAATACCAAGACAAACTTACGGAGGTGTGGCTTGAAAATCTGATTCATGGTGGATTGGAAAGTGGCTAGTGCGTTGGTCAATCCAAGCGGCATCACTAGAAACTCATAGTGCCCTTCATGAGTTTGAAATGCCATCTTATGCACATCCCCTTCTTTCACCCTTATTTGGTGATAACCGGATTTCAAATCAAGTTTTGAGAAATATTTCGTTCCATGTAGTTCATCCAATAATTCGTCAACTACAAGAATTGGATATTTATCTGGCATTGTAACCTTATTCAATTCTCTATAATCAACACACATCCTCCATGACCCATCTTTCTTTTTGACTAAAATGACAGGACTAGAAAATGTGCTAGAGCTGTTTTGAATTATACCTTGGGTCAGCATGCTCTGAACTTGTTTTTCGATCTCTTCCTTATGGTGGTGAGGATAACGATATGGCCTAACAGTCACAGGACTTGCATCTTTCTTCAATTCAATTGCATGAGTTATATCTCGTTCAGGAGGCATGCTTGTATTCTCTTCAAAAACTCCTTTAAAATTCTCCAACAAGTCTTGAAGCTCTTGTTGTTGGTCTTGAGTTAGCTCCTGTAATTCTTCATTTGGAGTCTGACCCAATTCCTCTTCCAATAAACGATACAGTGTTTCAGTTTGTGCTTGAAGTGCCTTAGAATTAGCCAAGTCTTTTGTGGTAAAAAACTGACCATGTAGCTCCACCATTTTTCCTTCCCATTGAAAATTGATGGTCATTTTCTCGAAATCAAATGTCACCTTCCCAAGTCTTTGCAACCAAGCCACCCCCAAAATCGTATCCAAATCACCCAATTCCAAAACAAAAGCATCAACATTAGTGGTGAAATCATCTAATTGTACTTGCAATTTTCTACACCTCCCCCTAGTGGACACACGGTGACCGTCTCCCAACCTTACTCCCATCGATCTTCCTTGTTCCACTGTTAACCCCAACGCAGTAGCAACACGGGATGAAACGAAATTGTTACTGGCACCACTATCGATTAAAACCACGATGGAAACCCCCTTTAGACTTCCCTTGAGGCGCAAAGTGGTTGGAGGCGTATTATCTAATTTTTTCTTTGCTTCAATAATATCAAACAATCCCATGGAATTGCAATCAAGAACTTCATCCTCATCCTCCATAACTTCTATGGCAATCACCTCACCCTCTTCGTTAATCGTCTCTTCGTCTCCCAAAATCATCAATCGGAGCTGCTTTTCAGCACACTGGTGAAGAGGATGGTATTTTTCCCCAAAACGAAAACACAACCCTCGTGTCCGCCGCTCCATCAGTTCTGAATACGGCAGATGTTTGAGGCCACGGTTGCGCTCGCCGCTGACTCTTCTCCCCTCATCGTTTCCAGATCTCGTTGTATTCTGAGAAATGCTAGAGTTTGCATTTGAGGCAGATTGAATCGAACCGGTTTTGCTGTGCACTGACCCGGTTAAGTTATTATTAAACCCACTTCTATGTCGGGTCGAACCCGGGTTATAATGAAATTCAGATCCTTTCTTTCCGTTGGGACCCGATCCACTTGGCCCACTTCCCTTCCAACTGCGAAGCCCACCCACATTACCACCTATTGAAATCAGATACCCACTTAATTCCGTTTCGATATCACGAGCCATCTTCATCGCTTGCATTCTGGTTTGTGGATTCAACGTACGCACCTTCAAGCGAATGTGGTTCTCGAGTCATCCCATGAAGTACCCAAGGTATTGCTCCTCCGGTAGTCTTGCTACTTGTGATGACACATATTCGAAGGTGGTAATGTATTCATCAACTGTTCCCGTTTGTTGCAAATCTTTCAATTCTTCAAAGGGGTTATCACTTTGTCTTCCACCATATCTTTCAATTAAGGCTCGTTTCAACTTCACCCAATTCAAATCGTCCTCTGTCTCACGCAACAAATTAAACCAGTGAATTGTTGCTCCCTCCATGCTTAGCTTCGCCAATCTGACCTTCACCTCCTCTGACGTCCCTTGGACTTCAAAATACGTTTCAGCTCGCGTGATCCAGGCCACAGGATCGTCTCCATCAAATGATGGTAACTCAACTTTCTTCACTGCCATCTTATACTCTGTCACTGAGTTCTCAGAATGCGCATATTGTTCCTCCGTTCCAATTGGTCGTTGCTGTAGCAACCTCGTGAATTCGCTCATCATAGTTTCGCGAAATTCCCTCAACTCTTGGCGAATAGAGTCTTCCACTGCTGAGAGTCTTGCTTCAACTGCTTCCATTCGATCTGACCGCTTCGGTGGCATGTACAACGTACAAAAAATCACTGGTACTTCTCGAAGATCCGGCAGGTCGAACCAATGATAGAATCACCGATAAATAGGTGTAAAATGATAGATAAAATGGGAATTTATCGATTTATTGATAAGGGAAAATGTTGATACAGTGAACATCCCAGAGCACAGCTCCTCCAAAGGAAATAGTATTCTCCTAACAACGATACAATAATTATTCCTGATCAATACTCCACTACCCTCCTCAATTTATTCCCCTATGTATAACTGAAATCCCTAGAATTATGCCTTGTCATTAATAGACTGCTTATTCTCTTTTTTACCCTTGCAGACATAAGTTCTCCACACTGCAGGTTTGGGCCTTTCACTAATCTTAGGCCCAATAATTCTGTCAGCATTGTTGTATCTTTTTACAATGCTAGATACTACAGTGCTTATTTTTTTGAAAAAGCGCTGTAAATGGCTTAAAAAAAGCGCTGTAAAATGCGCTTTTTCGCGTAGTGGTACATTGCAGAGTTAGGGAACTCTATGGAAGCTTAATGCTATTTTAACATAAAATTACATGATTCAAGCTTTTTACATGATAAAAATACATGTCTATTACTAAAGTTTCCCAATCTAGTTTTACATAAAACAAATAATAGGATAAGAATTAACCACTTACAATAATTTTATAAATAGAAGATTTCAAACAATATATTACTTTCTGAATCATATTATCATTGAACATTCAGTTAGAGGTACCAATTAAGAATATTACAAAAGCTTACTTCATTGTACTCTATTTGACTGGCTCATGCAGGTTATGAAGAACAAACAAAGATGCAATCAAATGAGACTTGGTTACTCTCACAACGTCGAAGTATTTATATGAATTTTGATAATGGGTTGTTTTTTCAAACTCACAAACTATAATAACATTCCAATTCTCAAGGTTTTAATTATGGTCTTAAATCACTATTAATATTATACTACAAACTTTTATATTTAGAAAAAATATATGATCAAAGCAGCTGAAACGAAAATTGCCATGCCACAGTCACGACCTCAAAATTATGGTTTTGGTCGTTGTCGCTTTAACACTAATGGCCTTTGTTGTATGCATAATATTTCGGAGAATTGAATTTAAACAAGGCGGCAAGGCTATAATCAGTTTCTGATCACGACCTATGAGACATAAAAAACCTTGGTGTTGCGACTAAAATCTCAACTTTTTTACAAAACTATTTTCTATTTTCTGTTATATGAAAATCAAACCAAGTTTCCATAATTAGATTTTATCAGTGTATATCAAACCAAGAGTGTTGCAGGTTTTGTTGGTTTGCTTTGCAGGAAGAACAATTATCTATGTAACCATAGCAATGTTAGACTACATGATGATTGGAGATAATTTGAAGTCTCAAATCACATTAAATCTACCCATAAATACAAAAAGTAGTAAAATAGAAATATATACCACAGTAATTAATCCTTTCACTAAGTATGCTATCATAATCACTCCAATAATCAATGGTATTGAGGAATAATGGCATTTATGCAAGAGAAGACCTATTAGCATTCTCATGAGAACAACCATTTTGATCAGTAGTTTAATTATGCATTATTTGTTCCCTTTTTTGGATACATAATGGCGTTTATTGGTGCTTTCTTGAGTTTGGCAATTCCATGGATGTTTCCTTGCCTCTGCTATTTAAAGATACCCAAAGTTGTTAGGCGATTTGGTTTAGAGTTTATCATAATCGTAGTACTTCTGATCATTGGTACATTTTTTGGAATACAGAGCACCTACATCTCACTTATGCAAAATATAAAGCCATGAAGAAGGTTTATATGTAAGGTTTCAATGTAAGCATTTGTTATTTTTTATCATTGTTAAGAGTTATAATAAGAAGTTACGAAGGTTTATTCTTGATTATATGGGCTCGGGCGCTCAGCCTACTTGTACTACTCTCTTAATCTAGTAATATAAATATGAGGACCACTACATATTGTAGAGTATCCCATCACATTATTCTGATGTTTCCTCTCTTTCTACAATCATACAATAAATGGCTATACCAAACAAATCCTGACAAGTTGGTTGTGGTTTTTAGAACGAGTGCATACTAAACTCCAAGTGTATATCAAATTAGCACCAAATATGATTATATACAGAAATAATCAAAGTCTCTCTCACCTAATGATAGCAAGTATATGATGTTATATGATAATTAAGGCCATCTCTGGCGGCAAGAGCTTAACTAGATTCTTGAAAATTGGGTTCACCATTAAAGGAGGATATTGTAGGTGTAAAGTATAAAATCATTTATAGATATATGAATTTATTCTTATTCTTAAAATAATAATTGAGAAATTATTTGTAGGAATTATTTCAAAGACATAAAAAGATATAGGTTAATCTGTAGGGCTCATTTTAAGTTCTTAACAAGTTACATCATTTGAATGAAAATTTTACTAAGTTGGTTTGATATACACTTAGAGTTACATCATTTGAGGTTGTAATCAGTGTCTGATTTTTTTTTCTTTGAAAATGCAATATTTAATGATGGTGTTAATTTGATTCATATATGTTTTTGGTTTTAGATGTCAAGTATTAAACCAAATATTCTATCAAACAAAGACTCAGAACCATTTGTTGAAACTGATCCAACAGGAAGATATGGAAGATACAATGAACTCCTTGGATTAGGTTCTTGTTAAAAAAAAAGTGTACAGAACATTTTATCAAAAAGAAGAAAGAGAAGTAGCTTGGAATCAAATTAAACTAAGGAACTTCACTAATGACCCTCCAATGGTTGAAAGATTATACTCTAAAGTTAGATTGCTTAGAACCATAAAAAATAAAAACATCATTACTCTTTATAGTTTTTGGAGGGATGAAAAACATAACACACTCAATTTCATCACTGAAGTTTGTACTAGAGGAAATTTGAGAGAGTATAGGAAAAAACATAAGCATGTGAATATTAACTTGCCCCTAGTGTGGTTCCAACAAATAATTTAAGTCCAGTGACACTTCACACGAATTTGTCAAAACTAACATAGAACAACCATATACAAACCATTTCTATTGATCCTAGCACTCCAAGCCAAGTTTAATTTATTAGATAGGCTACTAGAGATAGCAGCAAAATCACATGTAGATAAATTAAAAACAATACAGTGGTCAATCAATAAATCACCTTTGTTGAATCGATGATCCCGACAGACATTAAATATTAATTCAACCAGAAAGCTCACATGAACTGTATAAGCATGAAGTAAAATAACAATATCAAATATGAACTAATTGAAAATTAACCTGAGTTTGAAGATGAGAAACTTCATATCTGTTTTTTTTGCTCTTCCACTATCTTTTCTCTGAATATGAAAATAGAAGAAAGAAACACATGAACTTCAATCAATGAAACTTCAAATCAGTTTTAAAATTTAAAAAACGACAATCAATCAAATGATTCAACCAATGCAAATTGCTAATAGAGGAAAAACCATTTTCACTTACTTGTGAATCGTTGAATCACTGAATGGCTGAGTAGTGAATCGTAAATCAGTGAATTGGGGAAAACGATTGAAGTGGAAATGATTAAAGAGGAAATTGTTCGAAGAGGGAATGGGAAGAAAGGGAACAATTTCTATGTTGTTAAAGGGAAAAAATGGGAAGAAATCGGGGAAAAATATTCTGAGATGGAAATGGAAAAGAAAGGAAATACGTATTGTTTGGGTGAATATTTGTCTATTATGTTGCTGTTTTGGGAGAAAAAGTAAATATTTTTTTGGGTGAATAGGTGAATATTTGAGTTTTTTTAAGTTAACATCTTCATATTAAACGAGAATAGGTGACACTCTACATGTAGCTAAAGTAATTGTGGTGACAAATAAGAAAGTATCATTAAAAGTTGAGTGTCACCGTGGATCTTTTTTTTCGTAGTGTAAGTACAAAAGTGACTGAAAAGTGAATAACATCACTTTACTTGCACTATTCATTGATAAGAGGAGCTATCAGCAATGGAAAGGTGTGCAATAGGATACATTTCTTTTCTGCACCAAACAAAAATAAAGTCAACTAACATTCTGAAGTCAACTTAAAACTCAAAATGTTCATGAATGCTCAAGATCTTCATTTGTACAAGTTGCACTCATTGGAACTTGTACCAAAAATGGCTACATAAACATTTTTACGGACTTACTAAGGGTCATCTGGAAGGTATATATAGAAGAGAAATCAGAACTTGAAAAGAACAAAAACTTGCATCAAGATATAACTCACTAATTATAAAAAGTTCATAAACTTTATTAAAAGATTATCAAACACACTCAGAGATCATCACACATCATCTTATTCAAAGCATACACGAGTGTGAAAGAGTTGGTTCCTCCAAGTCAAGTTTTGAGAACCTGACACTGACACTCTAAATCTTGTTTGTAAACATTCTGAAGGCATCTTTTGGTTTGTAAAAAAGGCTCGAGTTTAATTGTGATTATTGGTTAGTCAAGGATGACTGAGGGAAGAATTTTAAGCCTACTAATGCTAAGAAAATATAATAGATAAAGGTCAAGTTGACTGAATTGTGTATGTGCAAATATTAAGAAGTTGTCTCAAGCATTTTAGTGAAAAAACTTACCAAGGGTGAGGACTGGACGTAACCCAAGTTTGCGTGAACCAGTATAAATCTTATGTGTGATTCACCTTCCTAAACTCTTTACTTTCAGCTTTTCAAGTTTACACTACTCACACAACACTAAACTTATTATTCAGTTATGTTCACACTAATACTTCATAACGTTCTGAAGTCAACTTTTTCTAACCTTTCAAAGTTATGAACTTGAGAACTATTTAAATAAGTACATATTAAGTTTTAAAAATAGTCACAATTCAAACCCTCGTTCTTGTGACATTGAATTTTACTTCAATGTTAAGAAGTTGCTTAATTGAAATAAGTGTTTCTTTAAAGAGAAGAACATTGCTAATAGAAAACCTTCGTGGTGTAGAATTTTAAAGAAATAAGTGTTTAGGATTTGAAGGAATCATTCAATGTTTTTGTGATTGGGAGAAATAAAACGTGCTAATTGATTTTTTCGGTAGAGGAAATTTGGGCAAACAGATTTATTATGACAACCATGGCCTAACTGTGGCAAATGCATATAATTATTCATAGGTCCAATAACCGTGGATAATTAGCAGTAGCTAAATGCCACTTTTTTTAGTGGGGTCGATGGATTATGAAATTCACATATGTTGACAAAAAATTTCAGATATGAAGGATATGGTCAACAACACAATTGGACCCAAAAAATTACCTTTTGGAACCTCCCTTATTCGAAAGATAATTTATTGAGACATAACTTGGATGTTATGCATATTGAAAAGAATTTTTTTGATAATATAGTTAACATAGTGGTAGATGTCGTTGGTAAAGCAAAAGATAATAAGAAGGCTACAATGAACTTGACAGTTTATTGTAAAAGACCAGACTTAGAGATAAGGGAACTTCCAAATGGAAAACTATTAAAACCAAATGCCAATTATAGTCTAATTACTGATAAAGCAAAATATGTTTGTTTATGGTTAAAAGATGTGAGGATGCCAGACGGGTATGCTTCTAACATGGCAAGGTGTGCCAATGACTAGATCAAAAGGTTGCATGGGATGACAAGTGATGATCACCATGTATTCATGAACATTTACTTCCAATTGCATTTAGTTCATTGTCAGACTATGTTTTTTTAAATCCATTGACTGAAGCTAGTCAAATTTTTAAAGATTTGTGGGCTTCAACTTTGAAAATGACTAAATTTATTAAAATGGATATGAATATTCCAATCATTCTTTGTAAATTGGAAAGAGTTTTTCCTCTCGGTTTCTTTGATTCAATAGAAAATCTTCTGGTGCATCTTGCATATTATGTTCCTTATCCTTCAATTAAACTACACAAGTGGGGATGGTATGTTACAACCAAGACAAACCCAAAGGGTCTCATTAAAATAGAAACAGTCATTCCAGATGAAGAAACAACTTATCAAGATAATGAAATTTCACATGTTAATGAAGTAATTGAAGTTGAACGAGTCACACGTTTAGTTGACTGACAAGTTGATGATTAGCAAGTTAATCTTTATACTTGTCGTCCTTTAATCAATTGGATGACAATGGAGATGATATGATAGATAAAAGTAAAGAGTTCATTGGGACATTTGAAGACAATATCGACGAGGGTGATCCAGAAGATGAGGATGTAGGTTTTGAATAAAACACTTGTATGTAACATTAATGTGTTATGATTTTACTATGTGTAATGCTTGAGGAGACATTTATAACGATAATATATTATTTATTTTACTAAAATTTTACTATATTTTTATGCTCTAATTTATTTAGCGATATATGAATTTTTGTTGTTTTAACATAATAATTTTTTTTTTTGTTGAAATTTTTGTAACAGATGGCCATGCCACCCAAATCAGATCAAAATAAGGGTAAGGCTATGGCCATGCCACCCAATGGGGTTTCGGAGAAGGGAGGTTGCCTATACATGGGGGGTTGCATCAATGATGCCCAGCACACTGTTAATTTGGTGAAAATTTATTTAAATTCATATTTTTCTATATTTATATATATAGCTTTCTAATTATATATGTTTGAGATGATTCAGAGTCAGCAAAGAGCTTATGAAAGGAATAGACGGAATTGGAACTGCAATCGCCGTCAGCCATCGCCTGGAGATGAACTAGCCTCAAATGTTGATAATGATTATGATGATTATGGTGATGATGATTTGGATTGAGTCATTTTTTTTTATTCTTGCATTTTAATTATTTGCATGTAATAATATTTGGACATAAACAATTTTAATTTTATCAAATTGCATTTGGATAATTTTATCTTTTGCTATTAATGGATAATTTTATTTAACTATGAACGATTTGGATAATTTTATTAGTGTTTATTTAAATTTATTGCATATTTACTATTTATTTTATTTCAATTAATTTAAAAAATTATTCATTTTTTGTATTAATTTCTCATTAAGAAATTTAAAAAGTAAACGTTAAATAATTTAAGAAATTTTAAAATCATATTAATTATTTTACAAGGAACAATATTCTTAAAAAACGTTTCAGCATAAAAGTGTATTTTAAATTTGTGACAAACTATAGTCTTCGTAAACGTTTGAGAGGAAAAGTGCATTAAAAATTTAAAAATTTAAGAGTAACTATGTTCTTAGAAAACATTTGAGCCGGAAATTTATTGAAAATTTGAGAGAAACTTTGTTCCTAACAAACATTGGAGTAGAAAAACTATTTTTTTAAGACTAGAATTTCTCTATAAAACATCACATCTTCTTCATTCTTTCATCACTCATTCTTTTTTCACCGTTCTTTCTTTTTCTTATTTAATTTTTTTCTTCTTCTAATTTGGAAAATAAAAAAATTAAGCTAATTAATTTTTTATTATCTAATTGTTAATATTTTTTATTTTTTATTCTTATTTGTTTAATAATTATTTAATTATAATTTTTTTATTTTAGTTAAATCATTTTTACGATTATTTCTGAATTATGTTTTTTTAGTTTTTTTAAAAATATTTTAATTTGTCAAGACCATTATTCTTCGATAAAGATTTGTCATTTTAAAATATTTTTTAATAACTTTTCAATAACTTTGTTATTTTTTTGGTAATAAATTTATTATTGAGGACATTGTTATGAGAAATATATTATTTTTTATATTTTTAATTTTATTTAATGGATATTATTTTAAAATAATTTTAATAGATAATAATTGTTATGACATTGTCCTTCTAAATATTTATCCAAAAATTCAACAAAAGTTAATTAGTGTTTAAAAAAGTTGGTGCAGTTTATTGAGAAACTTTGCAAAGACATTATTCATCGCAAATATTTCTACAAAACATCAATTCAAACCGACAACATTTCAATCAAATCAGAATGCTATAAAGTAAAGCAATGCTCATAAAAAGTTGTTGTAACTATTTTCTTGCAGTGTTAGTACGATGTTTTTGGAGGCAAATGACTTATTTTGTTAATAGTGAAAATTTCAATCTCTTTCAAATTTACATATGACTTGTAAACACGTAAATTATTTATTTATTTATTAGATTTGATTTCAAAATATGTATAGATTTTCAATTCAAAGTCAATTTAATTGTATTATTTTTTTTTTTATATAGATGAGATGATAAATACTAAGAGAAACTCATACATAACTGCTAGATCTCGAATTCGATTCAAAATATGATGTCAACCTAACAATATCGATATTTTCTCAGTTGATTTAATTTAGTATTTAACTATTTTTAAAAAAAAATGTGCAACAGTGTGTTACAGAAAACAAAACAAATCTAGCAGCTTTTAAGTAAACGTCAACCAAATTAATGAATACTATGGTATGGAAGCATTAAAGATTAAATTATTGACTTGTAAAAGAAAAAGAAGATTAAATTAATGAATTAGTTAATCACTATTTCTTGTGACATAATAAAGGAATCAGTTTATTGCATGATCACGTGCAACGCGCTTTAGAAAATCCAAAATAACCGAAGCCCATTAGAAAAGTCACTACCGCCAATGCCATGCAGAGCCTTTTCTCTCTTCATTTGGCAAACACTAACAAACAAATTGTAATACTCATCATCAACAAATACAAAGGGAGGCCAAAACAAAACACGAATGTGAACAAATTTAGAGAATATATGGTACCTCACAAAACCCCAAATTGTATACTCTCGGTTATTTTGGTTTCATCTCAAAAATAAAAATAAAAGCAAAAAACATTTAGACAAAGAAACAGACAAAATCACACAACTTTTAAATTTTTTTTTCCTCTTCTGGGTTATTTTGGTTTCATCAAATAAAAACAAAAAACATTTAGAAAAGAAACAGACAAAATCACACAACTTTTAAAATTTTTTTTCCTCTTCTGGGTTATTTTGGTTTCATCAAATAAAAACAAAAAACATTTAGACAAAGAAACAGACAACAACACACAACTTTTAATTTTTTTTTCCGCTACGTTGATTTTGCCATTCATCCTAAAGTAAGTAGTTAAAATTCAGTCAAGAAAAAGTGAGTGAAATTTAATCGATCACAAAAATTGTGACATCCGATAAGGTCATAAAAAAATAAATAATTTGGTATTTGAAAATGGATAAACACCATTTTAATCATTAAAAATGTAAGCAATATCATTTTGATATTTGATTCAGTCAAAAAAATTAAATTAATCATCATTTTACAGTTTTAAAAATTAAAATAGCAATTTATTCATTTAAAAAAATAAAAGTGTAAGATATTATCATTTTGATTTTAACCAAAAAATCAAATTAGTCATCGTTCTAATCTAAAATTAAAATAATATTTTATCCATTTCAAAAAAGAATAAACTTAGTCTCTACTTAGGCTACTGACAAAAAAATATATAATTATGTCCCAACAATAATTAAAAAGAGATAATTTGGTCTCTACGATACAAAAGTCTCTAACTAATTTATTTTTTTATAAATCATTCATTAGTTTTAGCATTCAAACAAAGTTATTTAATGACAATTATTATTCAAATAAATATCATCAATACTTGACAATTTTAAAAAAGATCTATAACACATTAACAACGTACGGCAACAAAAGTGTAGCAAAAACAAAATAAACATTACTAATTATAGTTACAATGATATATCTATGTAGAAGACGTGTGTTTAAATGTTAAAGAAGAAAAATAATAAACATTTGAAGAAGGTTTTTTTATTGACTTTTATTTTATAGGGATCAAATTAATAAGAAGTACAAATAAGTGACGACTAAATAAGTAAAATTCAATGAGTTCAAAGTCATTTTATTCTCTCCTTTTATTTAAATATAAATAGGCGATGTATTTAAATGGGATTTTAATAGACTCAAAAAGATTTTTATATTATAACAAACCTACTTATATTCAATCAAGATTTTAAAAGTATAAAAATAATTCTTATAGTATTCAATAAGGATTATTAAGATTATTTTAACAATGCAATAAAATCTGATGGTATTTAATTAAGATTTTTCACAACTTATAAAATGTTTCTTGATATTCAAAAATATATAGATTTAAAATAATTATTTTGTAGAGTAGATTTTGAGTGAGTTTTTTTAATTAAAATACACTTATTCAATAGTCCTACAAAAACACATAATATTTTATGAGACTCTCAAATCTCAATTTTTTACCATTGACTTGTCCACATACCACTACTCTATGTGAATATTTTCATATTATTATAAACTGCAATGTTTAGATGACATTTTATATTATTCGTCGAATGTATTTTTTTTTTATGTCACTTCACTTTATATTAATTTAATATATTTTTCTTATTTTATGTGTTGATATTATTATTATTATTATTATTATTATTATTATTATTATTATTATTATTATTATTATTATTATTATTATTATTATTATTATTATTATAAACGGTCTATGTGTTTCAACTTGAAAATGTTATTCATGATTACTTTTATCACGATTTCAGTGGAATGCATAATTTTCTTAAACTTATAAAGTTTTTTTACTCTACAAATATATCACTTATTGATATTAATCTCTGTAAATTTTTTTATTTGAATTTAGTCCTTCTAAATTTAGAGATGATAGGCTTTAGTCTCTAATGTCAAATCAAAGTTACAAAAAAAACTGTCAAACTACCGTGACACGTGGCCTTATAAATACAAACCAACACATCGTCTTTTATAAAAAATTAAAATATTTTATATTATTAATTAATAAATTTATTTATTTATCATTATACAATTAATATTATTTTATTAAAAAAAATATGAATAGAAATTAAAAGATTATGTGTGTGCATTTATAGAGTCACGTGTCACGGCTGTTTGTCATCTCTTGTTTTGTAATGTTGATTTGATGTTATGGACAAAAATCGATCGTCTCTAATTTTACAGGAACTAAATCCAAAAAAAAAAACTTAAAAGGACTAAAATCAAAAAGTGATATATTTGCGGGAACCAAAGACATATTTAAACCAACTTATATTCATTATTTGAGTGAAATCCAATGTTTTTTTTTTTGTTTTAACTCTCCAACTCCCAAAGGAATGAGACCAAATAAATTTTTAGTTATATTTTTCCTTTGTTAGTCGTCGAGTATATGTTTTTTCGTTGAAGAATCGTCATAGATAACAACTAAAAAGCAAAAAAAAAATTTCACTTTTTATAGTGTCGTCATTTTTTAGCTTCACTTCTACGTGAGTAATTAATCTTCAAGATATTATATATCATGATAATAACTCTTAAAATGGATTATTAATCTAGTTCTTACATCTCTAAAAAATGTAATTGAGATGACAACAATGAAAATGTTACATATAAGGGTAACGATCACCGAAATGAAAATAAATTGTTAATCTCTAAATGCATTATTGAAAATTATGAGGAATTGAATTTTACAGGAATAATTTAAATTTTAACAAATAAAAGAGTAAGTATTTAGAAGATTGTGTTAGAGAGTACTTACTCAGATCACTATTATAAGAAAGAATCTTTTGCAAGTCTTTTAAAATCTCTATGAATTTTATATGCAAAAATTGTCTTTTAAAATCTTGCCAGTCTTGTAAAATCTAGATGACTTTTATATGTAAAAAATGTCTTTTAAAATATTAATCCAATGCACTCCATTTAGTTTTATTTCATTTCGTCGTTTGAGCGTCACGTTGTATTGTTCATCATCTTGAAGTGATTTTTTTTTTTTTATTTTCTATTATAATGCGATGTTCTTAGAGGCAAAAATAGTTGTCACTATTATTAGCATCCTCTTCACTCATTAAAAAACTATAAGACTTATAGTTAATTTAGAAAAATCAATGACCATGTATACTCGATTTAAGTTTGAAATTGAAAAAATAAATAGGATGTATTAAGAATGTAGAATCTCAATATAAAAGCTATTGGTTTTTTTTTTATCTATCACCACGTGTGAACAAATATTTATGGTTAAATCATGAGATGTAAATTTTGGTGGGTTTAATTCATTTGCTTTCTAACCTTTATAATAATATTTTATTTTTTCTTAATGAAATATTAATTTTTTATTAAAAAATGTTAGTTATAAATTTATATCCACTAAAAAATAATTAAGCGTAACTTAACAAACCTGAAATAAAAAATATAAATAAATAATTTGAGTCAATAAATAAATAAATTTAAAAATAAACTCATATCACATTAGAAAAAAAAGTATTTATTTGAAAGTATAGAGGTCAAAATTTCTCTATTTAGAGTTATTCTATAGTAATTACTTATTTAATTATAGACTGATTATCTGTATATTATTTTAATGATAATATATATTAAAAAATTGTAGGTAATTATGATAATATAATATTATAGTCTTCATATTAATTATATTTTAAAAAATGAATATATGTTGAAGTAAACTTATATGACAAAATATTGTACATTTACAAAATTATAAAAAAACTTAAAGATTTATTTTTCTCAAACAACTATCAATTTGATGATTAGTTCGGTAAGATTCGATGATTAAAAAGAATTATACAAATAATTATTAAATAAATGAAACAAAATAACTCTAATCAGTTATTTTTTTTAACAAGAGTTATTTGTTGAGCAAGTTGATCGCACTACTCTTTTTAAATAGTTTTTTATTTTATAACTCTCTCTCTTAGTAATAGTAATAATAAATAAAAATACTAATAAAATAATTCAAATCAAATAAATAATATAAAAAGAAACTATTGATTATCATCTTATAAAAAAGAAACTATTGATTATTATCTTATAAAAGGTATTTATATATTTTCCAAATAGTTCTTTCATTTTACAAATCTCTCTTTAAATAATAACTAAACACACATCGTCTCCGCCCACTCTCTTCCGCAATTATAAACATAAATATAAAAAATAAAAAATAGAGAACGAGTGACAACTTCTAAGAAATAAAAGCAATGCAACATTCCGTTTTTGCCGTTTCGTTTAACCGATCCTCTTTCAATCAAATTAATTTCCATTTCTTCTCAAATTGATTCACTTCAAAATTATAATAACTAATTTCCTACTTCGATGTTCACTTGGATGGGAGTTCGACTTCCACGTCGGTAAAACCGGTGAGTGTCGTAGCTTGGGATACAGAGTAGCTACGATCAAGTTTATTTTTACTATTGTGCAAAACATCTATAGGGATACAAGAATTTAAGTTTAATATTAAGGAAACGAAAACTTTTTTAGATAAGAATTTAATTGAATATATAGAAATAGTTAAAATTTATAAGAAAATAATATCTAAAAAAATTTGAAAAATAAATATTTTTATTAGATCTAATCATTAATATAGATATTGACATATGGTGGTGTATGTTGTTTTAAATTTTGGATTTTATAATAGGTGCATTTTATAAGTTGAATTGAGGTTGTTAAGTTATATTGTCTAGATGTATGTTTCAGTCTAATATGTGAACATAACATACTATAAATCCATTTATTCTTGTTACAAGAATTAATCTAGCTAAATGACATGAAGATTGATATGTGTAGATC
Organism: Cicer yamashitae; assembly: GCA_037974755.1. Taxonomy (NCBI): domain Eukaryota; kingdom Viridiplantae; phylum Streptophyta; class Magnoliopsida; order Fabales; family Fabaceae; genus Cicer; species Cicer yamashitae. Next base: position 27,412,895 of record JBBPBQ010000001.1, on the reverse strand, counting down.
CTTGTTGGATATTGATAGGTGTATATGAACTAAAATTTATTTTATCAATTTTTTAATTATTAAAATTACACTTTTTTATTATGCCCAATTTTTAAAATTAGAATAAAGCCTAATTTTTTTGTAGACTAAATTATAATTTAAATGTGTATTATAAAAAAATAGGATAAAATAATTTATAAAAAAATTACAAAAATAACTACTATAATTATAAAATAAATAAATTTTCCAACATAAATTCCAACTAATTTTTAATTATTAAAAATATTAATTAAAATTTGATTTATTACTTCTCTTTAATATATTTTTATAAATTTACAATTTAAAATTCTTATATACATATAATATTATACTTTTTATTTATCCATTTAAATTTTCAATATTTTACGACCTCAATCTTATAGTTGAATATCCTGCATAGATGTCACAGCTATTGAAAACAAAAGCGCGTTAAGAAGGGAAGTAATTGAATTGGATGATAAGAAGAGGAGTGAGTCGCGAAGAGCGAGTCAGAATGAAATAAGTACGTTAAAGGTGAACACGTGGCAGCTGGTTGGCCGGCTTGGCTTAGTGCTGTTGCCGGTGAAGCTATTCATGTTTGGATACCTCTTCGTGCTGATGCTTTTGAGAAAATCCAATAGGTGAACTATTATTCATATTTTATTTATTTATTATTATTTTGATAATGATTATGGTGACTGATTTGGATTGAGTCTTTTTTTTTATTCTTGCATTTTAATTATTTACATGTAATAATATTTGGATATAGATAATTTTAATTTTATCTTTTGTTATCAATGGATAATTTTATTTTACTATGAAAGATTTGGATAATTTTATTAGTGTATTTAAATTTATTGCATACTTACTATTTATTTTTCAATTCATTTCAATTAATTTAAAAAAGTTATTCATTTTTTATATTAATTTTGCATTAAGAAATTTTAAAAGTAAAAATTAAATAATTTAAGAAATTTTAAAATCATATTTATTATTTTACGAAGAACAATGTTTTTAGGAAACGTTTAGCTAAAAAACTGTGTTTTAAATTTGTGATAAATTATAGTCTTCGGAATGTTTGAGAGAAAAAGTATATTATGAATTTAAAAATTTAAGAGTAACTATGTTCTTAAAAAACATTTGAGCGGAAAATTAATTGTGAATTTGTAAATTTGCAAGAAACTTTATTCCTAGCAAACATTTGAGCAGAAAAACTGTTTTTAAAAATTTGAACCTTTGCAAGGAACAAAATTTTTCTTAAATGATCAAACCATAATTTCATAAAACATAATATCTTCTTCATTCTTTCATCACTCATTCTTTTTTCACCTTTCTTTCTTCTTTTTCTTCTAATTTAGAAAATAAAAATTAAACTAATTCATTTTTAATTATCTAATTATTAATAATTTTTTATTTTGTTTAATAATTATTTAATTATAGTTTTTTATTTTAGTTAAATCATTTTTACGATATTTCTGAATTATATTTTTGTAGTTTTTTTTAAAATATTTTAATTTGTGAAGAACATTATTCTTCGAAAAAGATTTATCATTTCAAAATATTTTTTTAATAATTATTCAGTAATTCTTTTCTTTTTTTTATAATACATTTATTAACGAGGACATTGTCCTAAAAAATATATTAATTTTTTATATTTTTTAATTTTATTTAATGGGTACTATTTGAAAGTAATTTTAATAGATAATAATTGTTATGACATTGTTTCTTCTAAATGTTTATGCAAAAATTCGACAAAAGTCAATTAGTGTTTGGAAAAGTTGTTGTAGTTTATCGAGGAACTTCAAATATTTCTAAATAATTTTATAAAACATCAATTCAAACCGACAACATTTTAATTAGATTAGAATGCTAGAAAGTAAAGCAGTGCTTATAAAAAGTTGCAAGAACATTGTTGGTCGAAAAATATTTGTAACGAGCGTTTTCTGAGTAGATCAGGTCAATTAACTATTTTCTTAGAATATTAGTGCGATCTTTTAGGAGGCAAATAATTTGTTTTCTGGGTAGTGAAAATTTCAGCCCCTTTTCAGATTTACATATGATTAGTAAACACCTAATTCTTTTTTATTGATTAGATTTGATCTTAAAATATATATGGAGAATAATCCAATTCAAAGTTAATTTAATTGTATTTTTTTTTAGATGAGATGATAAATAATATCAAAAACTCACATATAACTGCGAGATTTTGAATTCAAGCTCAAAATATGATGTCAGTCTAACAATATCGGTATTTTTCCGATCCACTTAATTTAACATTTAATTAGTTTTTTTTTTAAATGTGCAACAGTGTGTTACAGAAAACAAAACAAATCTAGCAGCTTTTAAGTAAACGTCAACCAAATTAATGAATACTATGGTATGAAGCATTAAAGATTAAATTATTGACTTGTAAAAGAAATAGAAGATTAAATTAATGAATTAGTTAATCACTATTTCTTGTGACATAATAAAGGAATCAGTTTATTGCATGATCACGTGCAACGCGCTTTAGAAAATCCAAAATAACTGAAGCCCATTAGAAAAGTCACTACCGCCAATGCCATGCAAGCCTTTTCTCTCTTCATTTGGCAAACACTAACAAACAAATTGTAATACTCATCATCAACAAATACAAAGGGAGGCCAAAACAAAACACGAATGTGAACAAATTTAGAGAATATATGGTACCTCACAAAACCCCAAATTGTATACTCTGGGTTATTTTGGTTTCATCAAATAAAAGCAAAAAACATTTAGACAAAGAAACAGACAAAATCACACAACTTTTAAATTTTTTTTTCCTCTTCGTTGATTTTGCTATTCATCCTAAAGTAAGTAGTTAAAATTCAGTCAAGAAAAAGTGAGTGAAATTTAATCCATCACAAAAATTGTGACATCCGATTAGGTCATCAAAAAAATAAATAATTTTGTATTTGGAAAAGGATAAACACCATTTTAATCATTAAAAATGTAAACAATATCATTTTGATATTTGATTCAATCAAAAAATTAAATTAATCATCATTCTACAGTTTTAAAAATTAAAATATTATTTTATCCATTTAAAAAAAATAAAAGTATAAGACGTTATTATTTTGATTTCAACCAAAAAATCAAATTAGTCATCGTTCTAATCTAAAATTAAAATGATATTTTATCCATTTCAAAAAAGAATCAACATAATCTCTACTTAGACTTTTGACAAAAAAATATATAATTATGTCCCAACAATAATTAAAAAGAGATCATTTGGTCTCTACCATACAAAAGTCTCTAACTAATTTATTTTTTTATAAATTATTCATTAGTTTCTTTAGCATTCAAACAAAGTTATTTAATGGCAATTA
>JBBPBQ010000001.1:27384329-27409220 GCA_037974755.1 Cicer yamashitae | reverse complement strand
TCAAAGTTATTTTGTTCTCTCTTTTTATTTAAATATAAATAGGCGATGTATTCAAATGGGATTTTAATAGACTCAAAAAGATTTTTTTATTATAACAAACCTACTTGTATTCAATTAAGATTTTAAAAGAATAAAAATAATTCTGATAATATTCAATCAGGATTATTAAGATTGTTTTAATAATGCAACAAAATTTGGTGGTATTCAATTAAGATTTTTCACAATTTATAAAATGTTTCTTGATATTCAAAAATATATAGATGTAATATTCAATGAGGATTATTAAGATTGTTTTAATAATGCAACAAAATCTGGTGGTATTCAATTAAGATTTTTTATAATTTATAAAATGTTTCTTGATATTCAAAAATATATAGATTTTAAATGATTATTTTGTAGAGTGGATTTTGAGTGAGTTTTTTTAGTTAAAATACACTTATTCAATAATCCTACAAAAACACATAATATTTCATGAGACTCTCAAATCTCAATTTTTTACCATTGACTCGTCCACATACCATGTTTGTTGTCATGTCATTTTTTTCTTCCTTTTTTGTCTTCAATATTTTCATATTATTATCAACTGCAATGTTTAGATGACATTTTATATTATTTGTCGAATGTATTTTTACTTTTTTTATGTCACTTCACTTTATATTAATTTAATATATTTTTCTTATTTTATGTGTTGATATTATTATTATTATTATTATTATTATTATTATAAACGGTCTATGTTGTTTCAACTTGAAAATGCTATTCATGATTACTTTTATCACGATGTGAGTGGAATGCATAATTTTCTTTTTTTGTTCTTACAAACATATCATTTTTTGATTTTAGTCTCTGTAAATTTGTTTATTTAGATTTAGTCCCTATAAATTCAGAGATGATAGGGTTTGGTCTATAACGTCAAATCAAAGTTACAAAAAAAACTATCAAACTGCCGTGACACGTGACCTTATAAATACAAACCAACACATCAACTTTTATAAAATATTAAAAATTAAAATATTTTATATTATTAATTAATAAATTTATTTATTTATCATTATACAATTATGTGTTGGTGTCATCTCTTTTTTTGTAATGTTAATTTGATGTTAGGGACCAAAATCGATTGTCTCTAATTTTACAGGAGCTAAATCCAAACAAAAAAACTTATAGAGACTAAAATCAAAAAGTGATATATTTGCGGAAACCAAAAACATATTTAAACCAACTTATAATCATTATTTGAGTAAAATCCAATGTTTTTTTTTTCTTTTTTTTTTTTGTTTTAACTCTCCAACTCTCAAAGAAATGAGACCAAATAAATTTTTAGTTATATTTTTCCTTTGTTAGCCGTCGAGTATATGTTTTTTCTTTGAAGAATCGTCATAGATAACAACTAAAAAGCAAAATATGTTTTTCACTTTTTATAGTGTCGTCATTCTTTAGCTTCACTTCTACATGAGTAATTAATCTTCAAGATATTATATATCATGATAATAACTCTTAAAATGGATTATTAATCTAGTTTGTACATCTCTAAAAAATGTAATTGAGATGACAACAATGAAAATGTTGCATATAAGGGTAACAATCACCGAAATAAAATAAATTGTTAATCTCTAAATGCATTATTGAGAATTATGAGGAATTGAATTTTATGGGAATAATTTAAATTTTAACAAATAAAAGAGCGAGTATTTACAAAATTGTGTTAGAGAGTAATTACTCCGATCACTATTATAAGGAAGAATCTTGCAAGTCTTTTAAAATCTATATGAATTTTATATGCAAAAATTGTCTTTTAAAATCTTGCAAGTCTTGTAAAATCTAGATGACTTTTATATGCAAAAAATGTCTTTTAAAATATTAATTCAATGCACCCCATTTAGTTTTATTTCATGATTTATCTATGATTTCGTCGTTTGAGCGTCACGTTGTATTGTTCATCATCTTGAAGTGATTTTTTTTTTCCTATCATGATGCGATGTTCTTAGAGTCAAAAATAGTCATCACAATTATTAACATCCTCTTCACTCATTAAAAAGCTATAAGACTTATAGTTAATTTACAAAAATCACATACCGCATATACCTGATTTAAGTTTGAAATTGAAAAAATAAATAGTATGTATTAAGAATGTAGAATCTCAATATAAAGCTATTGATTTTTTTGATCTGTGACCACGTGTGAACAAATATTTATGGTTAGATCATAGGATATGTAAATTTTGGTGGGTTTGATTCATTTGCTTTCTGACCTTTATAATGATATTTTATTTTTTCATAACGAAATATTAATTTTTTATTAAAAAATATTAATTATAAATTTATATCCACTAAAAAATAATTAAGCGTAACTTAACAAACCTGAAATAAAAAATATAAATGAATAATTTGAGTCAATAAATAAATAAATATAAAATAAACTCATATCACATTAAAAAAAAGTAATTTGAAAGTATAGAGGTCTAAATTTCTCTATTTAGAGTTATTCTATAGTATTTACTTATCTAATTATAGACTGATTATTTGTATATTATTTTAACGATAATATATATTAAAAAAAATTGTAGAAATCAGGTAATTATGATAATATAATATTATAGTCTTCATATTATTTATATTTTAAAAAATGAATATATGTTGAAGTAAACTTATACGACAAAATATTGAACGTTTAAAAAATTATAAAAAATTTAAAGATTTATTCATACAACCGTCAACGTGATAATTAGTTAGGTAGAATTTAATAACTAAAAAAATTACACAAATAATTATTAAATAAATGAAACGGAATAACTCTAACCAGTTATTTGTTGAGTAAGTCGATCGCACTACTCTTTCCAAATAGTTTTTTATTTTATAACTCTCTCCTAGTAATAGTAATAATAAATAATAATACTAATAAAAGTTCAAGTCAAATAAATAATATAAAAAAAAACTATTAATTATCATGTTATAAAAGGTATTTATATATTTTCCAAATAGTTTTTTTATTTTACAAATCTCTCTCCAAATAATAACTAAACACCCACTATCTCAGCCCACAGTCTCCCGCAATTATCGCAGCAATAAAAAGATAAAAAAATAAATTATAACATAACAAAACAAAACAGAGAGCGAGTGACAACTTGGAAGAAAGCTAAACAAAACCAATGCAACATTCCCTTTTTGCGTTTCATTTAACCAATCCTGGTTCAATCAAATTAATTTCCATTTTTCTCAAATTGATTCACTTCAAAATTATAATAATTAATTTCCTATTTTGTTATTCACTATTATATATAAAAACGCGTAGTATATAAGTCAGAGTCAGAATCAATCGTAACCTGTCAGTCATCATCATAGTCGTCGTGGTGGGTCCCACATGGGGTGTGCAAGTTCTACTTCGAAGCAGTCGGCAACACCGGCGATTGAAAACAAAAGCGCGTTAAGAAGGGAAGTGATTGAATTGGATGATAGCAAGAAGAATGAGTCGGGAAGAGCGAGTCAGAATGAGTTAGAGAGAGCGAGTTCGAATGGTGTTTGTTGTGAGTCTTTGAGCTTTAGATTGGGGAATTTGAATAAGTACGTGAAAGGTGAACACGTGGCAGCTGGTTGGCCGGCTTGGCTTAGTGCTGTTGCCGGTGAAGCTATTCATGGTTGGATACCTCTTCGTGCTGATGCTTTTGAGAATATCCAGAAGGTGAACTATTATTCATATTTTATTTATTTTGATAGATTATTATTATTTTTACTGGCTTTTAGACCGATACAATATATTTATAGATTTAAAGCGAATTTTAATTTATAATTTTTTTTAAAAATTATATATTAAATTTATATATTTGATAATAGTATAATATTTTTAATTGATAATAAAAATAATTAATTTAATATTATTGAGATAATATAAAATTTATATATAGTTATAAAAATATTTAAATATAAGATTTTTTTATTAAATTAATTTTTTTTAGACTTTTAGTAAATAAAATTTGATTTTTCATATAAATCTAAATCGGTTGTTTTAGTTCTCTTATATGGCTGCGCTAACTAGCCTATTCCTGTAATCGTGTGTGCTTACACTCTCGTGTTCCTATCCGATTTTTCTACGGTGTTATTAATATATATGTAAATGACTTATGAAAAATAATAAATATTACGATGAAAAATTAAAATAAAAGAATAATTATATGTGTTATTTTTTAATTAGTTTAACTATTTTAAGTTATTGTTATTAATTTTTCTACTTTAATATTTTAGCTTTCATAGTTTATTCATGAAAAAGTCTATACTATTATATAGTATTGCTGATATTTTATTTTCTTTGAAAAAAAGGAACAATGGTAACTATATTATGTTTAAAAAAAAACATGATAAAAAATGATAAGTATATTATGCGGTTAAAGTTTGGCTAAATTATACTTTTGTTTTTATTATTAGATTTTATTTTCGTGTTAAATATTTTTTGTTTTATTTTAATCTCTAAAATTATAAATACTAAATATTTCGATCCTTTAAATTTTTTTATTTTATTTTAGTTTTTAAATTACAAGCCTTAAACACTTTGAACTTTTAGTTATAAGTGTTATATATTTTGGTTAATTTAATTGCTATAACATTAGACACATTGTTCTTTAACTTAAAAACATTAGATCTTATATAACAAAAGTGTTTAGTGTTTGTAAAAGGTATTAAAACTTTTATTATGTTTATTGTTTATAATTTAAGGGACTAAAATGAAACAAAAAAAAGTTTGAGTTATGAAAGTGTTTAACTTTTATAACTTAAGGGACTAAAATAAAATGAAAAAAATTTAAAAGACTAAAGTGAAATCTAAAATTAATTTAAGAGACTAAAAAGTGTGATTTAACCTTAAATCATTAATTAAATTTTGTTTCTTGAAGTAATTTTTAAGGAGTGAATAGAGAAATTGGTCCATAAAATTGTAAGCATCGGTCAAATTAGTCTTTGAATTTTACAAATTATCAAATACATTTATGAAATTATAAAATATCAATCAAAATAATTATTAATTTGCCGTTAGATATTTTGATTAGGCGTTATAGCCGAATATGTGGCTTATTAACGTTGATTATATATCAATGTCATATTCATGGAGACAAATTTGTCAATAAAATTTTATCATCTTAAAGACAACTTTGTCAATAAAATTTTATCATCTTAAAGACAAATTTGTGAGTAATTGACAAACTAGTCCATGAAATATTTAAATTTCATAGAAAAATTAGTCCGTGTAAGACATTGATATGAGATCAACGCAAAGAAGTCGCATATTCAATTAAAATGTCATATCATAATCTCTAACGATAAAAATTTAAATATAAACTATTTTAATTAACATATTACAATTTTAAAGAAGTATTTGTCAATTTATAAAATTCAGGGATTAACTTGATCGACGTTTATATTTTCAGGGACTAATTTATCTATTTTTAAGTTTTATAAAGGGCATTTTTGACCGAAAGCCATACCAACAAAACTATCCATTTTATATATTGTTATAGATTATTATAATTATATTATTGTTGTTTTTTTTTAATTTGAATAAATTATTATTACTAGCGGAAAGATAGACGCTGATATGTCTGTCCTTTTTGTTCGCTATATATACTTTTGTGTGTTTTATTCTGCAATGTATTTTAATTTAACTAGCTTGTTTTAGTTTCATAATGTCTATGTTAAATTAATCCAAATTTTAGTTTTAATATCTATGTTGAAAGTTTTTAAATTTAAAAAAGGAAATTGTGTTGTTAAATACAAATTAGTACACAAAAATATCTGACTAACATTGGTAGTTATTTTTAGAGTTTCTTATGTTAAGGAATAGATATTTTGTTGTCGAGTGAATCACTTGTTTAGTTTTGAAATTATATTTATTTATAAGTTTGGACACTCTGGCTTATAAAATTTTAAATAATATTTGGATTTCAAAATTCTTGGTCACTTTGGTTGTTTGAGACAATTTTTATTCTCAATCACATTATTTGTTAATTTCAGAGCCAAACTATTGATCATGTCATTTTGTGAACTTAGCGATTCAGTATCTTACAATATTAGTCTTGTTAGTGTATTTAATACCATAATTCTGAAAATTACTAATAAATGTCTATGATGTAAGTATGTGACTGTAATTACAGTTTAAAGTCTTGATTATTATTATGATGATGAGTAATGTAGTTGTTGATGATGGACTATTTCAGATTGGGCAGGGGACATATAGCAGTGTATTTAAGGCAAGGGAGATTGAGACAGGGAAGATAGTGGCGCTGAAAAAGGTGCGGTTCAACAATCTCGAACCGGAAAGTGTGAGGTTCATGGCGCGGGAGATAATGATTCTGAGAAAGCTTGATCATCCCAATATCATAAAGCTTGAAGGATTGATTACTTCTAAATTGTCTTGTAGCATATACCTTGTGTTTGAGTATATGGAGCATGACATTTCAGGGCTCTTGGGAAATCCTGATATCAAATTCAGTGAATCCCAGGTAATAATAATCGTAAAAGTTTGATATAACGAGAAAAATGTTTTGGTCACGTCTTAGGAACTCACAATGCAGATATCAGGATTGTAAATGTTGTTGTGCACCTGTGAATGTTATTGATTATGTTATGTGCTATCTTCTGATATTATTATTGAGGTTACTACTGTTGTTGTTACATTGCAATTTTCGGTAACAAGAGGAAATTGTAGACAAATGCAGTTCATGAATTTGCAGTTGAGGTCACAAAACTACTAAAGCCTTGATATTATGTGTGTAGTTGTAGTTACAGACTGCAATTTAGAACCTTGATGATAAATGTTGTATTATGTCTTAACTTTATCGCAAAGTAGTTATACCATTAAACACCTGTAGTTCTGTAAATGATGTTGAACATGGCATGTTTTGTTGTGCAGATTAAGTGCTACATGAAGCAATTATTATCTGGTGTTGAGCACTTTCACTTGCAAGGTGTGATGCATCGAGACATCAAAGGACCAAATCTTCTTGTGAACAATGAAGGAAAATTGAAAGTGGCGGATTTTGGATTGGCAAACTTTGCCCGTTCTGGTCACGAACATCCCCTCACTAGTCGTGTTGTCACGTTATGGTATCGTCCGCCAGAGCTTTTGCTTGGTTCGACAGACTACGATTCATCGGTGGATCTATGGAGTGTTGGCTGCATCTTTGCAGAGCTACTTGTTACGAATCCTATACTTCAGGGAAGAACTGAGGTAGTAGCCTCTTCAAAGTTAATGGATTCACATACCATGATGTAGAAAAATTACAAGCCAAACCAAATTACTTTTGCGATGTAAAGCAGTAGAGGATCCTAATATGCCCTATAACATAGCATAATTTTAACAAACAACTATTCTTTTGCGATATTTAGTAGGGTTGTTAAATAGCAGCACCATAGCACTGCAACGTAGCAGAATTTGAAAAATCGATATTCTCCGCAATCTGTGATTTACAACACTGATTTACATTGTTTTTTATAAAAGGAAGTGATTAGGTCTGAGTAATGCTTAATAGATGAATCAATTGGAAATGGCAATTCCTAGACCATGTTTGAATTGTTGTTTTAAGACTCCTATAAATTCCTTTTTGGTACTTATGCAGGTGGAACAGTTACACAAAATTTTTAAGCTTTGTGGCTCCCCACCTGATGAATACTGGAAAAAGACTAAACTTCCTAGTGCAACTTTGTTCAAGCCACAACTACCATATGATAGTTGCCTCCAAGAGTACTTTAAAGATTTTCCTCCAACCAGTGTGAATTTGCTACAAACTCTTCTCTCTGTTGAACCTTACAAACGTGGAACTGCGACATCTGCTCTCTCATCAGAGGTAAGTTGTTTTGATTTTGGAATTTGTTGAAAATTCATGTAATGTTGATTGGAAATTATGTTCTTATATATAACATTGTGAAATCCTCTTTGAGCGTTTACTTTACAATTTAAATCAGTTTTTGTTAGGATATAGAATAAAGGGAAATTAGAGCAGTTAAGGGTTGTTGGATTAGTTAGTTAGGTTAGTTATTTTTTGTTTTTTTGTTTATGTTTTAGGGTAGTTGCTATTAATCTTTTTTCCTATCCTCTATAGGAAGTTTATAGATATAGATTTCCATTCTCTTCGAAAGGATATTTATCAAATTTAGAAATTGAGTAGTGTAAATCATTGTAGGAGCATATCTCTTTTGTGTATGATTTTCTTTAAAGAGATTTTCTCCTATTATTTCTTATATTTTTGTTTAAATATTAGTGTTCTTCCTATCCTTGGAATCCAATTCTTGGATTCTTAAATAAAATATACTTATAAAAGATACTTTCATATGGAACCTTTATTTATAGGAGAGGGAAATGATCACCAACCATCATAATAGTATAACTACTTATAATAACCTCAACCAATTAACTATTTCTACTAGCTAACTTTCCTTTATCTAAGTCCTAACAGTTTTACACTGATATCAAATGAAAATCCACTATTTTGTCACATCACCTCACTTTTGTGCGTTTATTTTTAAATTCATATGATAGTATGACATGTAAAAATGAAAGTCTCTCTCATTAAATGTCAGTATAAAATTGATTTACTTTGAATCAAACTTTTATGCTCATCATTGAAATATGTTATGGATTCATCTAGTATTCTGATACTACTACCTTACCACTTTCAGTATTTCATGACACAACCTTATGCGTGCGACCCATCAAGCTTTCCAAAATACCCACCTAGCAAAGAAATTGATGCAAAGCAAAGGGCTGCAGAGTTAAGGTTAGACTGGTTTTCGTTGCTCATTTATGTAGTTTGTCACATTTCATTCAACTCATATCTCTGTATTACATTTTATCCGAAATGGTCAAATTTGATGAGAATAGTTGTGTGCATTTCACTTATTTGAGTTTACTTCCATAGTTCCAATGTAGACAAACACGAATCGTAGAAAATAACAGTTTGTTCAAATTCCATTGTGTCATTGTGCTATAGTACTATAGCTTCTATTTTACAACTTAATTGCATATCGCAGAACAATAGTGATTTGCTATAATCTCTGTTTGACAACAATGTATCATACATTTCATAAGTGGATCCATTAATGATGAAACGTTAGCCAACTATTGAGAGTAGCGGTATGCTTTTTTCCGAAACACAAATTAATTGTTGTTTTTGTCAAAATTGTTTGAACATATAACATATTAAAGGACTAATGCATATCTCATACTATTTTATACCCTCAATCTTTCTTCTCTTTATCTTTTTTGTTTTTCCTATGGTTTATTTTGTTGCTATGTATCATTAAAAGATGCAGACATGCAGTGAACATTTCAACAATATTTGACACATACAACAAAACAAACTTTATTTTATACACAAGTTCCAATATCTTAAACATTACTTGTCTATTTGTTTTTTTCAATAAAACTATGTTGTATTGGACTTTCAGGAAAAAGATTGATGAACGAGTTCGTCGAACCGAAACAATAAAACCATCAAGAAAGTCACTAGGATTCAATAAACTAGTTCCAGCAGAGGTATATCTTACTTTTTCATCTTGCATCATGGGAATTCCTCTTATGTTCATTGCACACTGATTTACAGTAATGATCTAATTACCATAAAAACCAATTCTCACTTCAGATTTCTCTATGCAGGACTCAATAAATCAGACTCAGAATTCTGATAAGGTTAAAGGTAGATCTTTCCGAATCCTTAAAGAAGAGAAGAGTAACCTTGGCCAGGAGTCGCAAAAGCCATGCAACTATAAACCCGAAGATGCTTCCCATATGAAGAATGCATCTCAAGGAGGTATTCCTTTTTCTGGACCATTACAAATTTCAACATCAAGTGGCTTTGCTTGGGCAAAAAGTCGGAAAGACGAAGCTTCAATTCGATCACATTGTCGAACTTTTTCTAGAGAACATAGTTTCAATAATCCCTTAGGACCTTCTACATTAAACTCAAGGAATAATAACCTGGACGCAATAAATATGGAAAATAAGGAGTTTTGTGGGAGCAACATCAAATCTAGAGTTTCTAAGACTTCAAAGCAGAATCAGTTGAGTAGGTTCGATCGTACAGATTCATTTGATGATGCTTCTGATGAGTACCAGTCGCAAGAACTATCGATGGTGCTTTATCGAGGAGAAGATCCATTATCCAAAAGAAGTAGCCTGGTAAGCTGGCCAAGTTTTTTATATGATACCATCTATGTATTTGTGCCAAAATACTCTTCCTCTAATATACTCCCAATGTAAAAATCAATGATGTTAATTGTATCTAGGGGTATAGTTGGAAGAAAAATGTCAATGATATCTTGAGTTTCTAAAGAATTGAGTTTTGAAACAAAATTAAAATGCTTAAGCTACCAAAGTTTAGGAATGGAGGGAGTATCAAACAAGGGACATCATCAGCCATGAGATGAAATAAATCTCGTCTCTTTCTATAATATTTTTCTGTCTCCATGTGTAGTAGAGATTTACATCATCTCTTATATGAATAAGGAAAAATATGAATTTATTTTGATGTTCAGAAATAATTTGAACTTCAGAAAAATGGAAAAGAGTGACAAATATCTGGATGTGTTTTCCTACATGTGTATAATTCCTTGTTAGCCATGCAATTTATATGTGCTTGTGTAGACATAATGCTTATTGATTTGAGATCCATGCAGTGTTATCAGGATCAAAGAGAAAAGGTTGAATTTTCAGGACCCCTACTGTCTAAAATGCACACGGTTGACGAGCTATTAGAAAGGCACGAGCGTCATATCCGGCGAACTGTCCGAAAATCATGGTTTCAGAAAGGTATATTACTGGCATACCAAATGTTTATGGTTCCCTTTAAAGGAACAATTTGTTACTGTTTTATCTTTTCTCCCTCATGTTTTGTAATTCCACTTTTAAGAATGGTATTATGGTACTTCTTGTTAACCTCTGTGAACCTGAATTGCAGGTAAGAAGCATGGGAAGTTTATCTAATAATTGCAAGTAAATTTTACTCTAAAAAGGTGCAGATCTTAATCATCATAAATGATACAAGAATTTCTATGACAAAGCCATCTCAATTCCTTTTTCCAAACACACTACTATGAGGAACATGTCACTACTTTCAGTATATATAAATTTGTGGAGTAGAGTCAACATATATATAAATTTGTAGTATTAAATATATATAGTTTTATTTTTTAAAGCATAAATATAGATCATAATTGTTCTTTCAAGTTGTGCAAATCTTCTTTCTTCTCCCCCGTTCTTTTCCTCTTCACCCCCAAATCTTCTTTGCACTCGTGCTTCGTAACTCTCCCAACACGACTCACTTATCTCTAGAGGTCTAACGGATCGGTTTGGTTTTCCGCGATAAATGAATCCAACCCAATGAAATTGTCACGGGTTGGTTTGGTTTCTGTGATAAATGAATCCAAACCAATGAAATTGACACGAGTTGGTTTGGTTTGGTTTTATTTGATTTTTATAACTACATCCGAACCAAACTAAATCGATAATATACGGATTGGTTCGGTTCGGGTGATTGAATTTCAAAAAAATAAAACTATAAATTTTTTTATTTTTTGATAGAATAAAAAAAGAATATAGAAGTGCAGCTGCCACTTTAATTTGTTCCTCTAAAATAGAATTTAAAATAAGTACAAACTCATAATTTAATCCTCTAAAAGATTAAAACAAAATAGTTAAAATACAAAATAGGGAGTAGTAATGCCAAATTAAACCAGAATTTAGTTGTTTAGATTCTATATGAGAATTTAAATTACAAAGCAAAATAAATAGGCAACGACAACGGTCCAAAGTGGACCAGCAGTTTACTTGAATGATACAAATCCTAAAATAAAAAATAAATAAACAGTTAGAAATTATAACATGGAATTTATTTCCAACTTGAATAGATCAAAATAAATATAACCTTAGATTGCATTCTTCATTTATGTCATGCCATAAATATTAACCCCAACACTAGTAATACATAATCCAACAATTTCTAAAAATTAAAACACACAATCCACAATATCTTTGCTCTTATCATTGACATAAATCTTAGTAAAACAAAATTCAATACATTCATACTTATAACGGGAATCTAGAAAAACAACCACAAACAAAAGATAGTTTATAACATTATTATCCTAATACTTGTTAAACTTCACTTGCATATTTATTGTCATCTTCCTCAATTTTTCATCCTCACTATTAGTCCATTTCTTTAATGACTTTTGAATGTCACACAACTTTTTGAAAAATGTATTAGATGTAGCATGCAATGAACCAGACAAAGAAATTGTTGCATCATAAAAGATCTTTAAAAAGTCCATAAACACATGTGCACGTTCTCAATCAAAATGATTAGGAATATCTATTTCTTCACTAGCAAGAAACACAACAAATGAATTATCTTGATATCGAAGTCGATTAAATGCCTTTTCATATTTTACAACAACTTCTAATATCAAATAGGTAGAGTTCCAACGAGTTCGAACATCAAGAGCTATCATTGTCTTACTATATATATTACACTATTTTACACACTTTTTAAAACTAGCAAGTCTAGCCAGAGATGTCTTAAAAAACTTGCAAGCAACCATTATCTTTTTAATAGATGAGTCGATGGTAGTTAAACAATCACTAACAATCAAATTCAAAATGTGAATGTAACATCTCATGTGTATGAACTCCCTCTAACAAATTACGACCATTTCAATCATTCATCTCTCTAATAAGTATGTCAGTGAGTGTGAGGATATCAAACTAGGGTTTGAGAAATGACTTAAGTTAATAGGTTTGATTGTTGTATAAACATTTTTTTTGTCTTAATGATCCACATTTCTATGTAAAAATTAAATATATAAAAGAAAATGAATAATGTTGATTTGGCTCGATATTTATAACTAAAATCTATACCCGAACCAATAATTTTTGATTTACATTGGTTTGGTTTGGTGTTTTTTTACCCGAACAAACCCCTACTTATCTCAAACCCAGAAATAAAAAACCAATTACAATCAACAAATGACAAATCAGAAGTACTAACTTTATGACTCATGAGTTCATAATCTCCATTCAAACCTAAAAATTAACCCATCAAATAAATAAATAAAATAGAATGAGAACAACACCATTCAGATCTGGGTTTTTAAGAAAAAAATCAAAAGTTTTAGATTTGGGTTTTTTCAGACTGAGTTGTCTTGAAATTTGTTGTGTTGTGATATTGCAATGATGTAAGAGATATTAAGTGAGTGGTGTTGATGATGATGATGAAGGAGGGAGTGATGACGGAAAAAAAAAATGACTAAAGGGACAACACCATTTCTTAACAACAACAACAATGGTGTTGATGATGAGTAGAAACCTAACATCACCAGCGATGGTGAATAACATGAACACAACAACGCGATTTTGACAATGAACAACACCAACACGATTTCGACGATGAAAAACACAAACACAGCAATGTGGTTCCCTTTCATAACTAGTGTTCTACTTTTGATTAATCTCGCTAATTGGTAAATAGAGGGATCAATTTTGATAATTGGTAAAAATAGGGGGACTATGCAATTAAGCCAAAATATTTCATCATGTGATTAATCTACAATGCAGCTAGAATCTCAATTGAGAATCAATGATCTGCATAAATGTTTTTGAAAATTGTCTTGATGTTTTTGTGATAAATCTTTATCAAATTTCAATTTGTGTCCTTGAAACTCTTCAATGACAAACTGAAGAAATCATTTGGGCTTCAATGAAGAGTCAATATACTAATATTATTTTGCACTAATATTGAATACAACAAAATTGTTAGTGCAAAATAATGGAAACATTATGATGCATTTTAACAATATTAAGACTAACCAAACACGTAGAAGTTTATTAAAACTTCAATGATATATGTTGTGTGTTTAACTGTGTAGGTAATTTATTAGAAGAAGTGATCAATAATTCAACCTTACACTTTAAAGTTAAACTTTGAAAGTTAAATGGTAAAAGGTTGAAGTCTTTCATCAAAGCAAATGTTTGGAGGATACCCACCCTCCAGTCAAAATCAAGATGAAAGTCAACTCTGCATTTGATGATAAGGTCAATCAAAACCTATCAGATGATCATTCATCTTTTGGAAGAAGCAGCATGAGCATGAGCATGAGCATGAAGTCAGAGTCAACTGAAAGTTTATTTCTTTGGTGGTTCAAATCTCTTCATCTGATGTAATTCATTGACAATACATCAACAAGTGTCATAAATAAGATTATTTTTGAAGAACATTGAACCACAAGTAAAGGACTAAAATTCTCTCATGGAAGATCATCATCTATTGTATCATCTGATCCCTCCACTTGAGAATTTAAGCATGATCAATGAGTTCATTTGATTTTCAAGTATCTTATCGATTGATCAAAATCTTGAAAAAATGAGAACCTCCAATGGGCTACCTTAGCAATCCTCTGATTGCAAAGTCTAAAGTTATTCATCTATCTGCTCGAGAGATGATATTTGGCTGTGATACACAGTGTGCATGAATCATCTTAGAATTATTGCTATAAAGTCAAAGCTCGACAATTTATTGATTAATGTGTCCGAAGAAAGAAAGATCGAAACAAAGCTAATTCTGCATCTATTTAGAAGATCATCTAAAAGAGTAATTGGCAAACTCTGGTAAGACAAGGGTAAGGACAAAATCGCTAAATTATCCTTGTCAGTCATCTAGTCAGGTACTCAACAATTTATTTTAATATTTAAATTCATAGTACTTGTTTGTTTTGTCGCATATGTTTAGGCTTTTCTATCATATCTTATGCCTTTGATTTTCTAAGAAATAGCTTTATTTCACTTTATGTGTTTATTTTGTTTTACCTTTATTCTCTTTACGTCCATTCCTCTTATTTCTATTATATCATCTGATTGAAAATCATAAGCTTCAATTTTTAAAGTTATTGAAACTTAAAAAATAAAATGTTTATTATAATCAATTAGTTGGGATCGTCTAAAAGAAAATTTTGATTCTATTTTCTTAAACTCTAGTTTCTATATTTTTTTTTTATTTTCTATTTAGTTTATTTTCTTCTCAGTTTCTTAATTTATATGTGTCTTTATTTTTATTCAATGTTTTTTTTTTAACAAATTTCTCTTTACTCTGTGTTTTTTTTACTCTTTGTCTTGTTTTCTTAAATGAAATATTTTATTTAAAATATTTATTTCTCTTATTTTTCCATCCACAACTATTCATCATTTTTCACTCTTCGTCTTGAATCTTTAAATAAGTTATGTGTGTATTTAATGTCTGTCATGTCATTATGTGACGTTTTTCTCTCACCTTTTAAGATTTTTGTTGCTCTCATCATTACACCTTCTTTTTTTGAAATGCTTTCTTAAAAATTTAGCTATTCATACCTCTTTTGTTTTCAATTTTGCTTATTACTTAACGTTTTTCACTCATCTCTCAAATCTTTTTGTTGTTTTCTATATCTTTCAAATTCTTCTACTATGGATGTCGGCTCGCCGTCTGCTAGGAAAAGAAAGTCTCCTTCCTCTCTTGAGAAGTTAAAAATCCCACCATCTGAAATTGCTTCAATGTTGAGCGACATTTTTCTTGAACAGCTTGAAGATATGTTCTTAAAAGATATAAGTTCTAGGATTATTTTTAGGATAGTTCGTTCGAATTCTGTTTATCTTTCCATTATTGATTTTAATCCTTTTCTTAATATAATGAAATTTTATCTCTTTTTGCTTATTTCTACTTCTTATTTATTTGTTTAAGTATTCATTCTCTTTATTTACGTATTTATGTGCGATGTGGACTTAGTGTGTTTATTACTTTGAGTGTGTTTTTTTGTTTTAATTTCTGCATTAATTGTGTGTTTACCTTGTCTTTGCATTTCTAAGTGCTTGTGTGTTTGATATTCCTTAGTATTTTCATTTAATTTATGTGCGTGCGTGCTTACTTCTAATTTCACCCTTTCACCCTTTTTTTTATAATGCCAAAAGGGGAGAACAATAGAGAAAATATATCAGTACAATTAATTGTTTGTTTGTGTATGCATATGCATCTGGTTGTTGCATAATATGTATTTGCATCTGATTGTTGCATCATCTGCATTTAATTGTTGCATCATCTGCATCTAAGTGTCATATGCATATGTCATTATTATGATAGTCATTCGCAATTCACCCTTGTTTTGAAAGACTTAACATCCTCTAAAAAATATGGATTGTTCCATTGAGCTTAACCTAAGAGAAACAATAATCCAAAGGCTTAACATCTTGAGAAATTGTGAATTGTTAAACAATAGATTTCATAAGAATTCAAAGACTTAACATCATAAGATTATGTGAATTCAATTGAAAAAGAATATCAAAATTATGATAAGATTTTGTGTGTCTTGACTGTTTCTTTATTCATTTACTTTTAATTTCAATTTTAATTTCTACTTATGTGTACCAAAAATATGAAATAACTTAATAAGACTGAAATTCTTAGAAATCACATTTATCATATTTAGGGGCACTACTAAAATATTGATTTAAAACATCTTTCTTAAAGAAGTTCAAAATATTATTAAGTTAACCAATTTTTGAATATTACACTCAGGGGGAATACTTTTTAAATTTTATTTTGTGAAGGAAAATTGTTCATTAATTGTATAGTTTTTTGTCATTAAAAAGAGGGAGATTGTTATTGCAAAAGTGATTTTAACTACAATCATTTGATTGATGTTTTGATGATAACAAAAACAATGAGAACAATTATCCTGGACTATATTTGCTAATGTGCAGATTAAGTTAGAAGATAAAATTTATATCAATGACTATATATTTTAAGATAACATACTTTATGAGTAAATTAGATATAATAATTTGAGTTTTAAATAACACGAAGAATATTATTACCTAATTAACAAGTAATTATGTTTACTAATAGAGCAAATCATTATTATATTAATGAAAGACATTGCAAGATTGTTCACATCCAATTCAAAGCAAATGATATTTAAGTCAATGAATGATCCTATGATCACAAAAGAAAAAAACGCAAATATTATCATTTGTCTCTTACAAAAGTCAACTATGAGTCAAGACTTTTGTTGATCATTAGATTTGAAGAACAAGAGTAGTATATGAATCAAGCCTTTGAGAAAGTCAACTTTCTGATAAATGTCTAATCATGTGATGAAGAAAATGACTTTGGAAATTCTACGAAGCATTGTTTCCTCCGATAAACTTATCATATAGAAAAGTCAATGTCTCTGGTCAATAAGTCAACATTGAAGATTGAATTAAGTTATTGATATTCGTCCGAAGACAAAATTCTAAGTGAAAGAAATTTGATCCTCTGATGACACGACATCATAACATGGAATGATTTATATCCTCTAGTTAGTGCAATAAAACTACCCATGTAGTACAACAATAACCTGCAATAGTATCTATTATATATATTTAAAACAGACTTCTCACTCTCTTGCTGCCACCTCATACTAATTCCTCCATATGTGCAAACATTTACCACCTCAGCCAAAAAGCTTATGTGTACGTCTTCATAGAGAGTTTACTCTACTCAGTTTGTAAATAGATTTTCCCCTCTTTTAATCTCTTTAATCCCTAATTTTTTTTTTGTCTTCCTTCGACAATTTCATTTTCTGGATTCTAATTTTTTTTAATCATCTTCTGCTTCTCCTCTTCCTTCGAAAATTTCTTTTCTGGATTCTAATTTTTTTAATCATCTTCTGCTTCTGCTCGTAGTCATCCTCTCGGTCGCTTTTGCTTCTGCTCGCAGTCATCCTCTCGGTCGCTTCTGCTTCTGCTCCTCGCAAAATCATTTTTGATGTCGTTCCGCCGTAACTCTTCGAAACCGCCGTAAAATTTGTTGTTTTTTTTTCTTCTATTGTTATATTTATGATATATATATTCAATTTGAAAAATAGGTTCGTGGAGATTATGATAAAGCAGAAGAATATATTGAAAGAGCCATTTTGATAAACCCTGAAGATTCAGATGCTTTATCCATCTATGCTGATTTAATATGGAAAACAAAGAAAAATGCTGATCGAGCTGAACTCTATTTTGATCGAGCTGTAAAAAGTGATCCAGATGATTGGTAAGATAAATTCTAATTAATATAAAAAAATTATAAGCATTTTTTTAAAAATGTGGTAATTTTTTCTACATAGGATTTATATGATTTGTTAAAATGTTGGTCATTAGTCACATCCAAGAATTTTTTTTTGGATGTTTTGTTTTATTTTGTGGCTTTGTTTCCTAATTGAACAAATTTTTTTTCTTTGTTGATATAAGAACTAACAATGTGTAAATTAATATTATTGTGACGTCAGCTATGTCTTGGCTTCATATGCAAAATTTCTGTGGATATTGAAGAAGATGAAGAAAATGACTGTGAACATAAGAACCATACATATTCACCTCGCAAAATCATTTTTGACGTCGTTCCGCCGTAACTCTTCAAAATCGTCAATTCGTAACTCTTTTGAATAATCTCAATTGAAGTTGTTTTTGAAATCGCCGATTCTACTCCAAAGATACCCTGACCAACTCTGCTGCCAAGATACCCCGAAAGAGGTATAGGTTTGATCGTTGCAACAAAAAAATTCCTTCTCTTTGTCCATTTCTGATTTTGCTGCTTCTCATATTTTGTCTGCCATAAATTCAATTATTTTCTATGCAATCTTTGAAATCAATCTGGCTCATAGTGTCTTAATGCTATGACAAGGTGAATTTATACATCAATATTTTTTTCCCTTACCCTTCTGAACTCTTTTCCTTCTTTAGTTGTTTTTAAGTGTCACTTTGCTTTGTGTGTCTCATATTCTTAGTTTTACTTCAATGTAGTATATGTTGAGTAGCTTACAAGTTGTAGTCGAAGCTGCGAATAAGTCCAATTGGGGAAGCACAAGCCCTACTGATGCAGACCACTACAACAATTGGCCAGAAGACACAAATTTTTTCTGCAAATCCTTTCACTAGGGTGGAGGAGGGAGATGCATCACTCTACTCCTCAGCTTTGATTGGAGGTGTTCTTGTTTTCTCAACATTCATTTCACTTTTTCTTATCAGATTGATGATCACTTGTCATGTAAGAAAAAGATTGACTCAAGTAAATTCTAATCATGTTTAAAAGATATGTGCCATTGAATTGCGAAATAATTAAAATATGAACAAAAACGACAAATTGGATCATTTTAAATTTCAAGACGTTATTGGCATCGATCATTTTAAATTTCACGAAGACAAATCTGCAGGTATTGTGGAAAATTTTCAATTTTCAAATGTTAAAGTTAATGACTTCGATCATTTTAATTAACGATCTTTGTGGGAATTGTGAAATTTTTTATATATATTAGAATTTTAATTTACAAACATTCAAACTATTTTTAATAATAATAGAGTAATCATAATCATTAACATTTTGGTTTCAAAACCGAAATCCAAAATTTATAACATTTCGGTTACAAAATGTTAATTGTCAAACAATTATAAGTATAGATAAAAATACAAATAATTTCAAATGAATTACTTTAATTTCATGTCAATTAACACTATAAAACAACAAATTAAATTAATTAATTTCAGTAAAATAAAACTGACCAAAATTCAAAGAGACATGACTTTGTCCATCATTTCTAAATATTTATATATTATATATATTTACCAATATTCAAAGTAGAAAATCAAATAGAAATGTTTTTTGTTCTCTCACTTTGCAGAAAATCACTAGCTTTACAGAACAAAAAACTCCACATATCTGAAATACAAACTTTGCAAAACAAATTCAAATGGACTATACTTTTCTTGAACATGTTAATGATCAGCCCCGGTAATTGGAGTATCAAAGTTCGAGTTGTTCGCGTGTGTATTGTCTACACCATACAAAGTGAGGATGAACAACTCTAAAATTATTTGACTTTAACTCACAAGAAACTCCTTTGCATGCAACAATCAAGAAAGAACTTCTCTCAAATTTCAAAAATAGTATACAAGAAGGTGATATATACAACACAACAAACCTAAAAATATCACCGGTAAATGATTCTTACAAACTTATCGTAGGAACAAAGAAGGCATTGTTTTTTACGACAACTATTGTAACCAAAATCCAAGACCCAAAAATTACCATTCAAAACCATTACTTTGAGTTTACTTCCTTCAAATCACTAGCACAAAGATTGGGAGATAAAGTAAATCTAACGGGTAATAATTCTTTCAATACAAAATTCAACTTCTAAACTATCAAAGAAACATCATTTGGTACTAACTATTTTTTGGATTGCAGACATCATTGGAACACTGCATGTTGTTGGACATGAAGAGCAAGTTTATGTTGTTGACAAGCCTACAAAAATACTCAGACTAGAATCAATGGAGATGAGGATAATTAAGAACCCGAGTCACTGCAACCGACAAAGTCCAACTCAAATGACGAAGGGGATATAAAATAAAATTGTAAAATACATGAAGAAGTGAAGTATGGAGATAGGATAATGATAAAGAGAAAGACGACAACCCATTATCCAAACGAAAAATCAAAGTACAACAGAGCAATAAAAACATTCACATATCATCATTAGATGAAGAGACAATCAAGACCACAGTTACAAAATTAAAAAGATTGTGGTGAGTATATCACATCCTCTAACGAAGAGTCCGTCCTTTTACATACCTTAAAAGGAGAACCAAAAAGAATAAACCAAAAGAAAAACAATTGGGGTGTAATGAAATTGATTAATCCAAAAAAATAAAAAATAAAAATGTAAAACTTAAAATCGGGAATACAAGATGAATGTATTTCCAACTATTTCACTTTAATCATTTTTAGTTTAAGCAATAAAGTAATACATTTTATAACTCAAGTGTATGTCAATTGAGTTTATCTCTTAATTTCAATTATCAAATACATTACTTCTATAAAATACATGTTTTTGAAGAAGCCAAAGACCAATGATTGTGATCAAGGAAACAAGCCCAAAAAGAAGTCCAAATCATATTTTCAACTTTAATTCAAACATATTAGATGTTTAATGTAAGGGTAAATGATACGATCAAAACCTCAAGTACATGAGAACCATGCATCTTTACATATGCATAAAAAGTATTTTCAAAATGTCAAAATTACATTAACAAAGTTTTAAAATTAATATTTTTGACAAAAAATAAAGTTGTATTCGAATACAGCATAGTGTATTCGAATACAGATGCTAAGTCAGTAACAAAAGCTTGACATCTGTATTCGACTACGACGTACTGTAATCGAATACAAGTGCTAAGTCAGTAGCTAAGACTACACATTTGTATTCGACTACGACCTGCTGTAGTCGAATACAAACAGAAAGTCAGTGGCAAAACATACGAATTTGTATTCGACTACATACCCTTGTATTCGAATACAAGGTGGAAATTTTGAATAAATTTGAACGTTATAATAGGTGTATTCGAATACATACATACTGTATTCGAATACAACTGGAAATATGCAATTGTTCAGATTTGAAATGGTTCTAGATCATTGCATTTGTTCACCAATCCTCTTGGAACAATGGCCACGAATCTGAAGAGATGTTTATGGAGTATAAATACACCATAACTTCAGATTAATCATTACACAATCCTACTACCAAACCTTGAACAACTTTGAACAAATTTCTGAATTTTTCTTAAAGTTATTTCTCATATTTCAAGTACTTGCACTTCATTTTCATATCATTGACAAAGGTTCTCAAAGAACTTGAAGCAATATTGGATTGATATCATTATACCTCTCTTATATTCTAATATCCTTATCAAATCACATTGTTTGTAAAAGAAAGTAGTACTTTCTTAAAGTAGTCTTATCTAAGATAGTAGTGTGCTATCTTAGAAGTTTTGTTAGAAGTTTGTAGCAGAGATCCTAGGGTGGAACTTGTACATTTTCCGACAATAGTGGAGAAATCTCTTGTGGTGTGCAAGAGGACTGGATGTACCCTTGGTCATAAGGGGAACCAGGACAATATTGAAGTGTTCATTTCATTACTGCCATTTACTTTTATCACTTACTATCCTAAAAGCGCAAAAATCAATCACCAAATCGCTGAAAACAAGAAAATTTCCTAAATACCTAATTCACCCCCCTCTTAGGTGCGTTTCTGTACTTACAATTGGCATCAGAGCAGGATCAGGTAACTTACTCCTCGATCATAACTCATGGCTTCCGCACAACCTATTTTTCAGAGATGGTGGCAGTAGTAACAAACCACCATGCTTTGTTGGAGAGCACTATGATTTTTGGAAGATACGTATGCAAGCGTATCTTGAAGCGCAAGGAGATGACATATGGGATGCAGTTGAAAATGGTCCTTACACTCCAAAAACGGTCATCAACAATAAAGAAGAAACAAAGATAAAATCTTCATGTACTGACGATGATAAAAGAAAAGTGATGTTCGATAAGAAGGCTAAAAATATGCTACAATCAGCACTAGGAATGGATGAATTCTTTCGCGTATTTCACTGCAAAACGGCCAAAGATATATGGGATACGCTGGAAGTAACTCACGAAGGGACCATTGAGGTAAAAAGATCTAAACTCAATACACTATCTCAAGAATACGAATTATTTCAAATGCAGCCTGGAGAGTCTATCTTTGACTTACAAAAAAGGTTCTCCTACTTAACCAACCACTTGTCGGCACTCGGAAAAATCTTCACTAACGATGAATTAAATCTAAAAGTATTAAGATCATTAACGAGGGCTTGGCAACCAAAAGTGATAGCAATCTCCGAAAAGAAGAGCCTATCCAAAATGTCCCTTCCTGCATTGTTTGGAGAACTTCAAGAACACGAAATCGAACTTGGAAGGTTAGAACAAAATGAAAGTCAAGAAAAGAATACCAAAAACATTGCTTTAAAGACCGAATCAAAAGAACAAATCAAAGACGAAAACTCAGATGAAGATGAAAACATCACTTTCCTCGTTAAGAAATTTGGTAAGTTTCTTAAAAATGATAGAAATTTCAAAAATAAAAATTTCAGAAAGAAGGATAGCTCTACTTCCAGCCAAAACTTCACTTGCTTTGAATGCGGGAAACAAGGACACATCAAGGCAGATTGTCCGAACATTATCAAGAAAAATGCCATAAAAAAGAAAGACTTCAAAAAGGCATACATAGCTTGAGAAGACAACGAAGTGAGTTCATCTTCAGAAATAGAACGTGAAGAATGCGCTAATGTTGCACTAATGGCATCGCATCAATTAGATGACAAAGAAGAGGTTAGTAACATAGACTCTCCTCATAATAAAACTAATAGTGAATTAATTATCGAATATAATGATGCTCAAAACCCCATTAAGGAACTACTTATCGAATGTAAAAATCTGTTCAAATTAGTGTCAACACAAAAGAGACAAATCTCAACTCTTCAAGAAAAAGTTGACATTATGGAGAAGGATTCTGAAAAACTAAAACAGAGTTTTACATGCAATCAGTGTGATTCCCTCTCTTTCAAGATTGTTCAATTAAATAGAGTAATTGAACGATACGAAAAGGGACAAATGGGATTGGAAAATGTTTTGAATATGCAAAGATACTCAAATGATAAAAGTGGTCTTGGATACTCAAAATTTAATAAACCAAGCTTGAATAAGACCATTTTTGTTAAAGCGAGTAATCAATCCAATCACGAAAAGGTTTTAATTATGCAAAAAGATCATCACTGTAAAGAGAAAATTATACAAAATAAACCTCACACTCATACTATTAAAAATAGATTTATTCCTACGTGTTCTTATTGTGGTCTTAATGGTCACACACCTAATGCTTGTCACGTTAGAAACATTAGTGTTCCAAAAGGGCATTACTTGTGGGTAAAGAAAGGCACTAACCATCAAGGACCCAAAGCACATTGGGTACCTAATAAAACTCGATTTTAATTTTGTAGGTATGCACGCAAAGTACCTCAAATATGTGGTACTTGGATAATGGATGCTCTAAACATATGACGGGTGATATAACAAAATTTTCATCTTTAACTCTTGAATCAAAGGGATATGTGGTCTATGGAGACAACAACAAAGGAAAAATTTTAGGCATTGGAAAAGTTGGTACAGCCCCATCCCCATCGATTGAAGATGTTTTATATGTTGAAGGTCTAAAACACAATCTGATAAGCATTAGTCAGCTATGCGACAAAGGATACAAGATAGCCTTCAACAAAGATGAATGCATCATCCAAAATGAAGCTACAAATGAAATTCAGTTTATCGGTAAGTGTTTCAAAAACATCTTTGTACTTAATCTTGACGATTTATCCTTATAAATGAAATGTCTTTTGGTGAGTGACAACAATGATGCATGGCTATGGCATAAAAGAATTGCACATATCCACATGGATCATTTAAACAAATTGGTCAAACATGATCTTGTTGTAGGCTTACAAAAAATGAAATTTACAAAGGCTAAATTGTGTGATGCTTGTCAAAAAGGTAAGAAAACAAAGATTTCTTTCAAACCTAAAAATGTTATATCAACTTCAAGGCCACTTCAATTAATACATATGGACTTGTTTGGTTCATCAAGAACCAAAAGTCTTGGTGGAAATTCATATGGACTAGTAATTGTTGATGATTGCTCAAGGTTCACTTGGACCTTATTTTTGGCAAGTAAAAATGAAGCTTTTTAAAGCATTTAAAAACTATGCCAAGCTAGTCCAAAATGAACAATCAGCCAAAATGGTATCAATTAGAAGTGATCATGGAGGAGAATTTCAAAATACCTCTTTTGAAGAATTTTGTGAAGAAAATGGAATTTTCCACAACTTTTCTGCACCTAGAACACCTCAACAAAATGGGGTTGTTGAGAGAAAGAACAGATCTTTGGTAGAACTTGCAAGGACCATGCTAAGCGACTCAAGTCTACCAAAATA
>JBBPBQ010000001.1:27348566-27384097 GCA_037974755.1 Cicer yamashitae | reverse complement strand
GTATCAATTAGAAGTGATCATGGAGGAGAATTTCAAAATACCTCTTTTGAAGAATTTTGTGAAGAAAATGGAATTTTCCACAACTTTTCTGCACCTAGAACACCTCAACAAAATGGGGTTGTTGAGAGAAAGAACAGATCTTTGGTAGAACTTGCAAGGACCATGCTAAGCGACTCAAGTCTACCAAAATACTTTTGGGCAGATGCCGTAAACACAACATGCTATGTGTCCAACCGGGTAATCATTCAACCAATCCTTAAGAAAACTCCTTATGAACTCTACAAAGGAAGAAAGCCTAATATCTCTCACTTCCACATTTTTTGATGTAAGTGTTTCATACTAAACAATGGTAAGGACAACCTTGGAAAATTCGATAAGAAAGCCGATGAAGGTATATTTATTGGATACTCATTATCTAGTAAAGCATTTAGAATTTTCAATAAAAGAACCTTATTAGTTGAAGAATCAATGCATGTATCTTTTGATGAAACTAACCCCTTGAAAGAGGACAAAAATATTTCTTTTGATGATGATGATTTTGAAAGTAATGATACAAGCAAAGAACATCAAATTGATCAACCAAGTCAAGAAAGTGAAGTCAACATTGAAAAGAAAAATTATAATCTTCCTAAGGAATGGGGAACCCATAGAGATCACCCAATTGATAACATTATAGGTGATATCAACAAAGGAGTTACCACAAGACTAAAACTACAAGATGCTTGCTTGAACATGGCATTCGTTTCTCAAATCAAACCCTCCAAGATTGGTGAAGCACTTAAAGATGATCAATGGATACTTGTCATACAATAAGAACTAAACCAATTTGAAAGAAGCAAAGTATGGGAACTTGTTCCTAATCCTGGAAATAAACACATCATTGGTACAAAATGGGTGTTTAAAAATAAACTTGATGAAAACGGTATAGTTGTTCGCAACAATGCAAGATTGGTCGCTCAAGGATGCAATCAAGAAGAAGGGATTGACTTTGATGAAACATTTGCTCCAATAGCAAGGTTAGAAGCAATTCGATTACTACTTGCTTATGCTTGTTCTATGAACTTTGAACTATTTCAGATGGATGTCAAGAGTGCTTTCCTCAATGGCTATATTAATGAAGAAGTATATGTCAAACAGCCACCCGACTTTGAAAACTTCAATAATCCTTCACATGTGTTCAAATTAAAGAAAGCTCTCTATGGTCTAAAACAAGTTCCAAGAGCTTGGTATGATAGGCTGAGTACTTTCCTTTGTGAACAAGGATTCGAAAAAGGCAAAGTTGATAAAACATTATTTATTAAAAGAAATAATGATCATACTTTACTAGTTCAAATCTATGTTGATGATATCATATTTGGATCAACGAATAAAGACATATGTGAAGAATTCTCATTAATGATGCAAGGAGAATTCGAAATGTCCATGATGGGAAAATTAAACTATTTTCTTGGCCTTCACATCAAGCAACTCAAGCATGGCATCTTCATAAATCAAGCAAAGTATTGCAAAGAACTACTAAAAAGATTTAAAATGGAAAACTGCAAAGAAAGTGCGACTCCTATGGGCTCCGGAACCTATGTTGATAAAGATGAGTCCGGTATTTCAATAGACATATCAAAGTATCGAGGTATGATTGGATCTCTATTATATCTAACGGCCAGCCGGATAGATATTATGTTTAGTGTCTGTTTGTGTGCAAGATTTCAGGCGGATCCTAAAGAATCGCATCTTGTAGCAGTAAAAAGAATTATGAAATATTTGAAAGGAACAACCAATGTAGGCCTATGGTATCCAAAGGGTAGCATATGTAGTCTCGTTGGCTATTCTGATTCAGATTATGCAGGATGCAAAACAGATCGTAAAAGCACAAGCGGTACTTGCCATGTCTTGGGAAATGCATTAGTATCATGGTCTTGTAAAAAGCAAGCGTGTGTTCCCCTTAGCACAGCTGAAGCTGAATACATAGCAGCAGGAAGTTGCTGTGCACAGATTATCTGGCTCAAACAACAATTATATGACTATGGACTTGACCTCGGATGCATTCCACTGAGATGTGACAACACCAGTGCAATAAATATCTCAAAGAATCCAATCATGCACTCTCGGACTAAACACATTGATATACGCCATCATTTTCTGCGAGATCATGTGCTCAAAAGAAATGTTGAAGTGACTTTTGTGGATACTCATAATCAATTAGCGGACATCTTCACGAAGCCTCTTCCTATAGACTCATTTTACAAGATCCGAAGGGAACTTGGCGTTTTAAGTGAAAACGATCTTTAAATACAAGGTACTTAGTCATCACTCTTCAAGATTTAAAAATTTCCTCTTGATAAGCTGTTAGAATTAAGTCATTAATGGTTATCTGTTCTTAAATATGTGAATATATGCATTACTTGGTGTATTCTTTGTGAGAAATTTGTTTTTAAGCAAACATTCGAAAGTGTAGCCGAATACACAATAACTGTATTCGAATACACGTTTCCAGAAAGTCTGTATTCGAATACAAACTCCTATGTAATCGAATACACATTCCCAGAAACATCTATATTTGAATACAACAAGAGCGTAGTCGAATACAAATTCGCGTTTTCAACCATATATAAAGCTTTTTCAGTTTAGGTCATGTTTTACATTTTGGTATTCGAATACAACCAGTTATCTCCTTCATCCCTTCCAAAATTCTCAACTTCTCTCACTTGCAACTAGTTACCCAATCATCATTCCTTGCAACCAAGATCAATCCTTACTCCTACCTTTCATTCAAAATCAGATTTCTTAAAAACCCTAAAACCCATTTTTCCCAAATCTGTCAAACCCTTGCAACACCATAGACGCACGCAAACGAAGACCAAGAACAAAGCATGAGCAATGGGTCCCTCAAGAAAGCGAACAAAGAATGCAAATGTAGCAGATTTATCTCCTCTACTTCACACACCGGAAGAAATCGACCGGTTTCGCACCATCTACTCGGACAAACGAATCATCATCCCAAAATTTGGTACTCTTGATACCTTTTCTGCATTTAAATTTCCTGATTTACTCAAAGCCCATCATGTAGAAGAATTTATCAGTTACAAAGGTCCTGTCTATCCTAATTTAGTTAGGGTCTTTTACTACAATCTCTCCAAAGAAGGCAATATGTTAATTTCTAGAGTAAAAGGCAAAACCATTAAGATAGACACTCCAACCATTTGTGAAATTTTGCAAATTCTCTCTGAAGGTCAAAAACTTCGGCTGACAACTTGTGTGAATGGGCAGACATCACTAAATATGATGCGTATGTTGCCTTATGTCGATTTGACAAATATTCTATGGAACAAAAGCGGACTCAAGCTGGTTCTGAATTCGCTCGGCAAAGGTATGGAGTTGGCAATCTCACTGTTGATTACCGACTTCTGCATTACTTTCCGAGTTACATCTTGGTACCTAAGGCTGGGAATTACTCTCAGATCTCAGAATTTGAATTACAGATCATGCACTTCGTGTTTGAGGGATGTCCACTAAACTAGGCATACTTTGTTAAATCTGTGATGTTTGCTTCAAAGGAAGCTATTGGGTTACCGTACGCCAAAGAAGTCACTCGGATTCTTGAACATTTTGGGGTGGACTTCTTTGAAGAAGTGATGTATACACCCACTAAAGACAATGTGCTAGATTTGGGTGTGCTTCCAAGCATGAAAATCGTATGAAATGAACCGCTTCAAAAGTATGTACATAAAAGTGATCTTGGTCAATCATCTGCTGCCGCACAAGATGAAACTGCTGCCCCCGCAACTGATGTTGCCCAAGCGGACGATGATGGAGAAGAAACCGCTTCAGATGATGACCACGTGTCAAACCGGATGGTGATGGACAAGCTTAACTCCTTGCAGACCTTCCTCACCGGTCAATTTCAGCACTTGAATACCTCATTCGACAACCGTTTTCATACTATCGAAACCACCATTGCAACCAATCATGAAAACATGTTCCACGAACTTAGTGCTTTATCTGACAAAATTCACCATCTTCACTTTCCTCCTCGACGCTGATTTATACCTCGCTCACTAGGAATAGTTTTTGCTGTCGCTTGTGTAAATTTGATATTTCTTATGATGTTTTCATTGTATTTCCTTTCATCATGTTTGCTTTGTACTATTTGACATTACTTCTGGGTTATTATGCATATTTCTCCTTTATGATTCCCGTGTTTGATGCTTTCTCTTTTCATTTCTTTGCTTGGATTATATTGTCTATCTTGTCTATCTTGTCTCTATTTTCCCTTCTTTTTGATCATGTCAAACGGGGGAGAAACATTAGGTATATTGTTGTTTTTTTAAAACCATTTGTAGCTCTTCAAAAATGTGTCACATTGATCACAACAATTCCAATTCAACGGGGGAGTACGCATGAATTACGGGGGAGTACTTCTACAATGACGAAATCTCTCCAAACAACAAAGTTTTGTCATAATCAAAAAGGGAGAGAATGTAAAATACATGTTTTTGATGAAGACAAAGACCAATGATTGTGATCAAGGTAACAAGCTCAAAAAGAAGTCCCAAATATTATTTTTTCAACTTTAATTCAAACATATTAGATGTTTAATGTAAAGGTAAATGATACGATCAAAACCTCAAGTACATGAGAACCATGCATCTTTACATATGCACAAAAAGTATTTTCAAAATGTCAAAATTACATTAACAAAGTTTTAAAATTAATATTTTTGACAAAAAGCAAAGTTGTATTCGAATACAGCATAGTGTATTCGAATACAGATGCTAAGTCAGTAGCAAAAGCTTGACATCTGTATTCGACTACGACGTATTGTAATCGAATACAAGTGCTAAGTCAGTAGCTCAGACTACACATCTGTATTTGACTACGACCTGCTGTAGTCGAATACAAACAGCAAGTCAGTGGCAAAACATACAAATTTGTATTCGACTACATACCCTTGTATTTGAATACAACGTGGAAATTTTGAATAAATTTAAACGTTATAATAGGTGTATTCGAATACATACATACTATATTCGAATACAACTGGAAACAATGCAATTTTTCAGATCTGAAATGGTTCTAGATCATTGCATTTGTTCACCAATCCTCTTGGAACAATGGCCACGAATCTGAAGAGATGTTTATGGAGTATAAATACACCATAACTTCAGATTAATCATTACACAATCCTACTACCAAACCTTGAACAACTTTGAACAAATTTCTGAATTTTTCTTAAAGTTATTTCTCATATTTCAAGTACTTGCACTTCATTTTCATATCATTGACAAAGGTTCTCAAAGAACTTGAAGCAATATTGGATTGATATCATTATACCTCTCTTATATTCTAATATCCTTATCAAATCACATTGTTTGTAAAAGAAAGTAGTACTTTCTTAAAGTAGTCTTATCTAAGATAGTAGTGTGCTATCTTAGAAGTTTTGTTAGAAGTTTGTAGCAGAGATCCTAGGGTGGAACTTGTACATTTTCTGACAATAGTGGAGAAATCTCTTGTGGTGTGCAAGAGGACTGGATGTACCCTTGGTCATAAGGGGAACCAGGACAATATTGAAGTGTTCATTTCATTACTGCCATTTACTTTTATCACTTACTATCCTAAAAGCGCAAAAATCAATCACCAAATCGCTGAAAACAAGAAAATTTCCTAAATACCTAATTCACCCCCCTCTTAGGTGCGTTTCTATACTTACAATTGGCATCAGAGCAGGATCAGGTAACTTACTCCTCGATCATAACTCATGGCTTCCGCACAACCTATTTTTCAGAGATGGTGGCAGTAGTAACAAACCACCATGCTTTGTTGGAGAGCACTATGATTTTTGGAAGATACGTATGCAAGCGTATCTTGAAGCGCAAGGAGATGACATATGGGATGCAGTTGAAAATGGTCCTTACACTCCAAAAACGGTCATCAACAATAAAGAAGAAACAAAGATAAAATCTTCATGTACTGACGATGATAAAAGAAAAGTGATGTTCGATAAGAAGGCTAAAAATATGCTACAATCAGCACTAGGAATGGATGAATTCTTTCGCGTATCTCACTGCAAAACGGCCAAAGATATATGGGATACGCTGGAAGTAACTCACGAAGGGACCATTGAGGTAAAAAGATCTAAACTCAATACACTATCTCAAGAATACGAATTATTTCAAATGCAGCCTGGAGAGTCTATCTTTGACTTACAAAAAAGGTTCTCCTACTTAACCAACCACTTGTCGGCACTCGGAAAATCTTCACCAACGATGAATTAAATCTAAAAGTATTAAGATCATTAACGAGGGCTTGGCAACCAAAAGTGATAGCAATCTCCGAAAAGAAGAGCCTATCCAAAATGTCCCTTCCTGCATTGTTTGGAGAACTTCAAGAACACGAAATCGAACTTGGAAGGTTAGAACAAAATGAAAGTCAAGAAAAGAATACCAAAAACATTGCTTTAAAGACCGAATCAAAAGAACAAATCAAAGACGAAAACTCAGATGAAGATGAAAACATCACTTTCCTCGTTAAGAAATTTGGTAAACCTTTCTCATTCTCCTCCTAGTTTATTATAAATTCAATTTTATCTTCTACTCCTTTAATTACACACCGTAAACCTTTCTCATTCTCACTTTTAATTTTATTCCTATTCAAAATACCACCAATTTATTATTTTAATAATGATTTTTAATTTCTCATTCATGTCCTCCTGTCACAATAAACCACTATTACCTCATATTGTCTCTACTTGTACCATCACTATGAAAAGCTCTTGCGAAAACTTGCAAACTCATCTCGTATTCCTCTTCATTCTCATCTATTTTATTTTCTCAAAACAAACGTGTTACAAAAATGGATCACCGTGAGAACAACACTTTAACTACAACGGAGCCACCACTATATTGAAAACTATCTTGACGTCTTTGATAATTCTTTTTCGTCTTGGTTAGTCCTTTCCCCCACTATATATCTTCTATTTGGGTTTTTCTTTCAATCTTAACATCAATCATAAATATTGACTAAAACTACAAATTAAGTTTAATTATAATATATATTTTGTTTAAATATTAATTATTACTATGTCTATAACGCATATTTTGATTAGAGAAATAATAAATATTGGGGTGAATTTAGTGAAATTGTTTTATATTCTTTTTTTATACAATCATTTTAGATATATATACATATATATATATATATATATATATATTTATAATAATTCTATTTTCGAAAAATTGATATATTTTGTATTAAAAATTAAAATCCAATTTTATGTTTTGTTCCATTTTCTTTCGGCTTGTATTTAAAATTTTAATTTCACTTAGAATAGATAACATGTATATTCTATTTTTACCATATAAACAACAATTACGTAAAACAAATAGAGATATTATATAATATATAATACGTAACATATTTGTTTTTGTTTTAAGTTGGATTCATTCATATTCGGCTAGTTATGAATAGTACAAATCTTTTAATGGCTCAATGTACTATTGCTAGGTGTCAAGATCTCCAACGCCACTATTTTCAATAGATATATTCTCAAGTATTTAAATAGATACATTTTAAAACCGAAGAAGATTGATGAAATCCGATTCATTGATGTTCGATTAATAATGTTAGATATTATGAATAACGATAATCAACGAAGTTGATCATGATACTCTCAATGATCTTCATCATTCCAAAAGAAATCATCCAATCATGAACATTAAGTATAAGAATTTGATACAAGAAAAGAACATTTCAAAATGGTTAATGTATTAAAAGAAAAAGACAATGTTCAAAGAAGATTTTTGAAAAAACCATGAACGGATCAAAAGAAAACAATGAATGAAAAATCCTCTATGTTGAGAGTTACTATATATTGATATAAATCAATCAAGTTGTTTTTAAACACTAGAATTGATGTAGGAATTAAATTGTATAGTCTTCTCAATGAGAGTTAAAAATCTGAAGACAAGAAAAGAACATTTCAAAATGGTTAATTTATTAAAAGAAAAAGACAATGTTCAAAGAAGATTTTTGAAAAAACCATGAACGGATCAAAAGAAAACAATGAATGAAAAATCCTCTATGTTGAGAGTTACTATATATTGATATAAATCAATCAAGTTGTTTTTAAACACTAGAATTGATGTAGGAATTGAATTGTATAGTCTTCTTAATGAGAGTTAAAAATCTGAAGAAAGATTATGTGTCAACTTAGATACATACTTGAATAAATGTTTTCAAGCCCGATAGTGGCAATAACTTTTTCATCCAAAAAGGTGTATCTAAAGAGATGAAAGCATACGTGAAGCCTAGAGAGGCAGAGAAAAAATACTCGGATCCAAGAAAGGCAGAGAAAAGAATATTCACAGTCTGAAGAGGCAAAACAAATAATACTAGTATGCTATTGATTTAATAGTAGATTAAGTCCTTAATTGTAGGGAGGCAAAATCTTCCTATAAGGGGAGGACTAGATGTAACATATAAGGGGAGGACTAGATGTAACAATAATTGTTGTGAACTAGTATAAAAATACTATTGTCTCTTCTCTTTCTCAAATGTGTTATTTGATTTAAGTTCTTTATGATTCAACTTTATTTTACTTAAAAATGATTTACAATAATAAGTTGAATGTTTTGATATAGAAACATATCTTTTTGTCTAGGAATCAAATTTGATTTTCATAAATGGTCAAATACAATTCAAACCTCCATTTCTTGTGTTTTCCAACACCTTCAAAAAATGTATCCGCATCCTACCCATACTCGTGCAGATATCCGCTATATGGGTATTTAGAGGATATTGAAGTATTCGCTGATATTTGCTAATATTCACGGATATATAAAATTAAATTTAGTTTTTTGTTTTCCAACTATGTCAATTTTTTTCTCCTCTCGTATTGCACAAAATATTAATACATTAACACAAATAAATGCATAGTAAAATTCCATGATAAAATTTATTCATAGCTTAATACATTTATATATATAATAATCGATATGTTAGTAGTTTTAGTAACTATATGTCGGGTTCGGGTATCTACGAATACATATACTATTACATCTGCATTCGTGTTCAGCACATAACATGTACTTAAAATATCCGTTTATCTTATTCGGAGATACTCATTAAACAACCTGACCTGTGCTTGTGGCAGATTTTATTCATAGATATCCATAGGTACGTATATCTTTACCATCCCTACTCTTGAGGAAGAGCTTAGCCGTCCATTGTAGTTCTCCCCATTCAAGGGATATTACACGGTTCACAACAAAAAAAAAAAAACTCATTAATTGAGTTGTCCTTACGGTACTGATAATTTATAATTCTAGTTAGTTAAGCTCTTTGATTGCACATATATGCCCTCCAAAATTTAACATTTTACTAATCCTTCACCTTCTTCCATTTGCAAATGGAGATTCTCTCTTCCTCACTTTCAAGTTAAACTAATATAAAAGAGTAATCTTTCTGTGTTCTCCTCCTTCTTCTTGCAGATTATATAATTTAGGACTTATTTCTTAACAAAATTATACCTTTAATTATTATTATTTTGAACTAGTAGAACACTCGTGCTTACGCACGTGTTCGCGTTGCGATTATTTATTGTTGAAGTCTGCATAATATAAGGTTGCACAATTGAAGATAAAACTTATACATATTGTAAAATGAAATAGCAATTATAAAACTAAGAATAGGACAATTTATAAAAAAGAATGAAGGCAATCAAAGATAAACAAATATGCATAGATATTATTACAGAACACTAATGTATTTATCAAATTCAGATCAAATTTGAATTCTCTCCATTAAATTTCATCTATTGTCATTTCTAAACATTTAGAGTTTAATAGCCTACTAATTGGACTTGTGGCCATTAATCCTATTAATTGTTTCCTCACCAATCTGTGTTTTTTGGTAGCTAAACATTCTAAATATTTTGTTATATACTAAAGTTGAATCAGTATGTATGTAGAATGTATAAGTAAGAAGTGTAATTTGAAGATTTATATTGATGAAGTAATATCACTATTTTGTATGTGATCAAGATAGACCAATCCTTGTTTGTTTCCAACGAGTCCAAAATTTCGATACACATGTGAATATAACAACCAACATTTATCAGTTTTTATATATTCGAGCATATAATTGATTGAGTTGAAAATTTTGCAACATCAATAGCATTAGTGTAATGGCACATTAGTTAGTTAACTTGTCATCTTTAACATAATAAAAATCATATATTTTTTTAAAAAGTTACATCTCATAAATGATTTTTATAAGAAGTTACTCAAAATAACTTCACATTTTAAGTATTTTTTGAAATTTTATATCCAAAAATAATTGTAACAAAAATGATTAAATACTAAAAATGAGTTTTTAAGAGAAGCTATTTAAATCAATGGAACCTAAGTTATAACAAAAATATGAAGTACTACTACTAGAAATCAGCGTTTTACCTGCGGATTTAAGCTAAAATTCCGCAGGAACACACGTTACCTGCGGATTTTCTAGCGGAACCATATCCCCAGGTAAAACCTTCGTGGATAATTGTTTGCTGAGGATTTCTGAATCCGCCTGCAACGTACCTACGAATAAATCCGCAGGAAAAGTAAATAAATTCCACAGCAAGTGTTAAGTAAACTCAAGGTTTTTTTACGACTTTTCATGCAGAAATATCTGCAGTATTGTTCCTATAAAACCTTCGTGGATAATTGTTTCTTGAGAATTTCTGAATCCGCCGGTAACGTATCTACGAATAAATCTGTAGGAAAAGTAAATAAATTCCGTAGCAAGTGTTAAGTAAACTCAAAGTTTTTTTACGACTTTTCATGCAGAAATATCTGCAGTATTGTTCCTACAAATCTCTTTCGAATGAAAATCCGTAGGTATATCCACCTGAAATTTTGCATTAATGTACTTTTCGTTTGAAAATCCGCAGGTAATTTCGCGTCAAAATTATTTTTAAAGAAAAATCTGCAAGATATTTACTTGAATTTCCACCTTTCTGATTTTTTATTTATATGAAAATTTTAACTAAAAATATATGAATAATTATTATAAAATATATTTTTTAAATATTTAATATTAGTCTTTAATTGAGATACTATTGCAATAGTCCGAAACAAAATTTATATCATGTTCACAAATCATAACT
Source organism: Cicer yamashitae (assembly GCA_037974755.1). Lineage (NCBI taxonomy): Eukaryota > Viridiplantae > Streptophyta > Magnoliopsida > Fabales > Fabaceae > Cicer > Cicer yamashitae. The sequence continues at coordinate 27,372,954 of JBBPBQ010000001.1, read as the reverse complement.
ACATATTAATTAAAGTATGATCCAACTATTGCAATCCTTCTAAACAAAATTTATATCATGTTCACAAATCATAACTAAGTTTAGATACTGTTGCAGATATCCCTAAAGCTATTTCATATCAAACATTCGAATCAATACACAAAATGTTAAACTTGAATGAAGCTTTTCACCAAGGCTTCCATTTTCCAAAGCTCATTTGTGAAATCAGCATTGACCTCTCATTCTCATCATAATCTGCAGGAAGAAAAGAAACCAGAAGAATATTATTACACTTAGAAGATTCTGCTACATGCTTCTCTGACAAAAACTGATCAGCAGCAAAATTAATTGTGCTTACTGTCAATCTCCCTGATATTACAAATGGCAGCATCAAGTTCTGCCCGCATTGCAAATCACTTTTGATAATGATACCTATATTAACATGAACATCATCATCAACTTTGATATAGAAATCAGCATCCCACAAATTAACAGCAGTGGCAAAGTATGCTGACAATTCAAGGTATCCTTCAACATGATCCTGCAAAATCATAACACAGATTTTAAAACCTGTTGATTTTTTTTCCCTTCAATTAAATGTGATTATACTATCTTGTCAAATGATTATTACCAGCCTTAGAATATCTCCATGCTTACTATCTTCTGCTTCAATAGCTCTATCTAGGATTCCACCTGATGTGGCACTGAAGAAGGAACAAAAAAGTTCAATTTAGAATACATTCAATGTTAAAGTGGCATTAATAGTAATTTAACAATTATCCTCGGAGATATTTGAACTTTATCTCTTGAGTTTATACAAATCAAGATTTTACTACTAAGTTGACACCTCGTAGACTAAAAAAAAACATGATAGAGTTGGCATTGGTAACTGTGCAATAAAACTAATGACTTGAACATAAACTAATAACTTGAACACTGGAAATTTTTATGTTTGAATAATAACAAAGAGAGAGATGTTTGGTAAAGAGTGTTGACAGATCATAAACATAATCCAATTTTAGCAGAATGTTTGCTGGATTTGTTGAGCAAGTTCATCCGCACTCAGTTGGCATTCAATTCCAATCTATATCAAATTAAATTAATACAACAAAAGTACTATTAGAAACCAACGTCATATGTATACTATTCTCTTTTAAGCTCTCTAATTTACCTTACATTAAAGGTTGTCAAAACTAGCAATACTTGATGAGAATTGAAATTCTTACTGTGTCGAGGGAATCAGCACCAAGTGCTGAAAACTTGGTTTCTGGGGTAAGCTCAGACTCAGGAGGCAAAGCAAGTTGTTTCCTCACAACCTGGCTCACTTTCTGCACTGTCTCAGGTTTAGCCTGAATCTTTAACAAAATTCAAACATGTTATTAATCTTCCTTGCAAAATTTTCAAAGATAAAATGCATTCAAAAGGGAATTAAATCAAACTTACTGCACAAATGCGGAAACGAGAAGATCTCAAAGAAGGAAAGCTCCTCCTTGTCCATTCCACAGAAACTGCCCAAAAACTTGAAGTTCTGTAAGAACCCTGCATCCATGTTTGAAGTTTTAACCTCTAAAATAAAATAAAAAATTCACTTCTTCCTCACCTCATAAAAAAGTAAGGGTCATTAAATAATTAACAAGAATTTCAAAGTGGTTTAAGATATTAAATAAGTCACATTTTATCTAATAGATTCTATACAAGGATATCTTTAGATTCAGTGAGCTTATAGAAACAGTTTATAACACGTCTATAAACTTTTTTCAGCTCATATTTCTATAAGCTATCCATATTAGTTTACAAAAACAACTTGTATCTTATATAAAAACAATTTAACTTAACTATGTATTTTGTTATAGAAATAGTTTGTACATAACACTTATATATAAGGGCTTATACTCTAAGTACTTAATTATGTTGTTTATCCAAACATGACCTAATCTATGTTGTGTGTGCACCAAAAGTAATTGTAATAGTCTCTAATTCTCGGCCAACGCTTAATTTTTGAATTCAAGCAATGAGCAAAGGACTAAGAAACCAAATTTTGAGCACCAAAAGTAAGTTGCAAATTGCACTCAAATTTTAGAAACCAAGACTAACAACCCTTAAAATCTCTCCGTCTAAGGTAAATTTTGCCATCAAGATAATGTGTGTATTCCCCTGCCACAACCAACACATGAAAAAGTTGGTGACTATGACCAGCAATATCAAACGTAGTATGTGAGATCAAGTTAGAAACATCATTTCCTAAACATACACAACAACAAATCAGAAATTCAAAACCCTAAGCGAAGTTAAAATCAGCTTCAACTCAAATCTCTGACTCTAAAACACAAAATCAAGTGAACCAGAAAATCGAATTGAAATGTACCAAGATTAATGTCGGAAACTAACGAGAAAGCAAATACCTCAATAAATTGAAAGTGAAATCGGCTTGAAAAGCTGAGAAAGATTTGACGAATGAGAAGTTGAGATTTTAAGTTTAGGGTTTATCAAGGTACTGTTGATTTGCATATAGATTTGAGTTTATTGGCCCTATTTTAGTAACATTACACTCTCAATTTGTTAAGTATAAGTTTCTATTAATGAAAATTTATAGAACGTTAATGTTGAATTATCATTTTAATCATTGCGATAATCATTTTCGTTCATATTAACTTAGTCTCTGTAAATTGTATTTTTCATATATCTTTTGATAATAAATTATATATTTCACATATAATTTTAAGGACTAAAATGATAGTTAACTATACTTAGATGTTAAACTGAATTTTATTAAAAAAAAATGTTTGTATTGAAACAAATAAACAATTCATGGCTAATTCAATTTGTATCTTGATTTTTTGATATATCTAACTAGACTATAAATTAGTACAATGAACTAGTTACCTTTCATTAAGTCATACACAAATGATCTCTTTGCTAATCCTTTTTCCACCCGATTAGTGTATGATATATGATATCATTGGAGAAAGAGTACAATAACCAGATGAATGGTCAACCATTTTTACACAAAAATTCAAACTTATAGCCAATTACAATATCAAGTAGTTAGGTCTAATAGTTAATAATTTTCATCTGAAGTGGGTTTGTTTGAGTAATGCTCAAAATTAATCTTAAAATTAAACAATCTATAATTCTATAATTCGATTTTAGTATCTATGAGTAAGCTCTAAATTAGTCGGTGTCCATTTTTTTTTCCTGATAAATTACAGCGTTAATACACACAAAAATAACATACAATAAATAATTCATGTATAAAGGTGTTTCCAAACTCATATATATTTCTATATAAAAGTAAAAATGTTAGATCATAGAAGTTTAATAACGTTTAGGAAAAAAATAAAAGTAAAAAAAAAACAAAAATATCCAACATTTGCTGCGGAAATTGCTGCCGATTTTTCCTGCAGAAATTTACCGCAGATAAATCCTAAGGAAAACTGTGAGATTTGCTTGGGAGTATGATCGGTAAATTCACCTAAGTATTACCTGCGGATACATTTCCGCAGGCAAATCCATAGGTAAAACGCTAATTACTAAAAATGTACTTTAAAAATTATTTTTAACAAAAACTTAAACAAACGGGATCTAAGACTTACTCCATTTGGAATTAAATATAAGTAAAAATAGTAACTAAAAATTGATATATCTGTTCTTAAATTAATAAAAACTAATTACATTAACTTTTTAATTACATAGTGAGTAAAGACTTATTTTAATCCCTAAGAAAAACTAAGAGACACAACTTAGTCATTGAGAAAAATAAAGATAATTTTAGACTTAGAGAAAATTAATTAGGACAACTTAATCCTTACCTTATTTAACATTGTTTGGTTGATGAAGGAAAGATGGAAGAAAGAAAAAAAAATGAAAAAAAAAGATCGAAAAGACAACAAAATAAAGAAAATAAGATGATTATTTAGTAGTTTAGTGTAAAATATTTTACATTATCATCCATGAGAATAATTGATTTTAACACATTAGCTAAGAGCCCTTTTGTCACAACTTCTCTGTATTTTTATTATGGTAACTAAAACTTACCTGTATTTTTATTATGGATTAAATTAGGTCTCTCGATCTTTTTTAGAGCTTAAATTGAATCTTCACCTTTACTTGTTTTATTTATATTTTATCCTAGCTCAATCTCTACTGGATGTAAATCTCTTTGTAAGAGCTCAATGAATTCACTTATCGTCCCTACCTTAAATTTGAGATGGAATACCATTTCATCACCCTAAAACTTTTTCGAGTAAAGACTCATTTAGTCATTGAGAAAAATAAGAAGACCCAATTTAATTAGTCTCTTTGAAAATGAATATAACTTTTATTTTTGAGAAAATTAAACTGAGACAATTTAATTCCTATCTTCTTTACAATTTGTTTGGTTGATGAAGAAAAGATGGAGGGAAAAAAAATGAAAAGGAGAGAAAAAGAATAAAAAATAAGTTGATTATTTAGTAGTTTTATATAAGGGAAAATGAAAATAAATTATAATAAAAAAGAAATATGTATATTTATAAAATGACATAAATATTCTTAAGAAAAAATAATATAAAGAATAAAAATAAATATTTTATTACGAACAATAAAAACTTGTAAAATATAAAAAGAAAAATAAAGAGGATAAACCTATAACATTAATAAAGACAATATATAACCTATTAATAAATCCGCAGGTAACATATTTGGTGTAAAAAAATAAAATTAACTGACCAAATAAAAAATTAATTAAAGAAGTAATAATAAAACTTTTTCTATTAATAAAAAGTTTAAGATACCTAAATATTGTTATTAAGTGACAGACGCCACACTTGCCATAAAATTATGTTTGATTTATTTTATTATATAGATTATGTATTTTTTTTGCATAATGTAAGAGATTGAAGAAAACAAAGACAACTGCATAATTGATGACATTCAACATTAATAAGAAAAAAAAAAGAACGAAATTTAATTTAATATCTCGTGTCAATATATTTCATAATAACAAACTAGTATTTCATTGCATCATTCTTAATGTAGGGTTGCTTTTCTTCACTGCAACATTATTAGAAAAAAAATTCATAAGTTGAAAGCTCACTTATAGCTGATAGTTGTCAAAAGTATCTGAGGATTTAAATATTTTATTTCAACGTTATTTCTTGTAATTAATTTTACTTTTATTTTGAAATTTGATATGCAAAATAAGAAATCTTATTTCAATGCAACATTGTTAATGTTGAATTGTTTTCTTCAATTGACAAAATTGGCATTCTACACAAAATCTTGACTTACCATCAAATGTGCTAAACCAATTAATATTTCTAACTCTTTCAATAATTAAATCTTTTCTTGGGAGAAAATCAGCATCTTCTGATTGCTTTTTTGAATAAATTGTTGGCGAGGAATGAATAATAGGAATTTCCATTATTTCTTTTAACTGCCTTCTTCTAATATATGGAGCCTTAATTGATATATATTTTAAGTATTGGTAAAAGGATGCATATAGTCGTAAAAAGTTATTTCCTATTATCATATTTAACCCAATCTCCTGTTGAAATACCGTAGCTACCATAAATAGTCTATTTTGAATATTTAAAGTAATTCTCTTAGTTACCCAATTTAATGAACATCGATCTAGCTATTTGTATTTTTAAGGGTTTTTCTAATTTTTCGCATTTACTAAACAATGCTTTGGTTGCTATGCAAATGTACTTTATTTTCTTTTTCAATTAATTATAACTTTAACACATGTACTATTAGGATTCTGTTTGAAATACTTTTGTTATTATTTTTTAGGATAAATAGTACATGTGGTCCCTTAACTTAATTTTAGTTAACGTTTTAGTTATTTTTTTTTTTTCTCGATTTGGTCATTTATTTTAATTTTAAGTGACAATTTGATCTTTTATGTTTTAAAATGTCAACAATATTATTCTTTTTTTTACAAAAATTCAAAAAATTCATCAAAATTTTCAAATAAAACCCATAAAATTCATCAAAATATAATACAAATTTCATCAAATTCGTAAATCAAATCTTCAAATAAACTCATATTTTCATTCTTTATTTGATGTTGTTAGAGATGAAAATATGAGTTTATTTAAAGATTTAAGTTATGAATTTGATGAAATTTGCATTATATTGAGGATGATAATTAATTTTATGAGTTTTGTTTGATATTTTTGATGAATTTTTGCACAAAAAAAAAGGATAATATTGTTGACATTTTAAAACATAAAAGATCAAATTATCACTTAAAATTAAAATAAATGACCAAATCGGAGAAAAAAAAGATAAAGGATTTTATTTTTCCTTATGGTCCTTATCTTTCTTTTTGGACATTCATTGGCACAATGACTTAGGGGTGACAATACAACCCGCACATGCAAGTATTTATCCGAACCCGTCGTGATTTGGACGGGAAAAACCTGCTTTCATTGGGTACGGGTGTGAATGCGAATTTTCTCTAATATTAAAACTTGGGGGAGGTGGGTTTGGCAGTGTTGATATCTACCCCGCACCCGAATCCGCCTCACTAGTAATATTATTGTTATTTTTTAATTTTATATACATGTATATATTTAATATTTTTTTAAATATTAAAAAATATAATCATCTCCCTATAAAAAATATAAATGGGTGCGGTGTAGGCGGAGAAATTCAAACCCCGTCGCAGATAGAAATAAAGACTTAACTTTCACTCCATGTATTCGTCTTTTATCCTCACCATGAAGTTACTGGGTTTATAAATATAGATGAGGTTAATGGTTCTTGTTTAATTAATTTATCTAATTGTTTTAATTTTTTAGGCCTTCTAAATCTTTTATTGTTATACTTCTATTATTTTCTTCGTGATCTAAAAGATTTTCTAGATGATGAAGAATCTATTGGATTTTATAAATATTTTTATCTTCATCAACTTCCTTTTCTCTATTTATATCATTTAACGTTTTTTTGTATATTACTAATTTCATTACGTTCATTTTTAATTCGAATGGATGTATAATCTGCAATTTTATTAGTATTTTCTTAACTAAAATGATATTTTTAATAATTTTGTTTACCGTATTATTTAATTCTATATACATTATTTCAATTTCTTTCGATATCCTCGTTTTTATTTATTTACTTATTTATTTTTTCAAAATATGTGAGTAATCAAACTTTTTCTAGTAGTGTTTCACTCATTTCAAGCTTCAAATTTAAATTTCACTTTCACTCTTAATTCTCTCCCTCTTCCTCCATGCCAAATTTATCTTTCCTTGCATAAAATATTTTTCTCTCTATTCACTCATTTCAAATTTCACTCTTGATTGCTTCTCTCTTCCTCGATTCTAAATTCTATCTCATCTCTTAGACTTTGTCAGTTTGAAGAGGAAGAGAGAAATTTGAAAAAAAAACAACGAAGAAATAAAAATAATGAAGAACTTTAAAAAGAGCGAGTTTCGAGACGTTTGTTTTTATTCATAATACAAAATTCTTCTATTTTGGAGGCAATTCAAAAATTGTATTAAAGGAGAATTTTGAAATGCTTAGAAAAATTCTTTAAATCATTTTTATTTTGTTATAATACTCTATAAGTTATATATATATATATATATATATATATATATATATATATATATATATATATATATATATCATATGAATTCTCTTATCATTCTCTACGAAATCACTTTCTTAAAAAATGTATAAAAAAAAATCTTTATATTTTTCTATTTTTTCCTCCCTCCAAAGCTCTCTCTTACCCTTCCCTCCAAACTCACAAACAAAGCATTAGAGAATACTAATTATATATAACTTACTTATAAATGATACACGGGAAATATTTAAAAATAAGGGATACATATTTATAGTTGATGCATAAAAAGAAACACATAGCAAATATTTGTCGGTGATAAATATAAAAATATTTGTCAGTGTTATATAAAAAGAATATGAGACTAATATTTATCATTGATAAATATTAAAAAAAAGGATACATATTTATAACAAAGGCATAAAAAACATAAGACAAATATTTGTTAATAATAAATCTATTATCAAGAAGAAAACACTATGTTAAAAAAGGAAAGTGATTTATTGAAAATTGACATAAATAATTCTACCAAATCTACAAACACTTTTCAAAAAAAAAAATCATGTGTTCTCAAGTAGGAGTTTTTGACAAAGAGAGATTAAGATTTAAACAGTCTCAAAATCAGAAAATGTATGAAATTTTTTTAATTTCTAATAAAGAAGAAAAAAGATTGAAAAATATAAATGCCCCTACGGTAACAAAAGTGGTTATCTTGAATCATTCTTCTTTAGAAAGAAACCTAACCAAGGAAAAAGAGAACATTTTGTCCACATAAAAGAACATTCTTTATACATAAAAGAACATTCTTTCAACTATGAAGAACGCTCTTTTAACAAAGAAACATCTAAAAAGAAATGTTCCTTTTACAAAAGATATGGTCATTTAGAAGTGTTGTCATAAAAAGATATCTTATGAAAATGTCACTAACCAAAAAGGACCTAGGTCATTATGGGTACTTAAGATGTTACTAACTTCACTTGCATTAGTGTCTCCTAACCAAGAACAAAAAGTCTTGGTACTTGGAAGTGGATGCTCAAGACATATGACTAGAGATAGACACTACTTTCTCTCATTTGAGAAAAAGAATGCAAGGTCAATGACATTTGGAAACAATGACAAATCTTAAATAAAAGGTGAAGGTATCATAGGTAAAAAAGACTCTATAAAAATTGAAGGTGTTCAATATGTGAAAGGTTTGAAACATAATTTACTTAATATCAGTCAATTATGTGGCAATGGTTTTGAAGTTGATTTTAAATCTAATTTATGTGAAGTAAAACAACCTTCATCTATAAAAACTTCTTTCTCTAGGTCAAGAAAAAAGAAACTGTATGTTTTATACTTAGATGAATTACCAGTTGAATCTTGTTTTATAACTGTTGAAAAAGACAAATAAATTTGGCATAAAAGGGTTGGTCATGTAAGTATGAAAATCATTTCAAGGCTATCAAAACTTAACATAGTTAGAGGTCTTCCAAAGATCAATTTTGACAAAGAAAAAACATGGGAAACATGTGTTAGAGGTAAGCAAGTGAAGAGTAGCTTTCACTATATAAACACAATTTCAACTAAAAGACCTATTGAACTACTTCACATTGATTTGTTTGGACTTGTCAAAACTGCAAGTCTTGGTTTGACACCCTAAACCCCAAATTAATATAAATTTTTTTTTTCTTATTATTTTTAAAATAATGAAATTGTTCAAAAAAAAATATATATAAACTTTCAAACATTTTTTTTTCAAGGTAAAGGGTATCTCGTAATCCCTTAACATGTCACATTAATAAAAAAAATTTCCATCAAACATAACAACTCAAAATCATAATTTTAGACAACAAAATCTCTTGGACGTACACGTAAATAAATTTAGCAGCAAATATAGTCCTAACCCGGAGTCACTATAAGAATGGGAATTCCCAAATTAAAAAGACGTAAAAAAACATATAATAAAAGTCTTCAAGACAAGATGGCTTCCGCCACTCTAATGGTACTAGTCATCACTTGGAGCTTGCAACTCGTCTGCGTCCATCGCAAACGCCAAACACAAACAACGAATGGTGAGTTTCGAAATTATGTAACAATATAAGATAAACGAGGAGAACACGCAAGTAGTTAAAACAACACAAATAAAGAGAAACATTCAAGAACCTAATATCAAAGGTTAATCTAATTGAATCACAATAAAACAGTTACAAGGATGAAATGTTATGCATGTCCTATACTCTATACATCTTCATCATTTGGTACCATTCTACTCTGAAGTACTTATGCCACTACAGGAGTGGACGGACAATTCATGAATGACCAAGTCCTCATAGATCCCCTTAACTCAACCCGAGACACATATACGCGACGACGGGGGTACTCTTGTGTTGCACGGTAGCTCCTGACCTTAGGGAATAACCCACTAATCCACTTAGGAATTTCCCACCACAGATACCCCCAAGGTCTATCAGTCTTACCTACAATTCGACTGTACTTCCCCGAATCACTGGACTTGTCAAACCCTCCCTATAGGGTGACAAAATAATCTTCACTGCACAAGTCTCTAACATCTAGTTCACACTTATTCAACGATCGCAACTCGACAATTCTTAATTTGAATTCACAATATTCATCAAATTTACGTCTACATAAATATCAGTCATTCCACAACAATCATCAAAATTTACATCATTATATATATATATATATATATATATATATATATATATATATATATATATATATATATATACACATTACTCAATCTCAATAAAATCCCAATATTTAGTCTACGCTACTCACAATGCACAATCTAGTCTTATCAATCACAATTCCAATGGCAAGAGTACTCAAGTATATATCATTCATACAACTCGACGATCACAACTCGACGATCACAACTCGACAATTCACACTTATTCAACGATCACAACTCGACAATTCTTAATTTGAATTCACAATATTCATCAAATTTACGTCTACATAAATATCAGTCATTCCACAACAATCATCAAAGTTTACATCATTATATATATATATATATATATATATATATATATATATATACATTACTCAATCTCAATAAAATCCCAATATTTAGTCTACGCTACTCACAATGCACAGTCTAGTCTTATCAATCACAATTCCAATGGCAAGAGTACTCAAGTATATATCATTCATACAATAATAATCAGCATAAGGTTTCATAAAATTAAACAACATGCGATCTTTATATAAATAAATTCACGGAAATTCTATAGGTTGCTAAATTGTATTTTAGTCCTCACTATTACCCATTCATATATTATTAATTAATTACTATTACTTAATAAGGTTCGACCATACGTAGTGAGCCCCGAATGAATATCTGAGAATTACGGTATTTCCATTTATCCCACGTTATTTTATACTCATAAAATCAAACCTCCTCTCACCCCTTATCTCGATTGAAAATTTCGTCAAATAAATCTGATCTGCTAATTTGTCGCGTCTTCATCGACCGTCGTCTCTAATAATTCGTCAAGGTAATAGAACCACACAACCAAATGAAATACAAATAAATTATTTACTAAAAATAAATAGGTAAAATTTATACTACTTGTAATATACACAAAATATTTTAATACTATGGATACCTATAACTATATTAACATAAAAGGTGTATCTTAGTTGAATTTTTGAAACAATTAGAATGTTCAATAACTATAATATATATATATATATATATATATATATATATATATATATATATATATATATTAGGGGTGTACATGAGTGCGGGTCGACCCGCTAACCCGACCACCCAACCCAATCCAACCCGATTTTTACCCGTATCCGGTCATTTTCGGGTCCGACCCAACCCAACCCGTTGAAACCCTCTTATATTTGGTTCGGGTAATGGGTTTAACAATTTGAACTCGTCGATCCGTAGACCCGACCCAATAACTAGTTATATATATATTTTTTTAAATTTTGTTTGGCAGTTCCAGCAGTCCAATATGGTTTCATTACTTTTCTTCTTTAGATTTTCAGCTTCTTGAAGTGTTTTGAGGAACTTGTTAAGTGCTTGTACTTGAAGTTGACATTACTTAGAATTGATGAATTTTCATATTTTATTGATTTACTGTTGTTGAATTTATTTATGTATTTGAAGATTGTTGAATTTATTTTTTTGTGTGAGAGGTTGATGATTTTTTAAAGAATTGAATGATGTGATTGAAATTTTATAGTTTTTGAGACATTCAAGTATGAAATATATTTTTATTCAATATATTTTCCCGTAAAATAAAAAATAGATTATTATTTATGTTTAACCCGTCAACCCAACTCAACCCAACCCGTTATTGATCGGGTCGGTTCGGTTCGGGTTAAATGAAAAAAATACGGATTTAGAACTTAACCCAACCCAAAGATAATCGATTGGGTCGGGTATCGGGTTTTGTCAAAACCGGCCCAACCCAACCCACGTACACCCCTAATATATGTCACATCGACTTGAAATAGGAGATATGTATGCCAATAACTGATACAGATCGGTAATGTGTTTCTTTTATAAGAGTGAAAATATATTTACAATTGTCTATATATTGAGGAGAATTTAAAAGCATGCCAATCAGGAATTGTCTTGAGAAATTATATTACATACGATTTTAATATCAATTGATTTAGATATCCAATTGAATTTATTCACGTTAATTTTAGCTTCAGCATAATGTAGCAACTCGGCTACTTTTAAAATGCAGAGAACAATTCTTGCTACAAACATACTTATAAATATAATAACATAAAACAATGTATAATTTTAATTACAATAAAGCAGAATCGCATAGCATATATGTAATGAAATTGATAGTATTTATTTAAATTGATGCGTACGATAAATCACTTTTAATTATAGCTAAATTAAAATAAAGTTTTTAGATGTAGATTAATTTCAGAATATATGTCCAGTAATATAATTCAATCATATCCAAGTCTATTATTACTAAAAATTGAAATAGAGGAATACATACCCAATTTTACTATGAGACAGATGATTGCAAGCAAACCTTGTTGACGTGTAGGGAGGAATTAGGAGTGAAATATAAAAAGAAAATAAAAGGATTCAGCGTTGTTTCTTTGCTTTTCTTCTTTTGGGGATTATGCTTTTTGGGAACGGAATGCCCAGACTAACGCGGCAATACCTTAGCCTATATTCTATCACTTTTATATATATATATATATATATATATATATATATATATATATATATATATATATATTATTAGGTTTAGTTGTCCGCCTTCTTCTCAAGAATGGGCATGTCCAGTTAGCCCATATTTCATTCTTATTATTATTAATTTATTATTATTATTATTATTATTATTATTATTATTATTATCATTACAATTATAAGCTCACTCTTTTAGTGCTAAAGTTAACACACTAGTGCAGCAATATACAGGTTTATTTCTTGTTTTATTTATATATATATAGTATATATATTTTTAAAACAAATTCAATATTATTAATATTAATAATTTAAATAAATCACTAAGACAAACACAAAGGGCAACCGCGAAGGAAATTAACGCACATATCAAACACACCGATAATAATAGTTGTGCATCATTATATCATTAAAATACAATAATAAGAAATTGGAGTGTTACACTTGGAGGAAAGAAATGTGGCATTGTCATTGTAGATGAATATTCAAGGTTCACATGGGTTTTATTTTTGAAACAAAAATATGATTCTTTTGAAGCTTTCAAAAACTTTTTTAAGAAGGTTCAGAATGAAAAAGGAACAAGCATTGTTTAAGTTAGAAGTGATCATAGAGGAGAATTTAAAAAGTTCTTTTTCAAAACAATTTTTTAGTACTACATTTAGGGGAGCTTTCTTTTAAACCTTATTTTGTGAAGGAAAATTGTTCATTAAATGCATAGTTATAGTTATTTGTCATCATAAAAAAGGGGGAGATTGTTAGTGCAAAAGTGGTTTTAGCTACAATCATATGGTTGATATTTTGATGATAACAAAAACAAACAAATAAAGAACAATTATCCCTTAACTATATTTGCTAAGTGTGTAGATTAAATTAGAAGACACTTCTTTATATTTATTTTAAGGTAACGTAAATTACAAGTAAATTAGAGATAATAATATAAGTGTTTCTAAACACAAAGAATATTATCACCTAATAAATAAGTAATTATGTCTACTAATAGAGCAAGTCGTAATATAGCAATAAGAAGTATTGTGATATGCAGTTCAAGTCAAAGCATTATCAGTCTGTGTTCTGATATAAGCTAGATCCTTTAATGAACAAGGAAAAAATAATCTACTAAACAAAGTTCTCAATGGCTTTGAAGAAGCTGTTAAAGTTGTGTCTGATTCTGATGAAAGTAGTCTCAAACGCGCCTTCAGTGAATTCACTAATACAAGCAATGAACTGAATGTTCTGCCTCTAATAAAATGTATCAATCAAAATGATCTTCTGCCTCTAATAAGTGTGTCAAGAAAAATGATTGTTAACCTCTAATAACTGTGACAAGCACTGTATCATCTAACTCTGATGAAAGTCAACACTCTAGAAAGTCAAAGATCTGAATAGTCAACGCTTTATGGAAGACAAATATGTTTATCCTCTGGTCAACATCTTGAATTCGTTAAATTATCTAAAAGTCTACGTGACATCCTCTGTGTAACATCCTCTGAGATCTACCCTCTTAAAATTGAAGATACGGAGAATCAATCATGAATATATATATATATATATATACATCTTAAGGATTGGTTTGTCTTAATTGGTGATTGAAGATCTCCAACGGTAATATTTTTAACATAAACTTTTTCTCCCTATTTAAGAAGAACTCGCTTAGTCAATAGTGCGTATAAGAGAGAATGAAAAAGGCAAGGTGTTAAGAAGAAATTATGAAAAAACCAAGAATACATCAAAAGAAAAGTATGAATGAAATTTTTTCTCAATAGAGAGTTATTAGAATTGATGTAAATCAATCAAAGTGTTTTTACATACTTGGACTGATATATGACTTGATATGTAACATCATCTCAATGAGAGTTAGAATTCAAGAAACAAACTTTGTGTCAATTTAAACACAAACTAGAACTAATGTAAATCATCCTGATAGTGGCAACAACTCTCTCACCCCTGAAAGGTACTTGAAAAGGTACAACAACACTCATGAACCTCAACGGAAGGTTGACAGAAAGTTGAAGAAGGGTTCTGAAGATGACAACCTGGAAAGGCTAGAGAAAAATACTTAAAGCCTGAAGAGTTAGAGTAAGTAATACTTGTATGCTATTAATTGAAATAGTGGATTAAGTCATCGACTATACTGAGGAAAAATCTCTTTGTAAGGGGAGGACTAGATGTAGCAACAGTCTGTTGTGAACTAGTATAAAAATATATGTGTTTCCTTTTGCTCTTTCTATTTCTCTCATCTTAGTTCTTTATGATTCAACGTTAATCTGACTAAACCTATTTTATAAGAGTAAGTTGAATGTTTTGATAAGAAATAATTTCATGTAAAGCAATTGAAGTATCTTTCAGAAATTGAGAAACACAATTCAAACCTCCCCCTTTCTTGTGTTTTCTAGCACCTTTAGAACTTCGGAAAGACAAAAAGTCAAATATCTCTTATTTCTACAATTTTGGTTGTTATTGCTATATTTTGAACAATAAAGATAACTTGGGAAAATGTGACTTAAAGTCAAACAAAAGTATTTTTTTAGGATATTCTACATCCTCCAAAGGATATAAAGCATACAATTTAGAAACTCAAGTTATGGAAGAAACTATGCATATGTTGTTTTTGATGAATTTGATGAGTTACTTGATGAAAGTAAGAATGATGATGAGGAAGTTGAAGTTGGAAACAAACAACAACAACAATTTAATGATAAAAAAGATGAGAATGATCAAACCTCTACTTCACAAATTCCACCAAGAAATTGGAGATTGATTGAACATCATCCTCAAAATCAAATCATTGCAAGAACCACTGATGAAATTAGAACTAGATTATCCTTTAGGAATTATGATTCTAATATGGAAATGATATCTCAAATTGAACTCAAATCCATAAATGAAGCAATCATAGATGATCATTGGGTTGAAGACATGAAAAAAGAATTATTTCAATTTGAGAAGAATGGAGTTTGGACTTTAGTTCCAAAACCTTGAAAAATCTTTCAGTCATTGGGAAAAGATGAATGTTTAGAATCAAACTTGATAAAGAAGGTAAAGTCATTAGAATAAACTTAGACTTGTAGCTCAAGGCTACAATCAACAAGAAGGTATTAACCAAGATGATACTTTTGCACCAGTTGCAAGGTTAGAAGTAGCTAGCACTCTTCTTGCATATGCATCTCATAAAGGCATTAAACTTTTTCACGTGGATGTCAAAAGTGCTTTTCTAAATGGATTTTTGAATCTAGAAGCTTATGTTCATCAACCTCCTGGTTTTAAAAATCATGAAATGCAAATCATTTTTCAAACTTACCAAAGCTCTATATGGTTTAAAACAAGCAATTACGACTTGGTTTGAGAGATTAAATACTTTTCTAATATAGAATGATTTTTCTAGACGAAAATTTGACTCTACACTTTTTAGGAAAATTAATAAATCTTATTTATTAATTCCATGTGTATGTTGATGACATCATCTTTGGTGTTATGAATGAGAAAATGTGTGAGGATTTTCCAAAATTCGTACAAAGTGAATTTGAGATGAGCATGATGGGAGAATTAAGATTTTTTTGGGATTGCAAATCAAGCAACAAAATGATGGTATTTTTATTTGTCAAGAAAAATACATTAAGGACCTTCTTTAGAAATATAAAATGAATGAAGGCAAAATCATGACAAATTTCATGCATCCATCATCAAATTTGGACAGAGATGAAAAAGAGAAATATATTTTTGAAAAGGAATATAGAGAGATTATTGAATCATTGCTTTATCTGACTGTCAGTAGACTTGGCATAGTCTTTATAGTTGGTTTATGTGGAAGATTTCAAACATCTCCTAAAGAATCACATTTAACTGTTGTTAAAAGAATTTTCAGATACAACGAATGTTCTCATTTTGTTCTTGTAGCCTATTGTGATGTTGATTATGTTGGTCATGACTGTCTTAATGTTTTTTGAGGCCCTGTACGAATCTAAAGAATTCGGCCCCTAATAAAAAATGGTAAATTATTTTGAAATATTATATTTTTACCAAATGAAATACAAAAAACTCAAACTATTCTATTTAAATTCATTAAAATAAGTAAATTGTAAATAACACCATCATGCTAATACTAACCTTCTTGCTATTTAAAAAGAGTCATCCTTCTAACACTTTTTGAAGCAAATTCATCAACCAAGTGTTAATATTGTATTGTCTCCAAAAGATTATTATCAATTGCTATCAGTGCGAATCCATTAAGTCTTTCTCGTACCTTTGTAGACCACACGTAAGACTTCAACAACTTCAGTTTTGGAAAATTGTTTTCTATAGAACCAACTGTCACGAGAATAGTCAACAAAATTCTATATGCAATAATTGTATTAGGAAAACAATCTAAGTCTTCCTAAAAAAGATTCCTCAATAGTAATAGAGTTTTAAGAAACACCAACATATCTTATTATCAATTGTTCTTCGTGACTAACAACAGGAGTACAATCAAGTATCACTAAGAAATACTTTGCTTGTTTGATTTTTCTAACGGTTTCATTTTTAATTGCAAAATCAAATAGTAATGTATTAACTCATTTTGTATGTTATGCCCAAGATAATGAAAGTGAACCTTATCATCTGTAATACGTGTAACATGATCTTGGACAGTTGAGTAAAACTCAACTAACATTTCAATTAAACCCAAAAAATTTCAATTTCTATTTCGTACAATCTCTCATTAGAACCACGATATGTCAAACTATGTTTAGCAAAATTTCACTATTAAAATAATTCTTTTTAAAACATTTTTCAATGTTCTTTTTCTTTCACAATGAGTCTTTGAGCCGTTTTATCAATAGTTTGACCTTTTTTCAGCCTTTGACACAACTCATACCAAGTGGTAATATTTTTAACATGATCCATGCTTATCTCATGCTCTCTAAGTCTTTCACCAATATGTGACCAATCACCAAAACTCTCATTTGTTAATTGACCTTTACCGATCCTTTTTTAAAAAACTTTACAACAAAAACAAAATACTCTATCAATAATGAGTTCCTAAAATCTAAAATCATTAATGAGTTCCTAAAATCTAAAACCCTAACATCAGATTAAATCCTAATAGATAATAAGTTCCTAAAATCAGTAAATCAATCATTTCAAACAAATTGAGTGCCTTAATCAGTAAATCACAAAACTTGACCATCAAGAATACCCTAACATCAAGATTCTAACCTCTGGGCTTTTGTGGTGGCGCCTGGTAACTGTAGCAGAGCTGTCACATACTCACAGTGGTGGTGTGGAGAGGAGATGATAGTTGAGAGAAATTAGGTTTAATCTTAGAGAATATAGTCTTCGTTTCGAAAATGAATATTTATTTTGGGCATAAGGTGCAAATATAAAACTTGAGAGTGGTCAGTATACAAAATTAAGAATACAAATGCAATTTTTCAAAGTTCTGGTATTATATAAAAAAAAAAAAATTGGGGGTCTCCCTAATTGGAGGCCCTGTCCGAATGTTCTGGTCGCACAAGGTTATAGTCAGCCCTGTTGTTGGTGACAAAATTGAAAGAAAAAGCACAAGTGATGTTTGTCAATTCCTTGGAGAAGCTCTTGTGAGTTGGTGATGCAGAAAGCATAACACTATTGCAATTTCAACAACTAAAGCTAAATATGTCTCAGCTGTAAACTGTCGCTTACAAGTTTTATGGATATGAAATCAACTTGAGGATTTCTCTTTAAGGTACACAAATATTCCAATTGTCTGTGATAACACAAGTGCTATTAATTGTTCAAAAACCCTCATTCATGATCAAAGCATGTTGAAATTAAACATCACTTTATTCGTGATCATGTGAATAAGCACTAAAAACCAACTAGCTAATATTTTCACAAAACCTCTTGATGAGGATTGTTTTGAATTCATCATGGAAAAGTTGAAAATTGTAAAAAATCTTGAGCAAAATCCTTGATTTTTAAGCATTCAGAATGTTCTTCATGAATAAGAGAACGTTATCGTCTCTGGGAATGGGAAACATCTTACACTATTTTTTCTTCAAACCAAGTTTTCGCAATTTAAATGTGAAGATAGCCATTGGATGAACATTCTAACTATTATGTTGCATGCTTACTCAACTCAAACGATTACATCTAATAGGACATCATTATCTTTTAGATTTACTTTTAAGATTTCAAACAATTATACTATTCATTTGTACTTCACTCTAAATAGTCAATTTTTAACTTAAAATACATTGTAACACCTCAATTTTAAAAGCGACGGTGAAATTTTTTTTTAAAATAACTAAATACTTATGGATAAAATTTTCATAATCTCCCTTTAATTTAAATCAGAGTACAATATTTAATTGTAAAATTATTTTTCCAAAATGACGATTAGAATCATTGTTGCATTATATAAAATGATTTTGACATAATTGACTTACTAACAATTGAACAATTCACATTAATAAAAAAAAGTCACAATTGTTTCAGATACATAAATTCCATTGCGACAACAATATTGCAATAAGGAAGGGAGAATAAATAAAACTCTTAAATAAAATCCTAAGTTGATCTTTAACTCTAATTGAGGGTGACTAGCTACAGAGGACCCACGAGTGGCATCAAGCCTTACTACTTCCAATCGCCAATCTAAATCATTGCTCTGTCACGTCTTCGACGTCGTTGCAATTCCCACACGACTCAAAACTCTAAGAACATGGTGCGTAAGCTCGGTCCACAATAATAGTAGAGAGTCACGATCTAAAAACAACAATATATACGAAAAATACAAACCACAAAAGCATAACATGGCATGGTATCAAGTGATAAATAGACATACATACAAATATCATCATATAACAAACATGACTTGTGTGACAAAACACCCTAATGCAATGCTTATATGATAGTGTTGAGACAAAATCTCAATTTAATGTTTTGATGAAAACAAACAAAAAGTTAATTAAGAATGTTAATTATGATTCTAAATGATATGTTAATTTAATCTGTGCTCTTGAGTGTTTTTATTCAAAGATAGGAACCAAGCAAAGCAATGAAATCAGATGAAAAACTAAACAGAACATTCTTGACTATAAGTTGTAAGAAACGGAGAATGTTCTGCAGAGTCAAGACTGATCGTCATAACCACTTGACCAATCAATCTCCACTATTTCAACAGAGCTTTTGCCTCTAATCTTTATACTAAGTTCATCAGTACATGGCAAGGAACAAGTAGGAATCATTCTTGTTAAAGAAGGCTTTCGAATCACTAAGTTAAAAGGTCATGAAGCAAAGCAAAATAAACAGGTTGTAACTTTCTCCAGCCTGAACTGTCAAGAAAGTTAAACCACGACTGAACCTCAAGATTGATCATCAATCTCTAGATTGTTCAGAACACTAACAGACCAGATTGATCATCAATCTCCATTTCTGCAGAATTTCAGCATTGATCTCCTTACTTCTGCAGAAGTTTATAATCATTCACCAAACTGTTTTGGACAGAATCAAGGCTCTAGATCGAAGCTGTAACATCAATAATTACATATGAAGCTTCAAAGATCATTAAACACAAAGGCAAACTGATCAAGGACGATTGTAAACAGCATCAGTCAAACAGGATTTAAAATGTTCAAAGGTTGGAATATTTTTAATCATATATATTGGTTTTGGTCAAAACTGACAGAGCACTACCAACAGCTCTTTTGACCATTATTAAATGTCTTAAAAGCCTATAAAAGGAAGGCCAAGCTCAAGGAAAAATCAAAGCTTCAAGTACTAAGCAATTCATTACTCATTTCAATCATACTTGAATTTCTCTCACTCACATACATTGAATCAGTTCTGATTTTTTCATTCGATTCCTAGAATCATTCTCGTGTATTTCTCTGTCAAAGAATCAGATCTCAAACAAGAGTTGAGACATCTCAGATTCTAACAAAACAATCTCATCATTATTGTAAAACTCGAACTATAAGAGTTTAGTATAGTTTGGGTAGATTGTAAGAAATCCTATCAAGGTTGATAGGTGACCTAATTGAACTCCTTTCTGGGTGGAAAGGTTTTAACTTTGTAACAGATCAAGGTTGATCTGAGCTAGGTGCTATAAAACCAAGAAGGTTTTTTGTCTTAAACACTTAGTGGAAAATCTCACAGTTGTGAGGACTGGACGTAGCTCGAGTTGGGTCAACAAGGATATATCCTTGTGTGGTATCTCTTTCCTTATCTATTTACTTTCAGTCTGATTGATTATCGAGTTAAATATATAAACTGAATTACTGATTTTAACTAACCAAGAACGTTCTCCGTTTTCTGGTTAAAACCAAGAACGTTCTCCGTTTTCTGGTTAAAACCAAGAACGTTCTCCGTTTTCTGTGTTTCACAACCAAGATCAATCTTGAGTTATTTTCTTAAGTTTCTTCAAGAATTTTTCAATAGGAACATTTACAATTCAAACCCCCTTCCTTGTAAATCGACATTGCAACTTCAGACAGTGCATATGATTTCAGAATTTCCACACCCTCATCGAGAGGTGTAAAATGTACCGCCTCTCACCGATTAATACTAATTATCGATGTGCCACCTATCACATATGAACATGATTTACCAGAGTGCAGTTTATCACAAACCTATACGACTCAAAAATCCTCGTAAAGATAAGGTGGACCAATCAACTCATAGAACTACCCTATGGCCCATCACAGTCACCACTAACATCGTGGTCCATCACGGTCACCACTAACTATGAAATGCATGAGCATACTCTAGCTCTTTCATATCAATCATTATGTAAATGCAGCTATTAAAAGACTCCATTTTAATATTTATTAAACACTAATAATTTTTAATACTTTTTTTATAGCATACTCGAGACATATTCTCATCAATAAAATTCATAAAACATATGTTATCAGTTATGAATAAGTAATCACATCAAATACATAAACAATTGTGTGCACATTTATTCACCACTAGCGCAAAACGCACTCTACATTCAAGCATATATAATATCGTTAGAATCTTTACCTCGACGACGCTTTATTACACAAGCAACTTACGTTACACCAAAATAACCTATCCGACGATTCCAACGACACCTCTCGATTTCCTTGTACCTTAAACCAATCAATTAACTTAATCAATACAAGTTTCTAAACCAACCCCCAAATGAACCCTAGGACAATTTTTTTTTCAAACTTATTGAAGTTCAACTCAAATTTGTGGCTGTAACAACTTAGGACAAAATATTTTATTAACAAAATCAATCAAAGACAAACATACTCACACAATTTGGAATTTTGGTTAAGTCAACAATCAACTTCACAAATTTCAACAGTTTAATATTTGAAAAACTAGTAGAAGGCTTGTATCACGAAATCTTATTAATAAAAAGTCAAATACTAAGAGTTTCATTATTCTAACTATTCAAAATCATGATTATTCCAATTTGACATTTTTGAAACCTTAATCTTTATCAACTATGTTTTGTATATAAACTTTCACACAAAAAACCACATTTTTCATCAACACAAAATATTTCCCAAGTTTACAATTTTCTTTTAAGTCTCCAACTTAAATCTTCATTCTTAATTAAACCACATATCAAAACCCAAAATTTTAATCAATCATTGTTTTTCAAAACATCTAAATACTTCTTCAACCTCAAATTTTAGTATAAAGTTGACATCTTTACTATAAAAATCAAAACTTTCAACTTCAAAACTTAAGATTAAACCTCAAAACTTTGTACATAAAGTGAATATTTGTCTTTCAAACCTTTTTGATATACAAATCTTGAACTCTTATTTTTTTATTTTTTTTTAAATATGAACTATTCTGAAAGTTTCTTGAAACTTTATTTTTCAAAGTTAAATCTCTTCATAAAAACTTTAGAAAAATAAAACATATGATAGCGGTTTTATTTTTTAATTTTGGTTTTGCTGACTAAAAACTTAAAACACGGAAAATTGATAAATTTTCATTAATGAGAATTCTGTAATATTGTACAACTTGGGAATATAAAAAACTTGTCTATCAGGTTGATCTACAATGAAGATGTGCATGGGAATGCTTTGATTTATTTCCTTGTTTTCCTAGTACATTTACCTTGTGTTATCCAACTTATAATATTTTTTAATAAACTTGAACATTTGTAGAGAAAATAAACACTACTTCTCTTTGTTTAATATTTAAAGCTAAATATAATAATTTTCGATTACAAATTTTCTTTCAATAATTATAAATATTGTCAAAAAAAATTATTGTAATTTCTTTTGAGAATTTTTTTTTGTAATTATAAATACAATAAAACATACCTAATGTTTAGAGGTGTAAGTGAGTATTCACAAACATGAATAATATGTCATCTGTTATCTATTCTATTGGATAAAATATTACTATTGTATTCTTCATAGTTCATACCCGCACAATTAAGATAGAAAATAAGTCGAACTGAATTGAGTTTATCTTAGCTCCGACTTGATAAATCTTAGTTTTGTTCTAAACTCAACTAAAGTTTGATATGAATTTTTTTTAGCTCAAAATTAATTCAATTCAAATTTGCAAACATTCGGTTCAACTCGTTAGCTCAAATCATATAATTCAAAAATTAATTTTATTTTTATCTTTGGCTAAACCAATTCACATTTTTATTTAATATAATAAATTTTATATTTTAAAATATTTCAATTTTTATTTAGACTAAAATAAAATATATTAAAAAAGAATGATTATAAAAGAGGGAATATGTATCAAACAACTTTTAGTTTTTTAAATTTTCAGTTTTTCTGATAAAATTTTAAAATATAATTGTAGCAAATAAGTTTTATCATTTTTTCATCTCTAAAACAATTTTTAAAAATAAGATTATCTAACATATATTTTTGTTTTTATTTCTTGAAAACAGTTTTCTAAAATTGATTTATAAAATAGATTTCAATAATTAAAAAACTAAAATTGTTTCAAACTAATAAACTTTTTGGTTTTAACTATAAATATGGAAACCTTGTTTTCATCAAAGTTCCAGATATAGAACTTTTAACACCTTAATCACAAAATCAACTTAAAACCAACATTTAAACAAAATTTTGAACTCTCTATCTATATATATACAACTCGGCTAAAACCCATTTTACCCATCAAAGTCTTTCAAAAAAATTTCAAATCCAAATCTAGTTTAAAACAGCTTAAATAATCAAGCACAACAACTCATATAATTTCAAACTTTAAATGACTCCAAATTTTAATACCACCATTAAAAATCAAAAGAGCACTTTTTCCTAACTTCTTTAAAATTCATAAAATTTCTACCAGATATAAAACTTCACAAAAACAATTCATTTACCACTTTATTTCAAAACTTATTCCAAAATTTTTGTCATGACCTTTGAAAATTTCATTTATCTCATTTCCTTAGTAAATTTCAACACAACAAACATAAAATATTCAGAGTTTTCTCCACCGCTAACTCAGTATCAATAATCTCGATTCATTTTCGAGACTCAAGGAGCTAATTATATAAACATAGAGAATTATAAAATTTACTTAAAGATTACATTACTCAAGAAAACTAATCATTTATGTTTTATCAATCACTCGCTTACTTTAAAATCTTGATTTCACAACTTTGAGTTTTTTTTTTAAAAAAATACACCACTTTGGTCCCCAAACACCACATCTAGTTATCATTTTAATTAAAAAAA
>JBBPBQ010000001.1:27313157-27338702 GCA_037974755.1 Cicer yamashitae | reverse complement strand
ACCACCTCCTCCTCTTTTGATATCTAAGGCCCCACCTCCCCCACCCCCACCATTCTATGGAGCTCCACCACCCCCACCGCCTCCAATGCATGGAGCGCCACCCCCACCACCTCCAATGCATGTAGCACGAGCACCACCTCCTCCGCCACTTCCAAGTGGTCAAGGCCCACCTCCTCCGCCACGTCCAGGTGGTCGTGGCCCACCTCCTCCACCACTTCCAGGTGGTCATGGCCCACCTCCTCCTCCACCTCCAGGTAGTCATGGCCCACCTCCTCCGCCACCTCCTGGTGGCCGAGGGCCACCTCCACCACCTCCTCCTGGAGGTCAAGCTCCTGGTGCTCCTGCACCTCCTAGACTTCCTGGTGGTGCACCTTCACCACCTGGGGCTGATCCTAGAGGGAGAGGGCGTGGACTTGCACGTCCTACAGGTGCTGGTGCAGCGGCACCCCGACGATCCTCCTTAAAGCCTCTTCATTGGAGTAAGGTAACAAGGGCACTGCAAGGAAGTTTATGGGAAGAATTACAAAGACACGGAGAAACTCAAATGTAATTTGACATGTCTATTATTGCAAGATTTTGTTGAGTCTTTTCAATTTTCTATAATTAAACATTTCACCCATGTTTTCAATATCCTTCTGGTTGTAATGATCGGTTTTACATTCTATCTTAGTGGACAAGACTTTGACGTTTCAGAGTTAGAGAAGCTTTTTGCTGCAAATGTTCCAAAACCTGCAGCTTCTGGAGGTAAAGCTGGAGGGCAGGGCAAATCTGCAGCATCCAAAAATGACAAAGTCACCTTGGTATTTTTCTGTACAGTCTGGAAATATGATATTCTAAATTATCCTTGTGAGATGTAATTTGATGCTTTCACTTGTTCTTTCCTTTTGGAAATGTATATGGCCTTCATATTAAAATTGGAATCTAATACCATTCTTTTAAATACCTAGTAATTTGTTCATATAAGAAGTCATTTTCACTTTGATATGACTTGAGTGGTTAGGTATTTGCTTTTCGATAATGAAGGAAACAAATGCACAATTTTCTTAAGTTTTATTATGCCAAGAAAAATATCGAGCATTCCTTTGTACATAAAGTGTTGAATTTGGATGAACTTATTAAATTCATCTCTTGGACTTTTTATTTTAATGTTGTCATTTGTTCATTGTCGTCTCTTCTATGTCGTACGAATTAAAACTCAGATAATACGAAGGTGCAAAGTGGTGCATTTTTTGGCTGTTACTGCAAATATATATTTTAAACCCATTGACTTGATATTTGTTTGGTAATTCACAAGTATCTAATCAATAATTTGTGTATTTGTATACTTAATTGTAGGTTGACCTAAGGAGAGCCTATAATACTGAAATTATGCTCACAAAAGTTAAGATGCCACTTCCTGATATGATGGTAAGTTGACACTTTGAAATTTCTTAATTCATGTCAGCTATTTTTATAGTATAAATATGAAAGCTTGGATTTTTTCGATAATGCACACTATAATGAATGACTGTATTTGATTTTGCATGAAATATAAATAAAAATTTCTAGAATTTTATTTTGTAGTCTTGTGTCTATTACAAAATGAGGGAGGAAAGGGAGATAGGTTTTGAGTTGCGCGAATGAAATGGAGAAATGCTTCAAGCGGTGCTTGTAATCAAAAGATGTCTTTGAAAGAAATATTCTACCGCATATCATAATATTGACAATACTTTATGCTGCTGGATTGAATGTTGGATGATTAAGTGCACGATCAAGTGCATAAAAGAGCATAGGTCAAATGTTGTAGAGTTGAGAATGTCGCAGTGAATGAGTGGGACATGTATGAAAAGATAAGATGAGGAAATTAATTTATTAGAGAGAAAGTAGGAGCAACACTTACGATGATAAAATCTAATTTAAGAAAATAGATGTACTAGTAAAAAGAATAATCAGATAAAGGATAGCCCAAACAAATAGAGGTAGAGGAAGATAAGGGAAAGCTAAATGGTCTTGTTGAGAGGGATCCATGTGTATAAAATACACAATGGAGCTATGTCAGAAAGACTTGAAGCAAAAAATACAAAAATTAACAATTATCTCATTTCAATTATTACATTATACTTTTCATCAAAAAAAAAAATAAAAATAATTACATTACACTGTACAAAGTACAATCATTCTATTTACATTCTTTATAACAGGCCTTTCTGAAAACTTGCTATTATTTTCTCTATATAGACAATGTCACGTAGTGGATTTTTTTTAATGTTATTTTAGTTGAATTAGGATGATTCTCAAAATAGCTTAACATTATCAAACTTCTCAAATCTCCACCTATATCCTTTTCAATTTTCTAACTAATATTTTGTTTGGAACCTTTCTTCAAGCAAGAAAGAATTTCTAGAATAATGGTGTAAAAAAATGATTCAAAGGAATAAAGATAAAGATTGCAAACAACGTGATGATTTCCTATTCATGTAGTGATTCAGAGGAGCACTCTCCTTTCTCACTACAGCATCTCTAGTTTACAACTTAATTTTCAAAGCTATCTTTCCCCTCTACCAATAGAGCTATTTAAAGACTTTCTAAGAATAACTATAATAACAACTCTTAACAACCACCTAACAAACTCATCAACTTACTAACCAACTCTAATTATCCTATATTCTATATCCTAACAAAATTAATATTCTCAGGCTGCAGTACTGGCTATGGATGACTCAGTATTAGATGCTGATCAAGTGGAAAATCTTATTAAATTTTGTCCTACAAAAGAGGAAATGGATCTTTTGAAGGTGAAGCATAAGAACTTATAATGATTCTTACATCTTGTTTTGGCGATAAGTTTTCTCATTTCTGGCATCTGCTGTTATTATAATTTGTGTCCTTTTCCTTTGATTTGTTTCTTTTCTTCTAAATTTTATTCATCTTGATTATGATTTAGGCATACACTGGTGACAAGGAGAATTTGGGAAAGTGTGAACAGGTCTGTGATTGATTTCTTTTGACCAAAGTATAATGTAGTAATTGTATAATGAAAAATGTCAGCATATAGAACTTATAGACAGTTCCTTTGACATATCCATAGCTGATTCACGTGTTGGTGCCTTCAAATTTGTGTGAAGGATGATTGGGTTGTCCAGAAAGGACAGTTTTCCAGTGTCTTAATGATAGGATATAATAAACTACCGATACTCTGATTTAAGAATAATATTAAAAGCAGTAAATATAAACTATCTGGTGCTTCTGATTTGTTTGGAATTCACTGCTCGCATAAAATCTGGAAGTGAGGTGAGTGGTGAGAAGTACGAAGAAACTAGGTAGCCTGCTACCATTAAATAGGAGCAGATTGGTTGTGAGAAACCGATTGGCTGAATGGAAATTGAGCCCTAATAATTGAGAATACTTGTTATAAATAGCCATGATGACATCTTGGTTGCTGATGCCTGGTGGTGGCATGTGGAAGAAAATGTTGTTTTCCTCTTACTATTCTCCACCTATTAGTATTTTGACGTTGGATGATAGAAAACTTAGACACAATACAGGTATGACAATAGAGAATTGAATGGAAAATGGATTATTTTATATATGAAGTCTGATAACAGTGATCAATACATAAGATTAGGAAATAACCAGAGCAAGAATGCTCCTTCCAGAGAGTATACTCTCCTAAACAACAATAGAATTCTCAATACCCTCTCTCTCCTTCTACTCAGGCTAATAATAACTTCCTAACTGCCCCACTATACCATGGGGACTTGTAACCCACGGTAACTGCTTCCCACTCTCCCCTGGTCCCATTTTCTTTCTCCTTGAATATACTCTCCATATAGCAGGCCTTTTAGGGTGTGGCCCACATTCACAATCTTCCCAGCATCATTAGGAATAGGTGCTCTATCATTGGATTATAAATATTTTATTTCGATCTTTGTCAACTCAAGAACTTTTTGTAAGTAATCTCATAGAAATTGGTACTAATCATAGACATATAAAAGAAATAATTGACTTTTATTGAATAATTCTGGTTAACATTGGCCAGAATTTAATTACAAAGGGATATCTGGTTATACAATTACAAGAGATAAATTAAAGGAAAATCAAGGATAGATACAATAGTTTCCTCCTAAAATTTCAAGAACTTTGGTCACTCCCGTCCAAGAATTAGAGAGTTAGGCCTCTCGCAATCAATATTAAATCCCAAATAATTGTCTACCCCCTTTTCCAACAACTTCCCTATATATTATAGAATTCTGCAAATGCATAACTGTCAAAATACAATGCATAACTGCCATAAAAACAATACATGACTGCCTGATTATTTGATGCACTTGGCCCAACCTCCTTGAGTCTCCAATTATAATGTTTATTAATTATTAATTGTTAATAAGTGGTCTAACATAATAATATTCTTATATACATTAGTAATGTTTCAGTTCTTTTTGGAGCTGATGAAAGTGCCACGAGTGGAGTCGAAATTAAGAGTATTCTGTTTCAAGATTCAGTTTCAAGCTCAGGTTTGCTGTTGTCTGTAATAATTTTCTGAATTTATTGAGGATTTGGTTTCATGCTTTCCTTATATTTATTCCACTTTCTGCAGATTACAGAGTTTAATAAGAGTTTAAATATAGTGAACTCTGCTTGTGAAGAGGTACTTTTGCTTATGAATCTAATAAACATTTTGTTGCTTGTATATTTTTGACCTTGTGAATCTTGTCTTCGTATAGGTCCGAAATTCACTCAAACTGAAGGAGATTTTGAAGAAAATCCTTTATTTGGGTAATACATTGAATCAAGGAACCGCAAGGGGTATGTCTTTTTTATCATGGAAGTGTCTTTGTTCTCTTTCATTTTTCGATGTACGAAACATATAAAGTGCTAGCTCTCTCTTTAACATTTAGATAGTCATTTTCCCTTCATCTTGTTGCATATGATATAGTATAAATGTCCTTCTAATAGGTAATTGATGCAAAATGTTTCCACTTTCTACAGGGTCTGCTGTTGGATTCAAGATGGATAGCCTTTTAAAGCTCACTGACACTCGTGCTTCTAACAGTAAAATGACACTGATGCATTATCTTTGCAAGGTACGAGTCTTATTTGCAATAATGAAGATATTATTTGGTGGCTTAACTTCTTGGTTTTTATTTTTCTTTTTACACTTCAGGTCCTAGCTGAAAAGTCTCCTGCACTCCTTGATTTTCATCTTGACCTTGTTAGCATAGAAACTTCCTCTAAGGTAACGATTTATTTATAGTGCTTCATGTCATAAAACTAAAGGTCAACTTTACCTTGTTACCATGATTTTTTGGTTGGTCAAGTTTCACATTTCCCCTTGCATTTGCAAAAAACATCCCCTTCTGTTTTAATGATTTTTTCAATGGCGCACCTGTCCTTCATATTAAAGTTTATCTCCTTATAGGTTGGGAAGCACAGGCTTAGAGTTAGAATGTCACTTATGAACTCACCATAAGGAAACAAAAGAAGAGAGATTGTCCAGTAAATTTTGCAAATGACATTCTTTTATAAAATCATAGTGTAAACCTTTTTCAAATTGAGAGACAAGCGTAAAACAAAGGTTATTCTTAGGTTTTGGGCCAAACACAATTCCACAAAGCAGACTTGTGAGGAGATAGATGCCTACGACTTATAATTGTTAGAACAAATCTAGGATAAGAGGAATTGGAATGGTAAAAGAAATGGAATGAAAGGATTCAATTTTACTGCATTACTTGTAAGACAAGTAATCTACCCAGCTTGTTATTTATATCAAACAGTTGTGAACAGTACATTACAAAACTGAAATTTAACTTCCTTAACTACCTTCTAACAATCCTTACTAACTTCTAATATCATTTTGAATTACATCTTTAACACTCTTCCTAATTCAAAGTGATTATGTGATGTTAATCCAAGCTATTACGCTATCTGTTACTGACTACATAGGTGAATGTACCGAACATACACTGAAAGGAGAGGGATCGAGAGATTGTGCAAGTCTATGATTGCATAGTTAAGGACGATTTAAAGGAGTTAATTAGCACCACTAGTGTCAACACGATGCATCTTTTCGAGAGTCTAGGACATCAAAAATCCATGGTTAAACATGTTTGACTTGGTGCACTTGTGGAATTAATGACCTTTTAGGAAGTTTTCAAAAAGTGTGAGTGAGTGACAAAGCACGTTGAAAATATTCATGTTGGTTTGTTGGCACCATAATCAATCTTGCAAGCAGTTCCCCAGGACGTTATAGGGTTTTCCCAATAAACCCTCTCACACCTTGCATTCTTGGCCTTGGTGTGCGAATAATTTGGCGGGTGGACCAACAACGGATCTAAGACAAATTTGATTCCACCTTAGATTTTAGATCCAACTCAACCCTATAAAATCGACTTGTAAAGGGAGAAATTCACACCACTTCTAATCACTATTCAGGCCATATCACTATCTCAACAAGTAAAATCCTTTTAAAAAGGATTTATGTTTCGTTTGTGGGGGAGAAAATGATACTTTCAAGAGTTTGTGAGTCTTCAAATTTTGGTTGGGTCTAGCTCAATTCCTTAATATCAGCTTGTAAGGTGAGGGATATCTCCAACTTATGAATACATTTTTAGATCATATCTCATCCAATGTGAGACTCTCAACACACCCCTTTCATGCCTTAGACTAGACATTTGGAGTGTGACCTGAGTGGCATGATAGCTGGTGGCCAACAAATTTTAGATAGGCTCTAATACTATCTTAAGATTTTGGTTGGTCCTAACTCAATCCTGCAACACTGACTTGTAAGGTGAGAGATGCCTCCCATTTACCAAACACATTTATAGACCATATCTCATCTAATGTGAGACTCTCAATAGTTGGTTTAAAAACCTTTTAAAATCTAAGTTTGAAACTTTTGATATTGATGCATGTAGGAACAAACTATAGGACTTAAAATATTGTAACCATTTAGAAGACTCTTGCAAAAATTGTGAACTCACTTTTTAATCATTTTTTTAGTTATGTTAGTTAATCATGGATAAATGTTAGGAGTTAAAGCATAAAAAGAGTACACACAAGATTTATACTTGTTCGCCCCCACCACCCACATTCGAATCATTTTAATACAAGACAACAAATCCTAATTAAATATGGAAAGAAATCATGACAACAACCAAGAGATAAACTAAGATAAAAATTAATGCTAAGAGATAATCTTAGATACATTACAATAATATAAAGATGTTATAAGATATATTTGTTGAACGAGAGAAAATGAGAGAGACATATGGTGAAACTGTGTGTTTCAACTACACAATGGAGTTGGTTTTATATAGACTCAAGGTAATAAATACAACAATAAATATAGGAGATACTATCCCTATTTACATGATATGATATGATATGATATGTGTTGACATATAGCAATCAGATCTGATATGATTGTGTTTATTAGTTGATTTTCTATTTAAGTTTATTTATATTTTGGGAAATAATCAAATCATTCTGATTTGATTTATTTCCTAATTTATTTTTACTTTATTCTGCATTCATTAGATAGCTGCAGCATTGTATATATATATATTTGTACTGTTTCTGTTTCAATAATAATAATAAGAAATTTTCCTTCCCTCCTGTTTTAACCTAGCTGCACCCTAAAACACATGGTATCAGAGCTTCGGCTCTGATCCTGTGGCAGCTCACCATGTCTTTACAAACTGAAAAAAATTGTTCCTCCACTACTACAATACCAGAAAAAAATTCTGGTGACCCTAAAATCGTGTCAACCCCTACCACAAATGATCCACTATCCATAAACTCTGGTTTACAGCTTCTAATCCAAAAGCTGAATGGCAGAAACTATGTTGAATGGGCCCAGACTGTGAAGTTAGCTCTTGATGGCAAGGGAAAGTTAGGCTACTTGACTGGAGATAGACCGATCCAGCCTACCAAAAATGGAAGTCAGAGAACTCCCTAATCATTGGGTGGCTGATTCACTCAATGGAATCTTCCATTGGGAAGCCCTACCTATTCATTTCCACTGCAAAAGAGGTGTGGGAAGCTGTACGCGATTGCTATTCCGACTTGGAGAACTCCTCACAGATTTATGAACTTAAAACTCGTTTGTGGCAGTCCAAGCAAGGAGATAAAGATGTCACAACATTCTTTAATCTCATGGTTGTCCTTTGGCAGGAGCTTGACCAATGTTATGAGGATGATTGGGAAAATTCCAAAGATGCAAACAGATTTAAGAAAAGAGAAGAGAATGATAGGGTTTATATGTTTCTAGCAGGACTCAATCCAGAACTTGATGAAGTCCGTGGTCGAATTTTGGGTAGAAAACCGTTGCCTTCATTGAGGGAAGTATTTTCTGAAGTAAGGAGGGAGGAATCCAGAAGGAAAGTTATGCTGCAAAACTCTGATAGTACAAGGGTGCAAGAAACTGAGAGTTCGGCTATGGCTGCAAAGGGATACGAAGCAGATGGAGAAAGAAAAAAACGACCTTGGTGTGATCATTGTAGACGACCATGGCACACTAAGGAAACTTGTTGGAAACTTAATGGAAAACCACCCAACTGGAAGAAGAAGCCAAATGGAGAGGGTAAGGCCTTCCAAGCTGCAAATGGAGAAAATGTGGAGAATAAAGTTAACTCTGAGACATCTCCTTTCTCTAAGGAACAACTAGAGCACCTGTATAAGCCCTTTACCTCTATGTCAGTTACTTCTTCATCCTCTCTTGCTCAAAAAGGTATCTCTTTCTCTTCTGCTCTTTTGAGTTCCAAACCAAATTCAAAAACTCCATGGATCATCGATTCTGGAGCCACTGATCATATGACAGATTGCTCAAAATTGTTTTCCACTTATAGTACTTGTGCAGGTCATAAAAAGGTAAAGATAGCTGATGGTACTTTTTCCACCATAGCTGGAGTTGGTTCTATTCCTATTTCTAAAACTCTAACTCTTCACAATGTCCTTCATGTTCCAAATTTGTCATGTAACTTGTTGTCCATAAGCAAATTAACACAAGATCTTAACTGTTTGGCTATTTTTAACCCAGTTAATTGTCAATTTCAGGAGTTGAAATCGGGGAGGATGATTGGCAGTGCTAAAGAGGTCAATGGTCTCTATCTCTTCGATGATGAGGCTGATCTTAAAGAGGAATTTCATAGTAATTGTCTCAACTCAGTTTTGGTTCATAATAATGAGGAAATAATGTTATGGCATTATAGGCTAGGACACCCAAAGATTTTGTTTTGTTATTTTCCTCAATTTCTAGTATTTTCAAATAGGATTCTGTTATGTTACTTTTCTCACAATCTGTTTTTTCCAAATTGTTTAGAAAATCCAAATTTGCAATTTTTAAATATTGAACATCATCTTCTTTAATTATCCCCCCTTGAAGATGATTACCAAAAAAAGGAGTTTTTTCAAAGAAAGTGGCATCCATAGTCACAAAAATCTTTTTGGAAATAGGTTCAAAACATTTGTATCCTTTTTGATTGGATGCATAGCCAATAAAAACACATTTTCTTGCTCTAGGCTCAAGTTTTCCTTGATTCAGATCATGAATATGAACAAAAACAGTACATCCAAATATCTTTAGGGGTAGAGTGTATGAAAGTTTATTATTAGGAAATAGACATGTGAAAACATCAAAAGGAGTTTTGTAATTTAAAATTTTGGTAGGCATCCTATTTATTAAATATGTTCCAGTGAGAATTGCTTCTCCCCAAAGATACTTTGGAACCTTATTTTGAAACAACAATGCCCTAGCAACTTCAAGGAGATGTTTATTTTTTCGTTCAGCCACTCCATTTTGTTGTGGAGTATCCACACATGAACTTTGATGAATGATACCTTGTTGTAGGAAAAACTCATTTAAGTGTTTATTAAAATATTCCCTTCCATTATCACTACGGAGAATTTTGATTTTTACTTGAAATTGGGTCAAAATCATTTGAAAAAAACTTTTGAAGATACTTTCAACTTCAGATTTTGTTGTCATTAAGTAAACCCAAGTTAATCGAATGTGATCATCTATGAAGGTAATAAACCATCTTCTTCCATTAGGAGTAGGGTCCCTACAAGGTCCCCAAACATCACTATGAATTAATGTGAATGGACTAGATGGTTTATGCACCTGAGGAGAATAGGAAGAACGATGATGCTTTGCAAATTGGCAAACTTCACAAAAAAACTGATCTGGATTTTTATTCTTAAAATACTCGGGAAATAAGTGCTTCAAATACAAAAAATTTGGGTGTCCTAGCCTATAATGCCATAACATTATTTCCTCATTATTATGAACCAAAACTGAGTTGAGACAATTACTATGAAATTCCTCTTTAAGATCAGCCTCATCATCGAAGAGATAGAGACCATTGACCTCTTTAGCACTGCCAATCATCCTCCCCGATTTCAACTCCTGAAATTGACAATTAACTGGGTTAAAAATAGCCAAACAGTTAAGATCTTGTGTTAATTTGCTTATGGACAGCAAGTTACATGACAAATTTGGAACATGAAGGACATTGTGAAGAGTTAGAGTTTTAGAAATAGGAATAGAACCAACTCCAGCTATGGTGGAAAAAGTACCATCAGCTATCTTTACCTTTTTATGACCTGCACAAGTACTATAAGTGGAAAACAATTTTGAGCAATCTGTCATATGATCAGTGGCTCCAGAATCGATGATCCATGGAGTTTTTGAATTTGGTTTGGAACTCAAAAGAGCAGAAGAGAAAGAGATACCTTTTTGAGCAAGAGAGGATGAAGAAGTAACTGACATAGAGGTAAAGAGCTTATACAAGTGCTCTAGTTGTTCCTTAGAGAAAGGAGATGTCTCAGAGTTAACTTTATTCTCCACATTTTCTCCATTTGCAGCTTGGAAGGCCTTACCCTCTCCATTTGGCTTCTTCTTCCAGTTGGGTGGTTTTCCATTAAGTTTCCAACAAGTTTCCTTAGTGTGCCATGGTCGTCTACAATGATCACACCAAGGTCGTTTTTTTCTTTCTCCATCTGCTTCGTATCCCTTTGCAGCCATAGCCGAACTCTCAGTTTCTTGCACCCTTGTACTATCAGAGTTTTGCAGCATAACTTTCCTTCTGGATTCCTCCCTCCTTACTTCAGAAAATACTTCCCTCAATGAAGGCAACGGTTTTCTGCCCAAAATTCGACCACGGACTTCATCAAGTTCTGGATTGAGTCCTGCTAGAAACATATAAACCCTATCATTCTCTTCTCTTTTCTTAAATCTGTTTGCATCTTTGGAATTCTCCCAATCATCCTCATAACATTGGTCAAGCTCCTGCCGAAGGACAACCATGAGATTAAAGAATGTTGTGACATCTTTATCTCCTTGTTTGGACTGCCACAAACGAGTTTTAAGTTCATAAATCTGTGAGGAGTTCTCCAAGTCGGAATAGCAATCGCGTACAGCTTCCCACACCTCTTTTGCAGTGGAAATGAATAGGTAGGGCTTCCCAATGGAAGATTCCATTGAGTGAATCAGCCACCCAATGATTAGGGAGTTCTCTGACTTCCATTTTTGGTAGGCTGGATCGGTCTTCTCTGGTTGAGGAGTATCTCCAGTCAAGTAGCCTAACTTTCCCTTGCCATCAAGAGCTAACTTCACAGTCTGGGCCCATTCAACATAGTTTCTGCCATTCAGCTTTTGGATTAGAAGCTGTAAACCAGAGTTTATGGATAGTGGATCATTTGTGGTAGGGGTTGACACGATTTTAGGGTCACCAGAATTTTTTTCTGGTATTGTAGTAGGGGAGGAACAATTTTTTTCAGTTTCTTGTAAGGACATGGTGAGCTGCCACAGGATCAGAGCCGAAGCTCTGATACCATGTGTTTTAGGGTGCAGCTAGGTTAAAACAGGAGGGAAGGAAAATTTCTTATTATTGTTATTGAAACTGAAACAGTACAAATATATATATATACAATGCTGCCAGCTATCTAATGAATGCAGAATAAAGTAAAAATAAATTAGAAAATAAATCAAATCAGAGTGATTTGATTATTTCCCAAAATACAAATAAACTTAAATAGAAAATCAACTAATAAAGACAATCATATCAGATCTGATTGCTATATGTCAACACCCCCCCTCAAGTTGGTGCATATATGTCTAGCATGCCCAACTTGCTTACAAGAAATTCAAAACTGGGTCTGAACAGTCCTTTGGTAAGGATATCAGCAACTTGTTGTGAAGTAGGGACAAAAGGCATGCAAATCAAACCTGCATCTACTTTCTCTTTTATAAAATGTCTATCAATTTCAACATGTTTGGTTCGGTCATGTTGAACAGGATTTTGAGAAATACTAATTGCTGCCTTGTTGTCGCAATACAGCTTCATTGGAAGATTTATAGGAAGTTTAAGCTCTTCTAAGATTCTTTGAAGCCATAGGATTTCACAAACACCTTGGGCCATTGCCCTATACTCTGCCTCAGCACTGCTTCTAGCTACTACATTTTGTTTCTTGCTCCTCCAAGTAACTAAGTTTCCCCAAACAAATGTGCAGTAACCAGATGTTGACTTTCTATCCGTGATGGACCCTGCCCAATCTGCGTCAGTAAATACCTCAATGCCTTGTTGATCAGTTTTTTGGAAAAACAGTCCCCTTCCGGGGGAACTTTTGAGATACCTTAGAATACGGTAAACAGCCTCTAAATGTTCTTCATGAGGTGAATGCATAAACTGACTCACTAAGCTAACAGCAAAGGCTATATCTGGACGAGTATGAGATAGATAAATTAGTCTTCCTACTAATCTTTGATACCGAGATGTATCCACTGGATCACCACTGCCATCACTACCAATTTTCTGATTAGGATCTATTGGAGTATCAGCTGGCCTACAACCCATCATCCCGGTTTCTTTTAGAAGGTCTAAAATATATTTCTGTTGTGATACAACAATCCCTTTCTTTGATCTTGCAGCTTCCATTCCCAAAAAATATTTTAAAGACCCAAGATCTTTAATTTCAAACTCAGCAGCAAGAGATGCCTTCAAATTTTTTATTTCATTAGAATCATCCCCAGTGATAACAATATCATCTACATAAACGATCAATATAGCCATTTTACCTTCAGAAGAATGTTTCACAAACATGGTGTGATCGCTTTGACATTGAGAATATCCCTGCTTCTTAACAAATTGGGTGAATCTTTCAAACCACGCTCGAGGTGACTGTTTCAAGCCATAAAGAGACTTCTGAAGCTTGCAGACCTTTTGGTTGAATTTAAATTCAAACCCCGGGGGTGAATCCATATAGACTTCCTCCTCTAAATCTCCATTTAAAAACGCATTTTTTACGTCTAGCTGCTGTAATGGCCAATCCAAGTTAACCGCTAAAGATAAAAGAACTCTAATGGTGTTAAGTTTTGCAACAGGAGCAAAAGTTTCTGAGTAATCAATACCATAAGTTTGTGTAAAGCCTTTGGCAACTAGCCTGGCCTTATACCTCTCTACTGATCCATCAGCCTTGTGTTTTATGGTAAACACCCATTTGCACCCCACAGTTCTCTTTCCCCTAGGTAGATCCACCTCTTTCCAAGTTTGATTTTTTATAAGAGCACTCATCTCCTCCAAGACAGCTTATTTCCACTTAGGAACCCTTAGAGCTTGTTGTATATCTCTTGGGATCTCTGTTTTTGTCAGTTCACAAGTAAAAGCTCTAAATGTGGGGGACAATTTGTCATAAGATATAAAGTTACTGATAGGATGTTTTGTACATGCTCTTATCCCTTTTCTAACAGCAATGGGTAGACTAGAATCATCAAAGGTAGGTTCTAAAGGAACAAAATCATTGGGAACAGGTTCAGCAAAGACAAGATTATTATGATCAAAATTTTCAGAATTTTGAAAGGGTACAACAGAATTAGAAAGACTCGTACCTGTTGGATCCTTGGATGTTTGGCAGTGTTGAGGTTCTCTTCTCTGAGGCACTTTTTTTCTTAAGTATACGTGGTCAAATGGTTGGATACCTTCGTTACCAATCTCAACTGTCTCATTCTCAACTTCTGGTTCTGTCAAAACATTTTCTTGAATATTATGTTCATGGCTTTCTTGACTAGATTCACCCAAAGATTTTGTTTTGTTATTTTCCTCAACTTCTAGTATTTTCAAATAGGATTCTGTTATGTTACTTTTCTCACAATCTGTTTTTTCCAAATTGTTTAGAAAATCCAAATTTGTAATTTTTAAATATTGAACATCATCTTCTTTAATTATCCCCCCTTGAAGATGATTACCAAAAAAAGGAGTTTTTTCAAAGAAAGTGGCATCCATAGTCACAAAAATCTTTTTGGAAATAGGTTCAAAACATTTGTATCCTTTTTGATTGGATGCATAGCCAATAAAAACACATTTTCTTGCTCTAGGCTCAAGTTTTCCTTGATTCAGATCATGAATATGAACAAAAACAGTACATCCAAATATCTTTAGGGGTAGAGTGTATGAAAGTTTATTATTAGAAAATAGACATGTGAAAACATCAAAAGGAGTTTTGTAATTTAAAATTTTGGTAGGCATCCTATTTATTAAATATGTTCCAGTGAGAATTGCTTCTCCCCAAAGATACTTTGGAACCTTATTTTGAAACAACAATGCCCTAGCAACTTCAAGGAGATGTTTATTTTTTCGTTCAGCCACTCCATTTTGTTGTGGAGTATCCACACATGAACTTTGATGAATGATACCTTGTTGTAGGAAAAACTCATTTAAGTGTTTATTAAAATATTCCCTTCCATTATCACTACGGAGAATTTTGATTTTTACTTGAAATTGGGTCAAAATCATTTGAAAAAAACTTTTGAAGATACTTTCAACTTCAGATTTTGTTGTCATTAAGTAAACCCAAGTTAATCGAGTGTGATCATCTATGAAGGTAATAAACCATCTTCTTCCATTAGGAGTAGGGTCCCTACAAGGTCCCCAAACATCACTATGAATTAATGTGAATGGACTAGATGGTTTATGCACCTGAGGAGAATAGGAAGAACGATGATGCTTTGCAAATTGGCAAACTTCACAAAAAAACTGAGACAGTTGAGATTGGTAACGAAGGTATCCAACCATTTGACCACGTATACTTGAGAAAAAAAGTGCCTCAGAGAAGAGAACCTCAACACTGTCAAACATCCAAGGATCCAATAGGTACGAGTCTTTCTAATTCTGTTGTACCCTTTCAAAATTCTGAAAATTTTGATCATAATAATCTTGTCTTTGCTGAACCTGTTCCCAATGATTTTGTTCCTTTAGAACCTACCTTTGATGATTCTAGTCTACCCATTGCTGTTAGAAAAGGGATAAGAGCATGTACCAAACATCCTATCAGTAACTTTATATCTTATGACAAATTGTCCCCCACATTTAGAGCTTTTACTTGTGAACTGACAAAAACAGAGATCCCAAGAGATATACAACAAGCTCTAAGGGTTCCTAAGTGGAAAGAAGCTGTCTTGGAGGAGATGAGTGCTTTTATAAAAAATCAAACTTGGAAAGAGGTGGATCTACCTAGGGGAAAGAGAACTGTGGGGTGCAAATGGGTGTTTACCATAAAACACAAAGCTGATGGATCAGTAGAGAGGTATAAGGCCAGGCTAGTTGCCAAAGGCTTTACACAAACTTATGGTATTGATTACTCAGAAACTTTTGCTCCTGTTGCAAAACTTAACACCATTAGAGTTCTTTTATCTTTAGCGGTTAACTTGGATTGGCCATTACAGCAGCTAGACGTAAAAAATGCGTTTTTAAATGGAGATTTAGAGGAGGAAGTCTATATGGATTCACCCCCGGGGTTTGAATTTAAATTCAACCAAAAGGTCTGCAAGCTTCAGAAGTCTCTTTATGGCTTGAAACAGTCACCTCGAGCGTGGTTTGAAAGATTCACCCAATTTGTTAAGAAGCAGGGATATTCTCAATGTCAAAGCGATCACACCATGTTTGTGAAACATTCTTCTGAAGGTAAAATGGCTATATTGATCGTTTATGTAGATGATATTGTTATCACTGGGGATGATTCTAATGAAATAAAAAATTTGAAGGCATCTCTTGCTGCTGAGTTTGAAATTAAAGATCTTGGGTCTTTAAAATATTTTTTGGGAATGGAAGCTGCAAGATCAAAGAAAGGGATTGTTGTATCACAACAGAAATATATTTTAGACCTTCTAAAAGAAACCGGGATGATGGGTTGTAGGCCAGCTGATACTCCAATAGATCCTAATCAGAAAATTGGTAGTGATGGCAGTGGTGATCCAGTGGATACATCTCGGTATCAAAGATTAGTAGGAAGACTAATTTATCTATCTCATACTCGTCCAGATATAGCCTTTGCTGTTAGCTTAGTGAGTCAGTTTATGCATTCACCTCATGAAGAACATTTAGAGGCTGTTTACCGTATTCTAAGGTATCTCAAAAGTTCCCCCGGAAGGGGACTGTTTTTCCAAAAAACTGATCAACAAGGCATTGAGGTATTTACTGACGCAGATTGGGCAGGGTCCATCACGGATAGAAAGTCAACATCTGGTTACTGCACATTTGTTTGGGGAAACTTAGTTACTTGGAGGAGCAAGAAACAAAATGTAGTAGCTAGAAGCAGTGCTGAGGCAGAGTATAGGGCAATGGCCCAAGGTGTTTGTGAAATCCTATGGCTTCAAAGAATCTTAGAAGAGCTTAAACTTCCTATAAATCTTCCAATGAAGTTGTATTGCGACAACAAGGCAGCAATTAGTATTTCTCAAAATCCTGTTCAACATGACCGAACCAAACATGTTGAAATTGATAGACATTTTATAAAAGAGAAAGTAGATGCAGGTCTGATTTGCATGCCTTTTGTCCCTACTTCACAACAAGTTGCTGATATCCTTACCAAAGGACTGTTCAGACCCAGTTTTGAATTTCTTGTAAGCAAGTTGGGCATGCTAGACATATATGCACCAACTTGAGGGGGGGTGTTGACATATAGCAATCAGATCTGATATGATTGTGTTTATTAGTTGATTTTCTATTTAAGTTTATTTATATTTTGGGAAATAATCAAATCACTCTGATTTGATTTATTTCCTAATTTATTTTTACTTTATTCTGCATTCATTAGATAGCTGCAGCATTGTATATATATATATTTGTACTGTTTCTGTTTCAATAATAATAATAAGAAATTTTCCTTCCCTCCTGTTTTAACCTAGCTGCACCCTAAAACACAATATGCAATAAATACAAAGATCATAAATGTGTTTTTAACAATACAATATTCATATCATCATATAATTCGAACATATCCTATAAGAAAAATAAATATAATTAGATAAAATTCAACACTTTCAACCAATGGGCCAAATAAATTCTCTAGGGTGGCTTGATGGGTGATAGATAGAGCACTGTAGCCCTCAAAACGCCTATTGAGTTAACTTGATACACATATATTTCTTTCTTTCACTCTTAATAGATGGGGCTTTTTGCCAGGTGTTGAAGGTTTAAACAGGTTGGTTGCTTAAGTTAAAACCTTGAAGGGAAATTAACCAATAGAAAGGTGCATTGTTAGCCAAAAGAAATTGCCGTGGGAACTGGCTAACTTTCAGTATTAGTTAATGGAGTTGCAATAAATATTGATTATCCATTCTTGATCTTGCAGATACAATTGAAGTCATTAGCAGAAGAAATGCAGGCAATCACCAAGGGATTAGAAAAAGTAAACCAGGAGCTTGCTGCATCTGAAAATGACGGTCCAGTGTCTGACGTTTTCCGTAAGGTGTTTAGCATTTTTGTGTTTGTTTATTGATTCTTCATTATATCATGAAAAAGCATAATAATATGTAAAGAAATTTCCGTGTCTAAACTTAATTTATAATATTGGCTTTTTTGTATCATGGAGGTAGTTGACATTGTAATTATTTTTATTACTATCATCATTAAAGAATTCAAGTTTATAGTTAAGCCTTTGGAGTTGTAGTTTAGATCTCTGGATAAAATTGCTGTACATTTTTTCTTAAATTGATATACTCACTGTATTCAACAACTTCGGATGCAGTTTTCTTGTCTCAATCTTTTGATTTCTACAATGAGATAAACTTAGATTTAGTCTGAAATGACCCAATGGCCAATACACAATACAATTCTTATTTCAGTACCTCTTTCCCCTTAAATAAGGAATGATATCATGGTTCCAAGAATCACACTATAATTGGCAACTAAACCTAGAGAAGTTAAATTTAATATAAAAAGACTTCATGTACTGTTCTTGTATTAGCACCTCTTTCCCCTTAATCAAAGAGTGGTCATGGTTCCAACTTCCAAAAACCACTCTATAGTTATCAACTAAACCTATAGA
The DNA here is from genome assembly GCA_037974755.1 of Cicer yamashitae. Lineage (NCBI taxonomy): Eukaryota > Viridiplantae > Streptophyta > Magnoliopsida > Fabales > Fabaceae > Cicer > Cicer yamashitae. Next base: position 27,320,402 of record JBBPBQ010000001.1, on the reverse strand, counting down.
AGTAAGTCAATATTATAGAGCATATTATTTTGGTAATTAAGCAACATTTCTCAGAAGCTCATAAAGTTTTTTCTCTCTCTTTAATTTGTCATACAAATGGAAACAGATTGGAGAAGACATTGGTCTTGAATGTACTGAAAATGATTCTACAGTTATTCATTGAGTTGAGCTGGACATCTGAACTTTTTCTTTAGCAACCAGTTTTAGTCCAATTAAAAGCATTACATCAGTGATTTAAATGAAGTTATAATAAAAAGTGAAGAGTAAATTTGGAGAAGTATATTTGAGTGTTGCCACCAAGGTTTAGAATTGAACAACAGAATCCCAGAAGAAGCTCAAACCGAAAGTGCTCTAACTTGCAACTGAAAGGAAGGAAACCGTAATTCTCTCTTTCTCAAATGACTAGTAGCCTTGTTGTAAAAGAAGTTTTATGTTCTTCCAAATTTTTAACTATGGGTGTCAAAGAGGTCTTTGGTTCAGATAGAAAACTCGTTTCTTCACAGACTTCTCCTTTTCCAGTTTCCTGCAATCTTGTTGAGGCAAATAAAACTTTTTTATGCAAATACTTTTTAACAATCTTCACTATAATGGTAATATGCATGTGGAGCACTGTTGCTTTTGGCCCTATGTAAGTTATTGAGTATGTACCAAACCAACTCACTAAATGCTCAAGCTGTTGAGTAAGGTAGACAAATGATTTTATATTACATCTCTAACATGCCCCCTTATACAACGGCCCACGTACCATGTGCTGAATTTGACTTTATTAGAAGAATAGGGGTAGCAAGGATCAACCTCTAAAGATTACTTACCATAGAGGCTCTGATACCATGTCACAAACCACCTCCCAAACGCTTAAGCTATTAAGTGATGACACACAAATACTTTTTGTATTATGCCTCTAACAGGTTATTCACACAATATGTCTGCCTCTGCTAATGTTGTCTTGCATAAACATTGAGCATGTGTAAAAAGACAATTAAGGAGTGCTTTAATTTCCTTTAGAAGTGAGCGACTTTTTCATCACATTGCATCCATGAAGCTAATCCTGGCTTATATGGTTTGTCATCTGGTTTGCGTTTTATGTGCATTTGACTCACTTTTTTTGTTCTTTACAGACATTACAAGAATTCATTAATGTAGCCAAGTCACAGGTGGATTCTGTGACACGCCTATATTCTGAAGTGGTAATATACTTAACCATCTTTTAGGTAGATTATGCGTTGGTATAGAGAGATATAAAAAGATTGTGTTATTTGTCTGTGGACAGGGTAGAAATGCGGATGCACTTGCGCTGTATTTCGGTGAGGATCCTGCCCGTTTTCCATTTGAACAAGGTAGGTTGATCATTATTACTTGTTGTTGGTATGTACAATGTATTTCCATGCCATCATCTTCCTAATGGTGACTTTAATTTATCAGATTAAAATCTATTTAACTGATGTTTGGAGAAAGTGCATTTTACCAACCTTTTCTCTTGTGTTACATTTATGGTTGGGACACGTATTTATTTTTTAAGAAATTTGGCTAATTTGTGTTATTTTATGGTTGGGACACGTATTTACTTGTCTCTGGGTTTAGGAAGTAGGTTTCGCCGTACCCACTGTTGTGTTCTTAATGGAATCTTCTGTGAGCTACAAAAACCTCTTCTTGTGTATGATAGTTGTAAGTCGCCGAAAATTGAAAGAAATGACTGTCCTTGGATTACAGTCTAAGCATGCAGAGAAATAAAGAATGGTGATGCTAACAGAAAAGGAAGTGGTGAGGGAGAAAATAGTTAAGAAATAATAATAAGATAAATGGAGGAGAAATTGGAGGACATGACCAAATGTAGTTTCACCATTCCTGCACTTTGTTTAGCTATTTTGTAATGCTCAAGTTAACTTCTTACCTTTTCCGTTTCCTTCATTGCAGTTACTGCAACTCTCTTAAATTTTATAAGGTTGTTTCGCAAAGCACATGAAGAGAATATCAAACACGCAGAGTTAGAGAAGAAGAAAGCTGAAAAAGAGGCTGAAATGGAGAAGAAAGCTGAAAAAGAGGCTGAAATGGAGAAGAGTAAAGGCAGTAACTTGCCAAAGAAGAGTGGAAAAGATAATGAAGAAGAAAGCTGAGGAAGAGGCTGAAATGGAGAAGGCTAAGGGCATTGACTTGACAAGGAAGAGTGCAGAAGAGGTAATTGAAGATTGGGTTGTTGTCCACTCCTTTGCACCGGCATCATTCTCCACCAAAGAGCAGAGATCTACCCGCCAGTATTAAGGGGACAACTGCTTTCGAGATTGAATTAAGTAGCCTCCCTTTCCAAAGATGACGGTGTGACAATTAGCCTCTCGAGGTCATTTAATGAAGCAGAATTGCCAATTCTTGCCACATGCTGATCTTTGTACATACAAAAGGCTTCGGGGTTGATTCTTTGATGGCATGTTGCGGTATAATTCACAGAAAAATATTCTGGAAAGGCCAAATATAAACCCAGCATGATCCGCCTGCTGAGATTGCTCGCGAATCTATCTGCATCTAATGCATGCTATGAAGATGATGGATCTGATCCTTCAATTTAAGAAGTTTTGAAGTCGAACATGTCTTCTATTGCAATAGAACTGGCTTTGGCTTTCATCATTCATCGCCAGATTTTTTTCGGCACCAGAGCACATGCTTTTCGATTGTAAAGCACTGGAGTCCAACAGTAGTACCATATAACCTTGTACAAAGTTCTAAACCTCTTCTTTAGGATCCAATTCTTTCACATGTAACATAGAAATTAGTATCTCTTTTTCCTTTTTAGTAGAGATTTTTGTAGGATAGCTCCAAAGCAAATTTTGTACAGTTATCAGGTTAAGAAAAGAATTAGGAATCAGGTCTCTGTAGTGTAGCTATAAGGGAACAACAGGTTGAGTTAGAAATCGTAGCTTACATTTATCTTGTGAAATGCAATACACGATGGTGAAGTGTAAAAGCTTCATGTTTCATTCTCTTTTCTCAAGTCTAGCAAATGAAATGTAGCACCCTGGACTATGTGTACACATTTTAGTTGTAGAAAGATACATTGCAGATTCAAACGTGTAGTGTAGTTATTTAATGGTTCTATCTTGTAGGTACCTCACTTGTTACATCTTTATTTTCATCTGTTGAAATATTTTCAATTCTAAATTGTATGCAGTCATTGAACATTGTTTCTTAAAGTTATTATTTATTGTTTGCTTGAGTTATATAATACCAAAGACTACCAGATTTATCTTTCAAGTGAGGTCTTATCCTTATTGTTATGTTGAACAAGATTGCCTCATATTTGAGGATACCTATGGATTTTATTTTTCATAAAAAAAATGAGTTCCATGGTATATAGACTAGAGTCCCCACATCATGAAATACTTATAGCTACACTGTCATCAATTGATTTTGACACTGATTATTACATGCATTTTGAAAGTTAATTGAGAGTCTTGAGCTAAAGAAAATTGAACTTATAACTCATTGGGGTCCACATAGCAAAGTCTTTTCTTTTTTTAGCCTGAAAATTAACAGTAAACCACTTTGCCTGTAGTTTGTCTTTGGCAGGACTGACAAATAAATTATGTTCGCATTGAGTAACTCTTAAATTTGTTCAATGGGAACATTAACAATCAGATATTGTAAATTATGTATTAGCTCTTATGTATGGAGAATCTTTGTGTTTAATAAGTTCTCTGACGTGGATTAGTAACTGCTAAACAATGATCGATACTTTGTATTTATAACATCTCTAAAAAAACAAGTGTGTTGAGAGCAATGAAAATTAGCAGAAGTCTTTGTATTATTCACACAGTATAAGATTACCGATAAATTTACAAGTAATAAGGAAAAATAACTAAAGAAGAAAAATTTCATGAATATAAAAAGAAAACATTACAAATTTAATGGTGAACTAATCTCCAGCTTCTTGTTCTTGCACAGAGCTGAATTAAAAACCTTTACGCCTTCAATAGTCATTCGAGATGGTTCTGAGAAACAAACATGAATGAATTTTTCAAATACCTGCTTTAATAGCTTGTAGCTCTTTCTCTTTTGAGAAACATAAGTAGAAAAGCCATATATATATATATGTTAATCAAGGTAGTTCTTGGAAATTCTTGTCTCCCAAGTAACCATAATTGTCCTCTTCTATGAATTCAATCCTCAAAAAATGCTTGTCTTCCTTATCAACCAATGATCCTACAATTTTGCAGCTTTTGTAAAACATGTAACTTACAATAGTGTCAATGATGATGAAAATCGAGTACAAGTAGGCAATGAAAATACCCTCCAAACCTAAGAAAAACCATGATGACTTTCCACCAATATTGTGATACCCTCTTACGACACGGAATTGAAACAAGGCCTCAATGGCAGCCAAACTTACATTAATAGGCAATGCCAAGAACAAAGCCGTTGATGTCCTTCCCCTCAGAAGAACGCACGCTTTCAAAATCGCCATGTAACCTCCATGCCCATCAATACCCGATAGTGTTAGTGCCATGTTCGATATCACAAGTGCATTTGCGAGGATCACTGAGAAGAAAACTGCAGCCGCGGCTGTTACAAAAAGAGTGAGACTTGGAGACGAGTTTCCTAGCCCTTCAGCGAAACTAAAGGCGAGAAAAAGAAAACAAAAAGTTGATGCATTTGCTGATAGAAGGAAGAAAGTATTGTAGATATAGGTATGAAAGAGTGGCTTGTAATGATAGGATATTATATCAACGAATGAAGGTTGCAAATTTTCTTTATGGTTATTCATTTTCATTGCTTGAATTATGAATGATTTTGTAATGAGGAAAAAGGTGAGAGTGAAAGGCAGGGTGAAAATCGAGGAAGTGATTGTTTGAGAAACTTTAAGGTTGAGAATAGTAAAAATTTGTGATGAAGAAGGAAAACCAGCAGCATCAAATAGAATCTTAAGGTGATTGTATATTTGAGGAAAGAGTGATGAAGAAAAAGGGACTAATGCTTGTGAGAGGAGCATTGATGCTGAGAAAGGAAAGGCAAGAAAAACTATTGTTGTTGTGAAATAATGATAGTTTTGAAGAAAACTATGAATTGATCTTCTGAGAATTTTGTATGAGAGTTCCATTGAAAATATTGGTCTTTTTTGTTTTTGCTTTTTGATTCAATTAGAGAGAAGAGGAGAAGGTGATGAATTGAGAAGTTTCTCAATTCTCACAAAAATGTCACGGTTTTTTATTTTGGAAAGGGTAGGTTGGTGAGTTTAAAGGAGTTGATGTTTCTAAGAAATGGATAGGCCAACTAAAATAAACTAACTACTTGCCAAGGTGGGGAGTTGTTTAACCTTTTAGACTGTACTTTTTTTATTATTTTTGTTACATAATATAATTTTGAATATTTGTAGATTTTTTTTTGAGGATTTTATTTTTATGTATCTCTTTTTTTTTTAAATTGACCACTTTGTCACATTGCTAAAAAATTATACAGAAATGTCATGATTTTTTTTTTAATTCTAATAGAAGTAGCATCGTGAAGATGCGACAATGATAGTATGAATTTTTTTATTCATTTTTTATTTATAGGTTTAATTATTATTTAATAAATTAAAATATTTAAAAAATTAAAATACTAATAATAATAATTTTAATAATATTTTTAATAATATTATTAATTTTAATAATAATAATAAAAAGAATAATAATTTTAATAATAATGTGCCAAAACAAATAGGAGTAAGTTGTTATAATGGAAGGAAGTTGTTATAATAACGTGCCAAAACAAATAACATGTCCCATAGTTTCTTAACAATGCAGTTAAATGAGAGCGACTTGTTAAAAAAATATGTTGTTATTTTATCAGCAAAATATTAGTGACACGTTGTTTGTTTTGGCAAGTTATTATAACAACTTCCTCTTATTTGTTTTGGTACATTGTTATTAAAATTATTATTCTTTTTATTATTATTATTATTATTATTATTAAAATTTATAATATTATTGAAATTATTATTATTATTAATGTATTTTATTTATAATTTATTAAAATTAATAATATTATTATTAATAATATTATTATTATTAAAATTAATAATATTACCAAAATTATTATAATTTATAATATATTTTATTTTATTATTAGTATTGTAATTTTTTAAATATTTTAATTATTTATAATTTATTAAATAATAATTAAACCTATAAATAAAAAAGGAATAAAAAAAAATTCATACTATCACATAGGGATGCGACCTTCTAATAGAATTAAAAAAAAAACCTCTTCAAGACATCACATTCTTGTATATTTTTTTCGCAGTGCGGTAAATTAGACAATTTAAAAAAGAAAAAAAGGATATAAATAAAAAAAAAGTGTTTTTTTCGGCAAGAAAATAGATTTTTCCTCTTGTTCTGTGAATTAACACCAACTTCAGTTATTTTTTTATCAACCAAGTTAGTTTTTTTTTAGGATAACCAACTTTTTTTTTTGGGTTTAATTAGGATAACCAACTTTTTTTTTATTTGTTCGGATTTCTGAAATTATATTCAATTTAAGTTGTTTTATTTAAAGTACACATGCTTATTTTAGATTTTGTGTCCAACAAAAATGATTTTAAGTGGGTACAATTGATTTTTATGTGAGCAAAACATTAAAGCTTTTTTTAACATAATAAATTTCGATGTAGTGAGACTCATAAAATTATATATATATTTTTATACATAAAAATAATTCTTGTACCCTGTAAATACTAAATAGTATCATCCACTAGCGCAAATCAATTAGGTTTGTGTGTTTAAGAGCTTAGAAAGCATGGCATCACTAACTTGACAAGTTAGCAATAAGTGATTTGGTATGACATGCTTTTCTTCTTTTATTGATTATGAAATATGAAATTTATTTTTGCTTAAAATACACATTATTGAGTAGCTAGCTTATTATTGCTGGCTAGAATCCCATTACAAGTCCATCAGATATATATTTAAATTACGACAATTGATCAATCATTCAATTTTGGCCCCATTTTCCTTGAAATGTAAGTGCCATATTATTTTTCTAATAAAATATACGAGTATATAGACAATAATGCAAACTAAAAAGGAAAAGACATTGAGAAAGTAATAATTTCTTTTTTGACAGAATGAGAATGTAATAATTTCGGACCTTAATTTGGCACTTTTCTTTTGATGTGGTATACTCCTACAATAAGTGAACGTAGCTTGCAAGTTAAATGCTTGTTTTTCAACCTGAAAAAAAAACATTTTTGACAAAGAAAGTTTTTTTTTTTTTTTTTTT
>JBBPBQ010000001.1:27281965-27313111 GCA_037974755.1 Cicer yamashitae | reverse complement strand
TTTTTGTGTAGATAAAAATAATAAAGAAATTTATATATAAATGTGACGTTTGGATTCAAACTCAGGACATGGTATCTATCCTTACGGATTTTGACAATATTTTGATTGTTTTTATACAAGAAATTTTGGCAGTTAAACCTTATTATAAATGATCAAAAGAATAATATTAGCTACACAATATTAAACACACATTTTCTAATATTGACGTAAATTTATAAAACCTCGACAAATAAATTCGAAGATCAATCTAGGACTCGAATTAGATCTTTAAGGGTCCTAAGTTGATAGGTTTATAGAATCAATTCGTAAGTCGTAAAAACCAAAGCAAGAATCGTAAAAGAACAAACGAAAAAGTAAAATTATAAGAAGAAACATTTGAATTGAATTAACGTTCATACATTAGCATTCAAAAAGCCAGCTATATTGAGAATCCAAACATAGTGGATATGTACATCTTTTAGTCAGTTTTATGAATGAATTGTCCGTGCTTTATAGTAAAATAAAAGTTTTTATTTATAGACTAAGCGTTGCAACTACTAGTCTTTATTGGGAATGTCACGTGTTTTTTCTTTCAGCCCATTTAATCGGTTCATGACTTCTTTGTCAAGTTTCTCTCGCTCGAAGCTCTAGTATTTCGATCTTCAATTTATTTATTTGAAACGTTAATCTTTCGTTCTACGTATCTTCATATTATTATTTTCATATTGATCCTTGATCTAAACTCTGAAATCGAATTGTGAAATTTTATATATAACAAATCCACTATTTGATTGATTAAAATTCACATGAGTTTTACAAAATTTATATAGACTCGTATAACTTAGTGGGACCCATATACATTTTAAACCATCAAAAAGAGTGTATTAGAAAATGAATTAAATTTTAACAAAAAAATAGTATTAAAAAGTATATTGTTAACACTTCTCATTATCAAAACATAAAATTGAAACAAATTTTTTTACAAGAATTCGTTACTTTACACCTACTCATTTTTTTTTGACAAGACCTATTCATTTCTTAGCAAGTGTAAATTAGCGTGTTATAATTTCAAATTTGTTAAATAAACCTTAAGATGTAGTTTGCTATAATGTAAACAATTAGAACATTATACGAAAAACAATCATTATTTTTTAATATGTACTTGCTAATACACTCATTATTTTTTAGTGGATATATAAATTAGCCAGTTATAATAAGAAAAACAATCAAATGTATCTTAAGGTGTAACAAACTGATTTATACCCATTTAAAAATAAATTGTGTAAATTAAAAAATCCTTTTTAAATAGTCATATAAGAATCAAATATCTGTTTAATATAATGAAATTTGAATACCTTGAACTCACTTTTAACAAATTTTGCTTATAGAAAAACTTTTTAATAGTTTTACTTTTACTAAAAATAACTTTTTAATCTTGAATATCCATATTTTCTTTAAGGTTTGTTCATGATTTTATTTTCACATAAAAATGTTTTTTCATCAAAAACATTTGTCAAATACATATTCACTCGAGAATAAGATATAAATAAAAATACATCAACTTTTTAGATACTTTTTAATTTATATTTATTTCGGATGAAACAGTAAATATGACAAAAAAACGATATAAAAATAGTTTAGCTTATATTTCTATCAACAATTATAAAAAAAGGGGCCTCAACATATATATATATATATATATATATATTTTGTGAATGCATTAAACCGCCAATTTAAAATCAAATACCATGCATTATGAATGATTGTGGATTGGGTAGAAGTTGAGCTCTAATATAACTTCGAGATCTTGGTGGCCAATGAGGAAGAAATTAAATGATTCTTTATTTATGGTGTAAGTATAACTACAAGTATTATTTAGTTGGTGAGCTATGTGCTTGCGTATGTTGACCCGGTTGGTTACTTAATAGTTAGGGAATTTTTAATTAGGGATGACGACATCCTTATCTACTTTAGCTTAATTTGAATTAGGCATGACAATATAATTAACCGCGGGTGCTACATGAATCTTATACGGAAAAATTGTACTTTGATTATGAATAGGTTCGGATTTTTACCAAAATTCAAAGTCAAGAATAAATTAAAATGAAAATAAGATATTAATATTTGATTGGTCAACTTTTACATTTAAATTCGCCCCACATATAAATTATTATTTATATATATATACACTCATTCTTTTTGAATTGATATTTTTTATGTATTATAAGTTTAATCTCCTCAATAAAAAAAATTAATATAATTTTATTATTAGTTAGTAATTATTATTTTATTATTTTATTTTGTTTTATGTATATAGATAGAAGGGGATGAAATTCCAATTCCAAAGGGAAACGGGGCATATATACGAGTTTTACTCAAGACAAAACGCTCCCGACCCTTCTCGTGACATACCTAATTCGAATTGATTAATTTGGTTATGGTATTAATAGTAAAAGAAATATTATTGTCAAAGGAGGCAAAGCATTATGTCTCTCTTGGTGAGATACCCACACAATTGTTGGTATTTTCTGTCTTAATTATTTATTTTTGGAAGACATCGCAAACCTACTCTTCCCTTGTATATCCACAAACCCAGATAAAAAAATAATAATTGAATTTGAACAATTCAGGTTCTAGGAGGGATACAAAAAAATAACAATCGAGCTGAGAGGTTTGTCAAATTTGATAGTGAATCGGTAATAGTGGTCAGTTGACCAACAATATATAATATTGGGTGGTTTGTTTAATATTTTAAAAAAGTAATTTTTTATTTTATATTTTTAAAAAAGATTTTTATGAAAATTTATTTAAAAATAATAAATATTTTTTAGATTCATTTGTTATCAATTAAAAAAAGTAATTTTGACATTCAATAATTTAGATATTTATTATTAAAGATTTTAACATGACAAAAATCACATTTTTTTTAAAAAAGATATCTTTCAAAAATAATATTTATGAAGAATTTCTCAAAATACCTTTTCATTTTAATTATTTTTTGAAATTTCATTATCCAAAAAAAGTTGTAGAAAATAGATGAAATATTTAAAATCATATTTTAAGATAAACTATTTAAATCAGTTGTTCATTTGAAACTTTATTTTAAAAATTATATTTTAAAAATGTTATAACAAAAAGATTAAATACTATAAAAATCATTTAAAAAAACTTAAACAAACAAGCTCATTATAAGCTGACTAAGCCGAATTAGGAAGGGGTTGAAATTTTGACTAAGTTAAACCAGCTTCATGGACGAGTTTGGATTCTCCCAATCTAAATCTCCTTTAATCTCTCTCAATTTCTCTTAATTTTACTTTTTTTTATAAATTTTTTCGATTTAGATTGAAAATTTATATAATAAAGATCATGCATGCAAAGTTTTACACTGATCCGATCTAGACCGAGGATGATGGCTGACTTTGTTGAACTAGTCAAAAACTTTCAACCCGTTGAGGGGGTGGTACCTGTAGACACTCAGATGCTCAAGTGAGTATTGATTTGAGGAGAGTAAGAGGCATTGAGGTGAGAAAATATGTGTACCTCTTTGGTGACAGAGGCACTATTTATATAGACTTAGTCCTAATGCGGAGGGGGACAAGGACATTGATTGACCATCATTGCTGGTGGATTTGGCAGTGTGCCGTTTTAAGGTTGTAACCACTAGGTCTGATCATTGTGGTAGAAAACACTAATTGCCAGAGATGGATTAATATTTTGAACCGAGTCGGAAGCTGCATTAGGCCTGGGCTAGTTCAGAACATTTCCCCCCAAGTCTTTGTTGAGGAGGTGAGGTAATAACTTGAAAAGTTGTATAGAGAAGTTCTCCATCACAGAGGAACACATTTCCCGTGAAGATGTTTGATCAATGTTCGTAACCGATAAGTTAAAATCATTCTAATTGTTAGGCTATATTCGACATCTGTCGCGGGGCCGAGGTAGATCCTATACACTTTGTTTGTTGATTGTTATATGTATCTAACATAGTTTAGTATGTTTGAGTAGCTTTGTAGTCATCATGGTAAAAGTGTCTCATTTGTCGGTTCTTTGTTGGATTGGGATGTGCTCGACGTTGGATATTCGTTCGTTTCCAAGGATTGATTATTGGTGGTTTAATTTTTCAATTGAAGGGACTTGAGGGGTTAATTTTTCAATTGAAGGGACTTGAGGGGTTAATTTTTCAATTGAAGGGACTTGAGGGGTTGGGGAAACGACTTGCGGTGGTGTCCTTTGGTTTTTTGTTGTGACACATGTCCCCTATGGGTATAGGCACTTGAGTGCCTATGAATGTTCACTTGAAATATGTGTTGTTTCGAGGTGTGAACATGCTCGTTGGTTCGCACGTTTTGAATTATTACCATTGGATTAGTTCATGCATATAAAGAATTGTTTTAGGATTTTTGAGGGACTTTTTTGTTTTCATGACCATCCCCTTTCTCTTTTTCTCTCCTTATTTTTGCAAACCAAAGCTTCAGTTCGTGTGATTTTGGTTGTTTCGATGTCTACGAGGATCACTTTCGAGTTCAACGTTCTCTTAACTTCCTAGTACACCGTTCTTCTTTCCTCGAGAATCCTTGTATTTTCATTGTTGGATTTGTTTTTGTTTTCTTGTTTTGCTTCTTGCATTTGGGTGTCTTTGATGGTGGTTGTTGCCCCCCCCCCCCCCCCCCCACGATGGTGGGCTAGCATTTCATTGATGTGGGTGTTTGCTTAGGGATGGAGGTTTCTGCCTCTGCGTAGGTAGTTTTATGGAATGCAATAGTTTATTTGGGGAAACTATAGCCTAGATGACTTGATTTTGTCTCTGATGGGGTGGTGATCGGTGACGGTCCCATCGCTTTGTTGCGCCAATTGTGCATTGGCGTGATGATTATCCTTTTGGAAGACACATATATTTTATACTAGTTCACAAAAAGTTGTTGCTACATCTAGTCCTCCCTTTACAAAGAGATTTTCCTCAGTATAGTCGAGGGCTTAATCCACTATTTCCATAAATAGTTGTACAAGTATTCTTTACACTGTCTCTTCAGGCTTTGAGTATTTTTCTCTAGCCTCTTCAAGTTGTCGTTCCCAAAACCTTTCTTCAACATACTAGCATCCTATCGTTGAGGTTTATGAGGGTCGTTGTACATTTTCAAGTACCTCTGTGAGGAAGATAGGGTTGTTGCCACTATCGGGTTGTTGCCTATATCAGTACAAGTGTGTGAAAACACTTTGACTGATTTAGATCAACTTTAATAACTCACTATGAGAGGATAATTCACTCATTCTTTTGGTTTGGTGTGTTCTTGGCGTTTTCAGATTTTCTTCTTAACACATAACCTTTTTTTTTTTTTTTCATTTTCTCTTACTTTCAGACACATAACAATTTCAGAATGTTCGTCAAAGGATGTGAAGTTGCTTTATCTTCTTTGGGCATTGACTTTTTCATAATGTTGACTTTTTTAAAGGATACAAAAAGATTCAGAGTCAGACGATCATACGTTTGATGCGATTATCAGAGGAAAGGCAGTTACTTGCTTGTCACTCTTGTCAAACACATAGGTAGATATTTCTTGTCATGCTTATTAGAGGCAGAGGCAAAATATTTCTTGTTACGTATATCAGAGGCCTAATATTTCTTGTTTGCTTGTGTATCAGAGGTAGAGGAACATAATCCATGTTGATTTCATCAAAGGCAATATAACTACGGTATTTGCTTTACGTTTCCAGAGGCAACCGAGGTACCACGCCGCTTGCATTCCATAGTCAACTGAAGCTTGCAACAACAAAGGTACGTGTTACCAAACTTATGTTGTATAGATTAAGTGAAGTCTTGGTTTCTTTTGCCTTCGTCTAGTCATCATATGATATAACTTATGTTGCGACACTTGCTTTGTTGCGCTTATTTTCGCAGTATATTTTTTGCTCTATTATATCTTGCTCCATTAGTAGATCTCTAAAATACTTGTAATATAAGTTACTTTAGAATGAGTGGTTATTAACATAACTCTTGCCCTTAATCTGGACACTTAGCAGATATAGTTAGGGGATAGTTTTTTTTTTTTTTTGTTATCATCAAAACATCAACCATATGATTGTATTTTAAAAACATTTTTGCACTAACATGTTTTACAAAAGTAGGAACAGATGCGGGAGATTGGGAGGTAATCACCCCCGATGGTAATAAACATATATGTTCTCGGTACATGGATTTTCTTTGTGGCTTCAAGGATAGATAATATATGATACGTCCATTGACAGAAAGGGCGAAAGATAGCGTAGCTGTCTGTGAAGTGCTCCTCGACAAAGATGGGATGCTTCTCGTCAACGAAAGAAGGAAAATTGTCCAGAATGTTATTCCCCCATTCCCTTTCTTTTGATTGAATAAGCATTTTTTGCGTAACAGGAGATGGGTGTTTACCAAACTGAAGGACCTTAGTGTTCCGAAAGCTTCAGATCTGAACACCTTACTGCATTTCATTAAACATAGATATATAGAGATCCGAGAGTTGGTTTCTTGTTGGTGTCAAGAGGAAGTCAATGAGTTGTTTAATAAGCTGTGTTAGCTTAGTTATTTTGTTTTGTCACTCTTACTTCGCTATTTTTTTTGTTTCAGGGAAGATGGTTGTGCTGCATACGAAAATTGCTTTGGAGGAGAGAAAATGAGGAAGAAAAATAGGGGAGAGTTCCTCCATCGCTGCTAACACGATGCCGATTCAGGTGGTTGAGGCGCCATCCAATGATATGTTTGTCTTTACTCCATCTATCACTGCGACTTTAAGGAACAACGATGTTTAGGAGATCTCGACCGTAGAATCCAACCGCAAGATTCTTCTCCACTAGGACCATCGTTTTTTCCTGCTATTTGGGCTAGTACGAGTGCCTTAGAGGTGGCCAATATCTCCGCGCATCCTGTTGACTTGACCGTGTTACGGGATCTCGGGGCATAAGGTCATAAGAAATCATTCGAGGTTGACTTTCCCCCGGTGTTGCGAGTGTTGTCTCTTGCGAGTGTTGAATGGTGAGCATGGCAAAGAGGTAAAAAATCTTCGCGCACAAATTCAGATATATGAGGTTTAGAAGATTGGGTTCTAAACAAAGATAACTGACCTTGAGAGCAAGGCATAAGTCATTGTCGGGGTGACCTTGGAGAATGCTAAACTAAAACCTGATGTCGACTTGTGAACAAAAGAGATAAGGGTGTTATCCTTGATCCAAGATTTTCAGATGAAGAAAAACTGTGAGTTCGCCGTGGAGCTGAAGTCGAGGGAGGATGAGGTTGCTGCACTTATAAAGGAGGTTGACAAACTTAAGCAAAGGGAGAAGGAGGACAAGGCCACCATGGACACTTTGGAGGAGGATGTGTTGAAAGCTTGTGAGATATTGTTTGATAACGCGACTGCTCAAATCCGTACCCTAAATCCTAGTGTCGAGGTTTGTTTGGATGAGTTGAATTGGGCCACAATCATTATGAATGGGGAGAATTAGCTTTTTAGTTTTATGTTGTATTTATTTTGACTTATGTCGTGGTGGCCATTCTGTAATCATCTTAATACCCTTTTGGTGGTCGAGTAAACACTGTGCTTTTCTAATTCCTCTTTTTTATTTGTGCTTGTGTGTGTCCTCTTTCTTTTGAAATTTACATTAGGTTTAGATACTCGACTGTGTGATTTTAGGCATATGCTTTTGTGTGCGATAAGTTAGTGTTAACGTATCCCTATACATCAACTTAGAGTTTGTTTAATGATTTATACTCGACTGTACGAGTTTATGTTAACGTGTCCGTGGATATTAACTTGATTTGGGTTAAGGATTTATACCTGACTGCACAAGTTTATGGTAACATATCTGTGCACGTTAACTTAGAATGTTTTTATGGATTTATACTCAACTGTGCGAGTTTATGTTAACATATCCATGCACGTTTACTTAGAATTTGTGTAAGGATGTATACTCGACTATCTGAGTTTATGTTAATGTGTTCGTGTACATTAACTTAGAATTTGCTTATGTTTTAAGCGATGTCGCGTTAGATATATGTGTTCTAACTAGCTATAATATCTTTTCAATTTGGATGCATTCCAAGCTCTAAGAATAAGATCACATAAAGAGTTTCTAGGATGTAAGCTCGTTTCCCAGTTAGGGGATTGTTTTCCTTGGTCGTTAGCTTTAGGTTTTTCTCATAGTACGAGATCCTTTTCCTCAATGTCATGTTGAAGGACTCTTTTGTTGTATTTGATGTCCATATTTTGTGTGATGGCAAGTTCTTTCAAGGCTGTTGTGTGTCTAACCTCATCAATGAAATTGAGTTCGTTACACAATTAGTTCTCATTTGTTTGAGCATCTAGCAGGATTATGGTCCTCCAACTAAACTTTCCAATTTCAACAAAAACAACTGCCTCGATTCCTTACGTTTGTCGAAACGAGGTTTTCGCTAGTGTTAGAGTGTAGTGTCGTTCGTTAGGCCCACAAGACTGTGGGGAGTTCTTCGCTCCATCTCCTCTTAGTGTCATCCAACCTTTATCTTAGCCCTTAAAGGAGGACGCAGTAGGTAGCTTTCGCTTGTCTGTTCGTTTGAGGATGCTTGACAGGCATGGAATGTTGTTTTATGCCTAGTTCTACGAGGAGCTCTTGGAATTTTTTGTCGACGAACTATGTGTCGTTATCCGTTATGAAGACTTGGGGGATGCCAAATATGGTAAATATTTTTTTCTTGAATGACTTTGTTTTGTTTGTTGCTCTGATTTTTTGTTAGTGGTTCTGCTTTGATCTATTTGGTGAAGTAATCGACAGTTACTAGTAGGAACTTTAGTTGTCTCGATGCTAGTGGGAAAGGTCCGAGTATATCCATTCCCCACCATGCAAAGGGCCATGGTGAGGTGAGCTCGACTGGTGGCGCTATGTGGTGGTCCCCATGGCGCTGACATTTGTCAGATTTCTGGATGTATGCTTTGGCATTTTCTTGGAGTGTGGTCCAGTAGTATTCGTTGCTCCTCGTGTTTTGTTCGCAAGGAATATGATTGATCGTAATATTTTTCGAATTTGGCCATTGTTTATTTCACTTATGTGAGACACTTTTGTAGCATTTGGTCCTTTGTTTGGTAATCTCCGCTGATTTTTGGAGATGACGAGTTTTGATTCTATGTTCAACACGACCTCGCCGACATCGAATTTATGTGCCAATCCCAATTCGGGGATACATGCCTCGTATGCTGCTTGATGTTTAGTCGTTTAAATTGAAAACATAAGAGAGGCTTTGACAACTAAGCCTTTGATGAGTCTTCATCAACTCTTGTTTTTTTAGCACTTTGTTAACAACTTTTGTTTAAGTTCAGTTTTTCTAGTTAGTTTTATAGTTATTTGAATACGAAATGGAGTTCAGATTGTCTTGGATTAACTTTGAATGTTTTGGTACTAACTCTTTCTAACCATAAAAATTCTCAAAGTTTTCTCCATTTGTTGTGATGTTACAAGTAACTTACATTAAGAAATAGACACTCAGGAAGTTATAGAGGGTTAGTGCTGGTACAATATATTCTTAGATGCACAAAATTGCCTTTCAATTGATGTTGGAGCGCAACAAAAAGGGTTAAGGGCGCATTTCGCTAGTCACTACTCTGGAATGCACAGCCTGACACAACTCACTGTATTTCAGCGTAACAGGGGGAGCATTACAGCGCATTGTGCAACCTGTTGCGTCACAATAATTTTTGTGGAAGTGCATTGCGTCGATACCGAGCTTAATGCGGTGGTGTGCGTTCCCATGTTTTTATTTTAGTCAAAAATCAGAATTTGTTAGGCGTTTGATTTTTAAATGGAAAGAAGGAGGCTGCTTCATTTGAGAGGAGACCTAGTGTAACCTTTATGTGTAATTTCCTTTGCTCTATGTATCTTTTATCAAATAATATGACTAGCTAATTTACTCATTGATTAGGGATTAGATGAAACTTCTTGAATCCATATAACTCTGGTTTCCGTATGTTATTTGTACAATTACAATGTATTTGATTTTTCATATATTTTTGTTCTTACTAATTTCCTGTGATTGGCCATCATAGAATTGAACCTAGGTATTATTTTGTTATTGAAAAATAGGCAATAATAACGTAAACCAAAATAGATGTTCATGTTTCAATATTTTTATAAGAATATAAAGTATTTACATGTTTCTGATAAATTAACGACCATATATGCTTTGAGTAACAAGCCCAATCACTTAAGGAAGTAGGGTTCGTTGTTATAAAAAATGGATTTTGAGCTAAGGAATTGCTCTTATTCTAATTGGTTAATTTGACGTAATAAAATAGGTTCGATTGTTAAAATAGTAAATTAATAATTACATGGTGAAAAGAAGGTGATTCGAAGTCTCTAATCGTTTTTATCTAATTGAAGTATCCATGTTTAATTTTACATTTGCCCGAAATTATAAACCAACTCTTAAAATCTGTTGGTTACTAAGTGTTACTACTTTGTTGCGTTATCAAATTAATAACAATCTTTTAAGAGACGATTTCTACTTATCACTTTATTACTTGAGCGATTTGGTACACTCTCCAAAGAATTGTCAAGTTTTTTGGCGCCGTTTCTGAAGATTGTTGCTTAAATTATCAACAAGGCAAAGTAGTCATACTTAGTTTTATATTATTTTAGCTTAGTTTAATTTGTTTTGATTTTCGGTTACTCTCATAAAAATACTTCTTGGTGAAGAAAATTGAACGAACCAACAAACTCAGAAATCCTAAAAAACCAAAGTTATTAAGAAAAACCTTAAGAGCTCAATTTTTCGAAGTATTCAGAGTTTAAGGTTTTATGTTCTAGCAAAGCACTTGTTCAAAGCAAAATATTCTAAGTGTTGTAGTGTGGGAAAATCATTGTATCAAATCTGCCTAGTAGAAGCAAAAGCAAACCAGTTTCCAACTCTTTGTAACCCAGTCCTATAGTGGCTTTAGTGTGCCTCAAGCAATATATGGATCTCAGGTTGTGTTGAGAAGACTTGACTTGTTAGGTCAAGTGGGTAGTTTGCCTCTAACAATCTGTGGATCTCAAGTTGTGTAGAAAAGACTTAACTTATAGGGTCAAGATGTGGTTTGCCTTAAAAAGTCTACATGTTCAGGTTGTTTTGAGAAGACTGAATTATAGGGTCAGGTGTTGTTGTAAATCAAGTTTTGAATTAGTGTATAAATCTTTCTTTGTGAGGTGACTAGACGTAGCAACCAAGTTGGCGGCGAACCAAGATAAAATCTGGTGTGTTATTTTTACTTCCGCTCTGTTTGTTTATTGCTGTCTCTGATTAGTTCAAACAATTAAGTCACCACATTAGAATCAGAATTAGAATTAGAATTAAGAAAAGAGTTTTAAAATTAGACAAACACAACTTAACCCTCTTTTCATGTTTGCGCAATTTCAGTACTTTCATAAATAACATTGTCAGGTTGCAAAATGGATTTTTGGGATCATCAATATCTGTATACATAGTCGACAATTCATTTGAGATGATACCTGGAGATTTTATCTCCTCTTATCTAGCAGGTAAGTTTTAACCCCAACATTTTCGATATGTGACATTCGGACATGTATCATTTCTTCAGAACCTGCATTTTTTTTTTCTCTACAATGTATTTACTTGTAACTTGTGCATATATTGAGGCATTTTTCTTGGTCCCTTCTAAACCTTTTTGCATACATGATATTATCGTTATCCCTTGCTAGTTCCTTTGAGCCTGAATCCCTTTCTTTGTGTTACTTAGGCTTATTACTAGCCAATTGCCAAAATTATTTTTATCCTAAACCTTACTTAGAGTTAGGAAGGATCTGATTTTTATGAGTTGGAAAAAAATTTAAGTTTGGGGTTGCTCATGGAATAACAACATTTTCAGTTTGGGGTGGGGGTACAAGAGAAAGAAAAGTAGAAAAAAAAAGTGTTAAGTTGCTAAGTAGTAATTGGGTGATCCTTGAAACGTTATTGATGTCAATAAGTAAGATGATACAATATTCCACTATGTAGTAATTGGGTGATCCTCAAAACATCATTGATGTCAAAATATGGAATATAAAAAAAAAAAAGGAAAGTTTAGGAATAAAGTTTGGTTTCTACTCTATTGGTTGATAAGTTGTCAAAGTCATGGTGTAAAATTATAATGACTAACATGTCTTCCTAACTCCAAGTCGTAAGCGTATTATCCCTAATGAACCCACCTTTACCTTGGCCTTATTATAACGTTAAAAGACTTCTGAAAGTGTATGAACAATTTGCATTGTGAACCTGTTAAGAATATCTTAAAGCATATGATAGTTTGTGCATGTATAAGAATCTAAGGGATAAACACAAAACCTAGAAACACTTGAGAGAAATTTGGAAAGTTGTGTGCAGAGGAAATTAAATTTGAAAGGTATATTTTTGATGACTTTTTTGAATTTATAAACGATTTTCAAGTTTGCTTTTTTACAGATAGGGGTGATTCTCTGCATGACATTTGTGTACTAGCATAATGGTTATTGTGAATGATGAGTTTAAGATGGCAGAGAATGTTGTGAACTTGCAGGTTAATCAAATTGATTTTGTTTTGAAAAACTTTGTTCCTTGTGGACAAGCAACATATTAAGTTTGGGGTTTGATGAGTCTTCATCAACTCTTGTTTTTTTAGCACTTTGCTAACAACTTTTGTTTTACGTTCTGTCTTTCTAGTTAGTTTTATAGTTATTTGAATAAGAAATTGATTATTTTTTAATGTTTTGGTACTAAATCTTTCTAACCAGAAAAATGCTCAAAGTTTTCTCCTTTTGTTGTGATGTTACAAGTCCTTTACATTAAGGAATAGACACTTGGGAAGTTACAAAGGGTTAGTGGTGGCACATAGTGATCTCATATGCACGAAATGGTCTTTTGAATGATGCTGGAGCGCAGCAAGAAAGGTTAGGGGCGCAAGAAGGGAACATCGCAGTGCATTGCGTAGCCTGCTGCACCACAATACAAATTGGAGAAGCGCATTGTGCTTGTACCCAATGCAATGTGCTGGTGCACGTTCCCAAGTTATTATTTAAGTCAAAAAGCAGAATTTTGTTTGGGTTCTGATTTTTGGATACAAAAAAGGAGGTTGTTACATCTAAGAGGAGACCTAGAAGAACCTTTATGTGTAACTTCTTTTTCTCTATGTATCTTTTATCAAACAATATGAGTTTCTATTTTTGCAATTACAACGTATTCGAGTATTCATTTATTTTTGTTCTTACTGCTTTTCTGTGATTGGCCACCATAGAATTGAACTTAGGTATTATTTCGTTATTGGAAAATAGGCTATTATAACCTAACCCAAAATATATGTTCATGTTTTAATATTGTTATAGGAATATAAATCATTAACACGTGTTTGATAGATTAATGTCCATATATGCTTTGAGTAACAAGCCCAATCACCTAAGGAATTATGGTTCGTTGTTATAAAAAAGAGTTTTTGAGCAAAGGAATTAGTCTTAGTTTAATTGGTTGATTTGATGCAATCAAATATATTTGATTGTTAAAATAGTCAATCAATAATAACATGGTGAAAAGAAGGTGATTCGAAGTCCCTTATTGTTTTTATCTAATCGAATAGTCCCATTTTAATTTTACGCTTGTTCGAAATTATAAACCAACTTTTAAAACTCGTTTATTACTAAATGTTACTACTTTGTTGCGTTATCAAATTAATAACAATCCCCATGAGGACGATTTCTATTTATCATGTTGTTACTTGAGCGATTTGGCACCGTTGTCTGGAATTTTTGCTTAAATTATCAACAAGGCAAAATAGTTATACTTAGTTTTATTTTATTTTATTTTATTTTACTTTGATAAAAAAAGGAAGATTTAGCTATGAATCTCGATAAGGCTACAAGCATCCAGTTGAGGATCTAGATTTTTCTTCTAGTGTCTTGAGATGACATCGTGTGAATGCTTTACACTTATTCGAGTTAGCCTCGATTCCTTGCTCAACTAGGTAAAATCTCAAGAATTTGTTGGCTCGTACCCCAAAAATGCATTTCTCGAGTTTCAACCTCATGTTTTTCTTTCGAAATTATTCGAAGACTTCGCAGAGATTGGACGCGTGATCGGCCTCATTTTTGGACTTGACTATCATTTCGTCCATATATACTTCTAGCATTTTTCAAATTTGGTTTTTGTACATCTTGTTCAACATGTGCTGGTATGTAGTGCCGACCATTTTGAGTCCAAAGGGCATTACATTGTAGCAATAGTTTCCAAACTCGCTCATGAATATTGTCTTTTCGTGATTCTCTAGCTGGATTGGAATTTTGTTATATCTGAATAAGTGTCCATAAACAAAACTAATTTGAATCCGAACGAATTGTCGACTCAGGTATTGATATTGGGTAGGGGGTACACATCTTTGGGAAACGCTTTGTTGAGATCGGTATAATAAACCCAAAGACGTCATTTATTGTTAGATTTCTTAACAAGTACAACATTATAGAGCTAAGTGGAGTACTTAGCCTTAGAAATAAAGTTTGAAA
Source organism: Cicer yamashitae (assembly GCA_037974755.1). Classification (NCBI taxonomy): domain Eukaryota; kingdom Viridiplantae; phylum Streptophyta; class Magnoliopsida; order Fabales; family Fabaceae; genus Cicer; species Cicer yamashitae. Next base: position 27,298,642 of record JBBPBQ010000001.1, on the reverse strand, counting down.
CAAGTAAACCATAATCAACTTTTTCGACGGCTTCAGCCTTCCTTGTAGATTGTTTTTGACGGCAATGGGCAATTGGTCGAGCATCCGAGTGCACGGTCAGCTTATGGCAAGTGATTTTTGGATCTATGTCGGGCATGTCGTTAGTGGTCCATGCGAAGTTGTCGGCACAAGCTTTCATGTAAGCAATCAGTTATTCCTTGGCCTCCTCGAGTATGGCTACTCTAATTCTTATTGTCTTTCCAAGAATGTCTCCCACGGGAATCAGGGTAAATTCTTTAACTAGAGTAGGCCTTTTGATTGGCTTGTCGATAGTGGTGTGATCACCGTCCATTTGTAGCTTGTCGTATCTTACATTAAGATTAGTGATCGACTAATTGGTTATAGTTAGGGTTTGATGTGTATTTCTTGACTTTTGAAGGAGGCCATGAAGCACCTTCTCTTCGCTTCGATGTCAGCATGAATGGTGGCTACTTCTCCATATTTCTGGTGCTACTTGAGTTTCAGGTGGGCCGTAGAGGAGACTGCTCCTAGTTCTGCCATGGTAGAGTGCTCAATGATGCAGTTGTATATTGACTTGCATTCGTTTACTAGGAATTGGGTCTTCATTGTTTTCCTAGATTGTTCCTCCTTAAAAGTCACGAGTATCTCGACGTAGCCCCAAGGAGTGTTGGTCGACCCATTGAAACCTTGTAAATCTGGTCCCACGTAGAGTAGCAGGATGTCTTTTGTGAGACAGAGTGTATCGAACAAGCCGAAGTACATGATGTCGCATGAACTCCCTTGGTCGATTAGGACCCTTCAGAATTCAAGGTTGGCCATGTTTGCCTGCACCAGTAGTAGGATATGGGAGTTTGGGATACCGCCAATGATCTCTTTGTCATAGAAAGATCAAGGGGTCAGGACCCTTTCTTGATAATTGTTATCCTATGTGGGTTTCTCGAGGTCATGTCTGAAGTTGCAAACACGAGAAGAGGGTCGAATTGTGCTTGACTAAGTTGGGTTCTTTTTGCTAATTTATTTAAAATTGGTTCTGGTTTGGTGACTTACTTAGAATAAAAGTAGTAGCAATCAGGTTAAGTGATTAGAGGGAGAAGTAAAACAAGACTTGCAGAATTAAAGTGACACAAGAACTTATCCGGGTTGGGTTACAAGATTTTGGAGCAAATTGGTTTGCTTCTAACATGATGATTGTAACAATGACTCTCACACTAGAAAACTCTTAAAAAATATTTCTTTTGAACAAGTATTTCTCTAGACCTTAACCTTATGAACTCTAATGACTTAGGAAATTTTGTGCTTGTGAGTTCTAGTGTTTTCTTCTTTAGCCTTGAGTATCTATTTATATAATAGGATAGGGTTTCTCCTTTGTGCTTGCAAAATCTGAATCATATCTTAGCAAATAATAAATGTATCTTCTTGTAAACAATTCTTGATCATATCTTCTTGTAAATAATTCATATCCTTATAGATAATTCTTGATCAAATCTTCTTGTAAACAATTCATATCTTCTTGTGATAAATCTTGATCAAATCTTCTTGTAAATAATTCATATCTTCTTGTTGATAAGATCTTGATCGTATCTTCTTCAAATCTTGACCATATCTTCTTTTCAACTTGGTCAAAAAATTTCTTCAATTATAAATCTGAATCAAATCTTGTTTTAGATTGTCTTCAAAAACACAAATCTTCTTTCATACTCTTGTTTTATTTGAGCTGGAATAGATTCGGGTTGTTTTTTGATCTTCACAATTTTTTGATTCAGCTAAGTCTTATTTTCATACTTTATTCTTTCAATTTCAGTCGTTGAGTTTCCATCAGAGGCATTGACTTTCTTGTTGGAGTGAGATGTTGTGTTTCTTGAATAATAGTCAGAGGCTGAATTGCATGACATAGAATTAGTGGCATTGGGCAAATCACCTTGTTGAAACTTCAGAGTTAGTGTAACTTTAGAGGCTGCATATCAGATGCAACATTTGGAGTGTGTTGCGCTATTTTGATTAGCAGATTGTGAGCTTTGAATTTATAATTTGAACAATCTATTTAGAGTTAATTATACCTTGATATGAACTCTTCAGATTCAGAGGCATGATGAGTTTGTGCACATTAGAGGCATGCAATGCCTTTAGAAGCATGCTTCAAATTTAGTCTTCAGACTCGGTTTCAAAGCCATTCTTCAGAGGCAATCTTCTAAACCACTCATCAGATCCATTCTTCAAACCCAAACATCAGACCCAAACTTTATACCCAAACATCAGAGGTAATCTTCGTAGCCTTCAAAGGCACAAAGGCATATTTTCAAAGGCAGACGTGTATACTTTGTGTTCCTCTGATCTCATCCTCTGGTGACTTTCCTCTGTTACGTTCCTCTATTTTCTTCTTCCAATTTTTGCATACTTAATAAAGCCACTAATCCAAATTTATTGTTCTCATAAAATACTTTTTTTAACATCAAAACTATAAGTGGAAAACCAACTTGGTTCCAACAATGTCTTCTAGTTTCCTTTTAACAAAGATGATACTTGAGAAGTTCGCGTTGGATTTGAAGGTGCAAACACGAGAAGGGGGTTGAATTGTGTTTGACAAAGTTGATAACTTTTTGCTAATTTGATGAAGGCCGGTTGGTTTTTATGAATTACTTAGATAAGAAGCAATCGAGTTCAAAGGCAACAAACAATGAAAGCATAAATAATTTGAGACATAGATTTATCCTTGTTCACCACTAACTTGGCTACATCCAGTCCCGTCATTCAGAAGACTTTAATTCACTAATTTAAATACCTTGCATTACAAAACACCTGACCCTCCAAGCTAGTCTTCCCAAACAACCTAACAACCCTAAACTTTTGAGGAACTAACCATCTTGACCCTACAAGCCAAGTCTTCTCCTAACAACCTGATAACCTCAGATTGAAGAAGGAACTAAACCACTATCGGGGTGGATACAAAAGATTGGAACTTTAAGTGTTTGCTTATAACAAAGCTGATAATAATAATAACTCTCACACTCTAAGAAAAAAACTCATAAAATAATTCTCATTTGAACAAGTGTTTGTCTCTTTGAACTCTAAAATGAATTTGGAGTTTGAGCTTGAGTTCTTCTACTCTTTTCTAATTTGTTTTATTATCTTCTTCTTCTTCTTCTTCAGCCTTGAGCATCTATTTATTGTTAAAATTAGATCAAAGATTTTCTTCAATTATAATTCTGAATCCATAAGGGTTACTCATCCATTATGGATTACAGCGATGTCGACACCTGTGTTAGGCCCGTCATTGTTGACGGGGAGCTCCTCGGATTGGGACATTGTTGAACGGGGAGCTCCTTGGATTGGACATTGTGGCCAAGTTGGTTTTATACTTCAAGTTTTGATGTTATAAAAAATATTTTATAAGAACAATATATTTTACCTCATAGAGTGTGAAAGAAGATTCTTGTTTTTGAAGACAACTAAAATTAGATTTGATTCATATTTATAATTATAATTATAGAAAATATTTGTCCAAGTGGAAAACAAGATATGGTCAAGATTTGAAGAAGATACGATCAACATCTTATTAATAATAAGATATGAATTATTTACAAAAAGATTTGATCAAGATTTATCTACAATAAGATATGAATTATCTATAAGAAGAATTGATCAAGATTTATCTACAAGAAGATATGAATTATTTATAAGAAAATTTGATCATGATTTAATAAAATAAAATATGAATTATTTACAAGAAGATTTGATCAAGATTTATCTACAAGAAGATATGAATTATTTAGAAGAAGATTTGACTAAGACTTATCACAAGAAATTATGAATTATTCACAAGAAGATTTGATCACGATTTATCTATAGGAAGATAGGAATTATTTACAAGAAGATATGAGCTATTAACAAAAAGATTTGATCAAGAATTGTTTATAAGAAGAAACACTCATAAGAAGATACATTTATTATTTGCAAAGATATGATTTAGATTTTGACAAAGGTCAAAATACTTAATTGGACTTAGTCAAATTCCTACTTGTGAAAGTTCAAGAACCTGTCCAACACTAGGAAGCAATAGGAAGGAAAATTCATCTAAAGAATTTGCAATAGCAATCTTAACAAAATACGAACAGTATGAATCTGAAGAATTGACAAACTCAATCTAAAAAAAATATGAACAATATCAATTTGAATAATTTACAAACACAATCTGATCAAAATACAAACAGAATCAATCTAGAAGAACTTCTTAGATTGGACTTAGAAATAAAGAGTTGGCTAAAGAACATATTATCAAAAAGCATCTTGTTCAAAATTAGTTTTGAATAAGATCATTGTTGACCAAGCTAGGAATGAAGATACAATTCAAAATTTAACAAGGACTAAATTGAAGCCCTAATTTTATCTATAAATAGCTACTCAAAGATGAAGAAGAAGATCATAAAAAAATCATAAAAGAGTAGAAGAACTCAAGCTCAAAATTCCAAATTCGTCTTAGTGTTTAAAGAAAGAAACACTTGTTCGAATGAGAAATATTTTCTAAGGGTTTTTCTTAGAGTTTGATAGTCATTGTTATAGTCAACTTGTTAGAAGCAACTACTCAAATTCTAAACCTTTGTATTCAAAACCGATAGTGGTGTTAGTGTGCCTTCAACAATTTGCGATCGTCATATTGTGTAGAGAAGACTTGGCTGGTAGAGTGAAGGTGTGTGTGTTCCTCAAAAGTCTGGAGGGTCAGGTGCTTTGTAATTCAAGTTGTTAAATTAGTGGATTAAATCCTTTTGAGTTTAGAGACTGGATGTAGCCAAGTTAGTGGTGAACCAGGATAAATTACTTTGTGCCACTTTAATCCTGCACTCCTTAGTTTTGTTATTGCTTCTACTCCAAGTAAATCATCAAGTCTGAACTAGTGTAATCAAATAATGAAAAGGTTATCAACTTAGTCAAACACAGCTCAACCCCCCTTATCGTGTTTACACCTTCAATTGTCATTAGAGCTCACTCTTAAGGCAGAGAGCACTTTATAATGTTTGAGGAAAGAACCAAGGTTCAACATGTCTAGATTCAGTGAAGAATCTGCTAGAGGAAATATCAATAGACCACCTCTGTTTGATGGAGAACGTTTTGAGTACTCGAAGGACAGGCTGAGAATTTTATTTTTTTCACAAGATCCTAAACTTTGGGACTTGGTGGAAGATGGTTATACTGCTCCAAAGAAATCTGATGGTATTGATATTCTTAGGAAAGAGATGGATGCTGATCAGAAGAAGATGTACAAGATGGATCGTAAATCCATAACATTTATGAAAAATGCAATCACTTTCAAGGAGTTTGACAAGTGCACCTACAAGGAGACAACAAAAAGTATTTATGATAGTCTGATTCTAACCTATGAAGGAAGCAAGGAAGTTCAAGAAGCAAAAGCCAACCTCCTAGTAAAAAAGTGTGAGTGTTCAAGATGGAAGAAGATGAAGACATTGAAACAATGTTTTCCAGATTCTAGACTCTGGTCTCAGGATTAAAGATACTTGAGAAAAGTTATACTAGTGTTGATCATGTGAGGAAGATACTAAGTCTGCCGAGCAAGTGGAGACCTAAGACCACTGCCATTCATGAAGCAAAGGATCTGAATACTCTTAAGCTGGAATAATTAATCAGCTCTCTTAGTTCACATGAAAATGAACTTGTAGAGGATGAGCCCAAGAAGAAGCAACAAACCTTGGCTTTGAAATCCAAGCAGAAGAAATTTCGAAAGGCAACATTAGGATCAGAGCATGATGATTTAGAGGATCAAAATGGAGAATCAAAGGAAGAGGAACTGGCTTTCATATACAGAAAAATTCAGAAGATGCGGCACAACAGAAACAAGAACTTTCCCCAAAGATATTCCAAGCAGTCCAGTAGAGGAAAGGATGATAAATCTGACGAGAAAAACATCATCTTATATGGATGCAATGAACCTGGACATATCAAGTCAGAATGTTCAAATCTAGAGAAAGGGAAACATCAGAGGAAAGATTCTAGACCCAAGATGAAAAGTCTAATGGCTACATGGGATGATTTTGATGAATCCTCTAATGATGAAGAGCAAGCAGATGTGGCTTTGATGGCTCATATCAACTCTACCTCTGGATCCAACACAGATTCTAATTTTGGAAGTGAATCAGTAGATGAAGAAATTGAGGTATTTTCTAACTTAACTCGATATGATTTAATTACTATTATAAATGAATTATTGAACAAGAATCACAAATTGTCCTTAAAACTGAAAAACATTTAGGAAAGAAAATGCAAACCTAACTGAAGAAATTAATGTTTTAAATAATCAAATTAAAGTGCTGAAGTTAAAATAGAAAATGCAACTCTGAAAACTGATATTGCTGAACATAAGGCTAAAAATCTAACTATTAAAAGTAATCATAGTTTAACATCAATTGAAAATACCACATGTAACTCTAATAAGCATGAAGAAGTATTTCATGATTTTCTTGATAATGGTTAGGAAAGCAGCAAGTATGCTACTATGATTTATGGAGTTAGTAGAAATGGTAAAAGAGGTATTGGATTTGAAGAAACTGTGACTGAACTTAAACCTATTCCCTCTAATATCTTGTGTATTGTTTGCTCTAAGAAAGGTCACTCCAAATTATCTTGTCCCATGTTAAATACAAGGAAAGACAAGAAACCTTTCAAACTTAACAAACCAGGACCCAACCAAATTTGGGTACCTATGAACAAAATTGTCTATGTTGCAGATGTCCTCAACAATCAAGTTAAAACACCAATCATGGTACCTAGACAGTGGATGCTCGCGATACATAAAAGGAGAAAAGTCTATGTTCTAAGAACTAACATTCTACAAATGAGGCACAATGACTAAGCAAAAAGGCCAAATCATTGGTCAAAGTACAGATGGAAATGGTATTTCCCCTTATATTAAAGATGTCTTGTTTGTTAAAGGTCTTAAGAATAATTTATAAAAAAAATCTGTTTAGTCTAGAGAAACAAGAGGAACTAATTTGGCACAAAAGATTGGGTCATGGAAACCTGTTTAAAAATCTGTTTATAAAAATATGTTTGTTAAGTGTCTCATGTCAGTAAATGAAGAGAAACTAATCTGGCACAAAAGATTGGGTCATGGAAACCTTTGATTAATTTCAAAACTGAATAAACTTCAACAAGTCAGAGGTCTACCTAAGTTTAGTAACAAAACTGAAATTATGTGTGAAGCTTGTCAAAAGAGGAAACAAACAAAGAACTCATTTACACCTAAGAACTTAGTCTCTACCTCAAAGCCCCTTGAGCTCTTACATATAGATCTCTTTGGGTCAATGAAAACAGCCTCTCTAAGTGGAAATAAGTATGGCTTTTTATAGTAGATGATTACACTAGGTGGACATGGGTAAAATTCTTAAAATGTAAGGATGAATCCCACAATTGTTTTTAATCATATTTTGCAAACAAGTAATGAATGAAAAAGGTCTTAAGATTGTAACAATTAGTAGTGATCATGGAGGAGAATTTGAAAACAAGTTCTTTGAAAGTTTTTGTGATGAGAATGGAATCTCTCACCACTTCTCCTCCCTTAGAACACCCCAAAAAAATGGAGTTGTAGAAAGAAAGAATAGATGGCCTTAAGAAATGGCCAGAGCCATTTAAATGAGATGAATGTTGCAAAACACTTTTGGGCTGAAGCAATTAACACTCCATGTTAAATTCAAAATAGAGTCTTAATTAGGTCTATATTGAATAAAACACCATATGAATTGTGGAAAGGTAAAAAGCCTAACATCTCTTACTTTAAACAATTTGGTTGTACTTTTTATATGTTGAACATTAAAGATAACCTTGGTAAATTTGATTCTGGATCTCAAAAGTGTACCTTCATTGGATACTCTAAAAGATCTAAGGCTTATAGAGTGGTTAATAGGGAAACTCAAATTGTGGAAGAATACATACATGTTAAATTTGATGACAAACAACTTGACGTTGAAAAGTCAAAGCAAGATTATGATAGTGCAGGTTTACCAGAACCAGAGGAAGCAAATGCAGACAAACCAGAAGAACCTGAAAAATTAGAAGATACAAGAAAATTAGAAAAAGATGACAAATCTTCAAAGGATGAATATGATCAAGTTAGAAACAGTCAAGATAAGTCAGATGGAATATCTAGATGGAAGTATAAGTCATCTTATCCTGAAACTCTAATCATTGGAAGTGCAAATGATCCTTTGAGGACTAGATCATCACTAAAAGATAACACTTTGTTTGGGTTACTCTCATTAATCGAGCTTACCTCTGTTGATGAAGCATTGGCAGATGATGGATGGATTCTTGCAATGCAAGAAGAGTTAAATGAATTTAAGAGAAATGATGTTTGGGGTCTAGTACCTAGACCAAAAAAGAACATTATTGGAACCAAGTTAGTTTTCAGAAACAAGCTAAATGAAAAAGGTGTAGTCGTCAGAAACAAGGAAAGACTTGTCGCACAAGGCTGCATTTAGAAAGAGGGCATTGATTACACTGAGACATTTTCTCAAGTGGTCAGGTTAGAAGCTATTTGTATCCTATTTTCTTTTGCTGCAAATAATAACATTACATTATTTCAAATGGATGTTAAAAGTGTTTTTCTAAATGGTTATATAAGTGAAGAAGTGTATGTCAAACAACCCCAAGGTTTTGAAAGTTCTAAATTTCCAAATCATGTTTTTAAACTTAGGAAATCTCTATATGGTCTAAAACAAGCACCTAGGACACAGTATGACAGACTTAATAACTTCTTGCTTAAAAATAACTTTCAAAGAGGAGAAGTAGATAATACACTTTTTAGAAAATCAATAGGAGATGACATTCTTATTATTCAAATTTATGTTGATGACATTATTTTTGAATCTACTAATGGCACTCTTTGCCAAGAATTATCTAAATTGATGTAGCTTGAATTTCAAATGAGTATGTTGAAAAGTTAAGTTCTTTTTAGGGATACATATTCAGCAAAGTAAAAAAGATATATACATTCATCAAACTAAATATACAAAAGAGCTTCTCAAGAAGTTTATGATGAGTGATTGCAAACCTATGGCTACACCAATGCGCCCTACCTATTCACATGAACAAGATGAATCAGGCCAAATAGTTGACCAGAAAACCTATACAGGAATCATTGGATCCCTACTTTACGTTACTGCTTTCTGACCTGACATCATGATTAGTGTATGTGTATGTGCATGATTTCAAGTTGACCCTAGGGGGTCACATTTTATTACTATTAAGAGAATCCTTAGATACCTAAAAGGCACTACCAACGTTACCTTGTTCTACAAGAAATCTTTTGAGTATAAACTAAGTGGAGAAAAAAATTAGAGAAAACGCACAAGTGGAAACTGCACATTTCTAAGTGACAACTTAATCTCTGGGTCAAATAAGAGATAAATCACAATCGTCATGTCAACAACAGAAGTTGAGTCCGATTCAGAAGCTGGTTGTATCCCTCAACTGCTTTGGATGAAACATCAACTAGAAGACTACAAAATCCTAGAAACCAACATTCCCATTTATTGTCACAACCCTTCTGCCATTTGCCTATACTTCATTCTAGCACTAAACACATAGAAATCAAACACCATTTCATTAGGGACTTTGTTCAAAAAGGTTTACTAACATATTCACCAAACCACTAGCTGAAGATAGGTTTCATTTCATCAAGAAAACCTAAACCTTATTCTTTTACCTAACTGATGTTGTGACAACCTTAGAGTAGTTTCGTTTCATACTTAGGATAAATTTTATTTTTGATGTTTATGTTATTTTCATTCTATTTAAAAAAAGAGGGAAGACTTATATTTTTTTAGAAGACTATGATAGATTCTAATGACATAAGATTTTTTTAGAAGACTTATATAATCAAGATTTTGTTGTTTAGATTTAATTGGATTCATGTCATAAGAATTTATAGGATTTAAATGACTTTAATAGATTTTTAAGATTTCAATGAATTTTAAAAAAATATTCAAGATAAATACTAACAATTTACTCTTTGATTGATACGATATTCTCAATACACTTTTGCTTTGTTAAAATTCAATGGATTCTGCTAAATTTTGGGGTCCATAAAAATTTGGTTGGAAAAATAAATAAAGAAGAATGAATTTAAAAGTTTAAAGTTTATGAAGTCCATGAATGAGATAATAACAAAATTGTAAATTTTGGATAAAGAAAAGTAAAATCTATATAAGGCTTTTAGCAGCTTTTATACGAGAAAAGCTGGGAATTCTTTCCTTGTTCTTACTTATTATTGTTTTTCTGGTTTCCGGGTAAGTTCGGGTTTAGGTGGTTTCCTTGGGACTTATTTTCCGGTTGGTAAAGCCACTCACGGCACACTTTAAATATAAATGTGTGATGCCAACACCTGACGAGTACGTTTTCTTAATGAATAAGAGAGCTATGAAGGATCCTTAAAAAGGAGAACGACACAGGTATCATAGACAAGTGAGCGTGGATGGATGATTAATTCCCCTTATTTATTAGGGCGCGGACGTCGCTTTTAGTTGTTTTATTTGTTTCTTCCATTGACCCCTATGCTGCATTTGATCCATCTGTCCCATCACCAGAAGCGGATATGTGCCGAGGCCTCTGATGCCTTTCGGACCTGGAAGGGAAATCATTCATAGGTAGGCCCCATTTCTACATATTTAAATATATAGATATACATGTTTAGTTGACTTATTTGAGTTTATCTACTAACATAGATTTAAATGGTTTTGTAGTTCTCTTGTTTTGATCAACCCACGATTTAAGTCATTAACATAAACATTTGTGAGATTATTTGAGAGAGTTTATAGAAACAGTTTACGATATGTTCATAGTCGTTTTAACTAATTTCCATAAGTCTAAAAGATAGTTTATGAAAAACAGCTTATAACTTATACCAAAATAGATTGACTTTTTTTTATTAATTAAAGTAGTACTAATTAATGGCCATTTTATCTTGGAGAATCATTTTTCAATGAGAACCTTAAAGGTTGGCAGATGGACAATTATCTCTTTTATGAGGAGCTTTTCTCTAAGATTACAAGGGTATCTTATGTAATAGATCTCATTTTCCATAAATAATACAATTTATTTTTCTCTTAAATTCAAGTTCCTATCAAAAGCTCTTATCTCCCATACGCTAGAGAGGAAACCATTGCTACCGGAGATGGACGACATGTGGGCTAAAAAGATAGAACTACCAGATTTCGTGGGGATACCATCTCGTTGGGTGGATCGCGAGAGCTGAAATTTTATTTGGTTTCATTTTTGGTGCCAAAAGGATCTTGATGCAAATAGGGAATCATTTTCTCAGGCTATCTATCATAAGGAGATTCAACAATGGTATTGAAATTTTTGTGGAATTCGATACAAAGGAACGAAAGATATAATCACCTGATAATGTTGTCGAGCATTTGGTCGAGAAAATGAGGGACCAGAGAACAAGAGAGGAGGAGAAGGAAAGAAGCGTCCAAATCCTATGTGGAATGACAAGCAGGAGTACAATGGCGATGAACGGACAGATTCTTGGTTTTTCACTACTAGAAAATTTCCCTTTAAGTGACCGATTTGGTGACTAAATTTTTTGGTCACATTAGAGACTGAATTAGAGAACAAAATACAAAGCTATATAGAGAACTATTTTTTCGTCACTAACATATGATATTTAGAGACTAATTTAGCGACTTAAGCTTTAGTGACTGATTTAGCGACTTAAGCGTTAGTGACTGAAAGATCAGTGTCTGTTATTTATATTTCCTTTCTAATTAAAATTGGTTGACAAAACTTTTGTCAATGTCTATTTTTATTATGGCACATTTTTTACTTGCCACATTTTTTTTATTGAAAAATTTTATAATTCCCTCTCTAGTTTTTCACTAAAATAAAATTCCCTCTCTAATTAAGAAACAAACTTACCTCTCAATTTTCCTCAACAAACAAACTCGTTATTCTTTTCTCAACCAACCACAAACCTTAAACTCTCTGATTTGTGAAACAAGCAAAATCCATTTTATCATTGTTTCATCATCGTTTCTCCGTTTCATCAATGTTTTGAATTGCTTCTTTCATTATTGTTTCTCGCTTCCCTCACAAAATTCATGGTTTCATGCTTTGCTTCGGTGAAACAGAAAACCATAGGCACTACCTATAATCAATTGACTCAGTTGATGCTCCAAGTAAGGAACCCCTTTTTCATCTCCCTGCCACTCGCAAAAACGTCTATCTTTCGAAAAGATTCCAATGCCAAAAGGTCTTCTCAATCCATTGTTCGTGTTCTGCTGACTCCGAGTTTGATTCAATGGTTTTCTGAAAAAACCTTGCCAGGAGGGACGATTTTAACGACAAAGGTCCTGGACCCTTAAACACATGAAACAGAAGTTCATCGGTAAGAAATATTTCTTCTTTATTCTTTCCTTTCAAGTCAAAACAATTTTGCTACATCATGTTTATTTTATTTTGTTTTAATTGGACATGTCTTTGATTTTGTTTTCTCTCATCAGTTTCTCATAAGAAATCATCTCAAAATTTAATTGATTTGTAGACATGATTTTGTAATTAAGTGTATTATGTGTTTTTTTATGAATGAATGAACATCAATGTTTAGGAAGACGTCCATTTTAGGAATGAATGAATATCAATGTTAAGGAAGACGTCCATTTTAGGAATAAATGAACATCAATGTTTACGAATGAATGTAAATGTTTAGGAAGACATGCTTGCATATATATGGGTTGTGATATAAGTCAACTATATATTGTTTGATTTGATTCCAAAGATGAAAAAGGATTTTGGATAAGGAGCAGCAACAACCATTCACAATCCATATTCTCTACTTATAAATTGGCCACAATCTTAATATATGATGCTCAATATATATATATATATGTAATGTGAGTGTGTTTGCAGCTTGAAGGTAGAGATAGTAGATTTGAATCAGGAAATGTAGTAAGGCATAGCTTTCTTAGAAATATGATTATATATTATATAATGCATTTTCCTTTGAGACAGAATAAATGTACTTAGGTCATGCTTTAGCATAGACAAACATTCAATATCTTGAATCACATCATATAATATATGCCACACACCATGACTTGTGGTCCTACATATATAACTAATTATCTAGCAGTGGAATGTTTAGGATTTGGTCTGATTATCTAGCAATGGAATGTTTAGGATTTGGTCTAGTATGCTCCCAGCAAAATGTTCTCAAATTGTAAAATGTTAATTAAGTTCGTCCTTGTATTTGGATTTGTTATCAACTTCATCTCTAACATTATTCACTTAATTTCAAATTCATTCTCAATATATCAACTTAAAGTCTTAATAATCCCTACAAATATCACTAAAGAGGCGACTTTGACTAAAATTATGCAATTTCATGGATCATTTTAAAATATTGACAATGTGAAGGATTAGATTGATATAGACTTACAATTTCAATAACTAATTTGGGTATTTTTCACAATTTTGAAGAAACTTTGACTTCAATAACAAATAGATGCCTTGAATTATTGTTTCAAAATGTTTGTTACTAGATTCTAATATTTTGATTAACATTATGAAGAACAAAATAAAAATATATCAAATAAACTCATTATGTTATATATGAATATCCTTAAAGAAAGGAAGAAACAAATCAACATAAGAGGTTTCCATAATATTTACAAATTCAATGAAATGAATTCTTCCATCTTTCTTTTGATCAAAGTTGTTGATCATCTTTTGAAAGTTCTAAAATTCTAATGCCTCTTTCAAGTTCCTCCCTTTCTAAGCTACATGTTTTTTTTTGTTGGTAGCCTAAACCATCAACCAAAAATTTTAGCTGGTTCTCCTCAAGCATTATGGGCCTGAAGCAGATGTTTGGACTACTGGTGTCACACTTTATATATTGCTCAGTGGCGTACAACCATTTTGGGAAGGTATATATCACTGCTAACACTCTTTTGATCTTTTGACCTGCATCTGCACATTTATGAAATTTTTATCGTTTTTGAGCTCAGAGACCCAACAAGGTATATTTGATGTTGTATTGAAGGGACATAATCTGATAGCAGAAAATATCTTATTTGAAAGATGTTGTGTTCTCAGCCTTCATATCGGTTCACTGTTCATCAAGTCTTATGTATGTTTGTTCTTTTTTATACTACACTTTCTATATCAAGAAGGACCATCTCTATATGAATAAAAGATGTTGTTTCCTTTTGGATTGGTCACTATTATGGCTATTTAGTAGGTGTTATTATACTTTTAACAGTTAAACTTAGCATTAGATGGTGGCTTTTCATGTACTATTATCATACATTGTTATGAAAAAGACGATGCATTTTCATACATAATATATGAAGTGCCATTGTTGCCTTTGTCGCATTATACTATCATGCACTTCTTGATTTCCAAATTATGTAACCTTATTGGGCTTCTGCAGTTGCTCTCCACTTTCTATTGTATTTAATATGTTATATTTTTGTTTGATTGAAACTAAGTTGTTTGCACTCACTCTTCACTTTCAAGTGGATTTAATATTTTATCTATTATATTTTTGTTTGATTGAAACTAAGTAACTATAGTTATAGTTGTTTGTAATCGTTGCTTGTTATGTTATTTTCTTAGGTAATTGCCGATAGTCTTTCTGAAGAAGAAATTGCTAGTTTGAGAGAAATGTTCCAGACTATGGATACTGATAACAATGGTGGAATCACTTTTGATGAACTAAAAGTTGCTCTAAGAAGATATGGGTCTACCCTTAAGGATATAGAAATACACAATCTTATAGGGTTATTAGTGGTGGAATCACTTTTGATGAACTAAAAGTTGCTCTAAGAAGATATGGGTCTACCCTTAAGGATATAGAAATACACAATTTTATAAGGAAGCAGTAAGGTGTTAGTGACTTAGTTTTGTTAAAAATATATATTTTTCTCTGTATTTTGTGTATGTACTCCCATAGTCCCATTCATTTTATTCTTTTTGTAAATAATATTTTAATTTTGTTATATATAATCTTACATAGCAAGCAAGGTTTTGTGTTTGCTGGTAACTTGTCATTTTGGCAGTGGAGTTGATATTGGACATTAGTGAAACGTGTCTAAATGTCTAAATGTCTAAACGTGTCTAATCATTCATCATTTACATTGACTCAATTTTTCTTTTTGGATTGCCACTCCAATTCATGTCAAACAAACTCTAATTGTCTTCCATTCAGCTGAAACATTTGAGCTTTTTCAGGCTGATGTGGACAACAGTGGAACTATAGATTATGAGGAGTTTATTGTTGCAACAGTTCATCTCAACAAACAAACTACAGTGTGAGGATCATCTTATATTTTGACAAGGATGGAAGTGGTTATATTACAGTTGTTGAGCTTCAACAAGCTTGTGCTGAACATAACATGACTGATATTTTTCTTGAAGATATTATCAAGGAAGTTGATCAAGATAATGTAAGTCATTTACACTTGTGCCATACATTGACATATGAAATCCCAGTAAACTGTTTATATATATACACACACATATACTCTTGAAAAGACTGAGCTTTTAATTTAATATATAACTAGATGCTAACCCGCACGTAGCACGGGTATATTTTTATTTATTTAATTTAAGTGAATTTAAAAAAAAATAATATGAAGTTTTATGTCCCAATTTAGTATTTATATCAATAATATATATACAATTGTACCAATATAATTCATAGAAGAGAAGTAACGATGTTAGACGAATGACTTGAATAAATAAAGTAACGTATTAATATTGAGATCGATGGATATGCCAAATGTTGAAATAATGTATTTGATAATTGAAATTTAGAGATAGACTCAATTGATATACAATTGAGTTACAAAATTTATTATTTTATTGCTGAAATTAAAAATGATTAAAGTGAAATAGTTGGAAATACATTCATCTTGTATTTTACTTTATTACTTTATTACTTTTTTTTGTTCTCTCACTCGATCATTTTAATCATCGATCTTTGTGGTAATTGTGAAATTTTTTTATTTTAAACCGCATATATTAGAATTTTAATTTACAAACATTCAAACTATTATTAATATTAATAGAGTAATCATAATCATTAACATTTTGGTTTCAAAATTGAAATCCAAAATTTATAACAATTCGGTTACAAAATATTAATTGTCAAACAATTATAAGTATACATCAAATACAAATAATTGCAAATGAATTACTTTAATTTCATGTCAATTAACACTATAAAACAATAAATTTAATTTAAATAATTTCAGTAAAATAAAACTGACCAAAATTCAAAAAGACACGACTTTGTCCATCATTTCTAAATATTTATATACTATATATATATTTACCAATATTCAAAGTAGAAAATAAAATATAAATATTTTTTGTTTTCTCACTCGATCATTTTAATCATTGATCTGTGTGGTAATTGTGAAATTTTTTATTTTAAATCGGATGTATTAGAATTTTAATTTACAAACATTAAAACTGTTATTAATATTAATAGAGTAATCATAATCATTAACATTTTGGTTTCAAAACCGAAATTCCAAATTTATAACAATTTGGTTACAAAATACTAATTATCAAACAATTATAAGTATACATCAAATACAAATAATTGCAAATGAATTACTTTAATTTCATGTCAATTAACACTATAAAACAATAAATTTAATTTAA
>JBBPBQ010000001.1:27245690-27281955 GCA_037974755.1 Cicer yamashitae | reverse complement strand
AAAGTAGAAAATGAAATATAAATATTTTTTGTTTTCTCACTCGATCATTTTAATCATTGATCTGTGTGGTAATTATGAAATTTTTTATTTTAAATCGGATTTATTAGAATTTTAATTTACAAACATTCAAACTATTATTAATATTAATAGAGTAATCATAATGATTAACATTTTGGTTTCAAAACAGAAATTTATAACAATTCGATTACAAAATATTAATTGTCAAACAATTATAAGTATACATCAAATACAAATAATTGCAAATGAATCACTTTAATTTCATGTCAATTAACATTATGAAACAACAAATTAAATTTAATTAATTTGAGTAAAATAAAACTGACCAAGATTCAAAGTAGAAAATCAAACACAAATATTTTTTATTCTCTCACTCGATCATTTTAATCATCGATATTTGTGGTATTCGTGATTTTTTTTTTAATTTTAAATCGGATATATTAGAATTTTAATTTACAAACTTTCAAACTATTATTAATATTAATCGAGTAATCATAATCATTAACACTTTGGTTTCAAAACCAAAATCTAAAATTTATAACAATTCGGTTACAAAATATTAATTATCAAACAATTACAAGTATACATCAAATACATATAATTGCAAATAAATTACTTTAATTTCATGTCAATTAACACTATAAAACAACAAATTAAATTTAATTAGTTTCAATAAAATAAAACTGACCAAAATTCAAAGACACATGACTTTGTCCATTTCTAAATATTTATATACTATGAATAATATTCAAAGTAGAAAATCAAATACAAATATTTAAATATATATATAATAGATGAAATTAAAGTAATTCATTTGCTATTATTTGTATTTGATGTATACTTATAATTGTTTGACAATTAATTTTTTGTAAGCAAAATGTTAATGATTATGATGATTCTGTTAATATTTATAATAGTTTGAATGTTTGTAAATTAAAATTCTAGTATATCTGATTTAAAATAAAAATTTCACAATTACCACAAAGATCGATGATTAAAATGATTGAAGTCATTAACTTTAACATTTGAAATTTGAAAAATCTCCACAATACATGCAGATTTGTCTGTTGAAATTTAAAATGATTGAATTTACTTGATCCAATTCAATAGCATATATCTTTAAAGATGATTAAAATTTACTTGAGTCAAACTTTTTCAACTGCAATTTGTAAGCTACTCAACATATACTACATAGAAGTAAAACTAAGAATATGAGACACGCAAAGCAAAGTGACACTTAAAAATAACTAAAGAAGGAAAAGAGTTTAGAAGGGTGAGGGAAAAAATATTGATGTATAAATGTACCTTGTCATAGCATTGGAAAGCACCAATTCCTGGGAATTTCCATGTGCCATTTTGTTCTGGGTATGATGGGTAGCGAAGTTTGCCGGCTGGTCCAATCCCCACTTGGACTTCTTGGATAGTGGCAGTGATAGAATTTCATGTAAGAAACTATACATAGCATTAAGCCACTATGAGCCAGATTGATTTCAAAGATTGCATAGAACAGAATTGAATTTATGGCAGCAAAATCAGAAATAGACAAAGAGAAAGAAATTTTTTGTTGCAATGAACAAACCTATACCTCTTTCAGGGTATCTTTGGAGTAGAGTCGACGATTTCAAAGAATTACCGCGGAGGAACAAATGATTTTGCAGAAGATGATTTTGCGAGGATGGCGAAGTAGAAGCAGACATTGACTGGGGCGTACACAAGAGGGAAGAAGAAGAAGAAACTATTAGAGGAAGTCATTAAAAAAATTAGGGATTAGAGGGATTAAAAGAGGGAAAAATTATTTAGAAACTAAGTAGAAAAAATGAAGTGAAAATTAAAAACACAAGAAAATTTTCTAAGGCGTACACATCAGCTTTTTTGCTGAGGTGGGATATGTTTGCACATGTGGAAGAAATTACTATGAGGTGGCAGACGAGTTTGTTTTAAATATATATAATAGATTTTAATGTGTTGTTAAAGAAATGCATACACTAATCAAATTGAAAACAATTCTATTTGGTAATTTCAATTCTTTTTGTGAAATTATGTATTGTGTAAAACTATGCACTGTCAAATTTTGCATTGTGTTAAATTATACACTGTCAAATTTTGAGTTTTCTTTCTACTGTTAACAACTTTTTAATGTTGTCTAATTATGTGTAGGCTACAAAATGTTGTTAACAAGTTTTTCTTTATGCTGTCAAATTTTGCATGGCCTACATAATATTATTACATGTTATATGTTAACAGGTTTTTAATGTTGAGTTTTCTTTATGTTGTTAGACGAAATTGAATGGTATGAATTTGAAGAAATGAGAAATGAAAGAGATCAACTTCGAGAGGAATTGGCTAATAAAAATAGGGCAGCTGAGCACAACAAGCACTTGATAAAACAATTGATCGATAACTTGAACTTTCAACCCATGCCATACACTAGAGACCAAGTTCGTGAAGATGAGATTGAAGATAATGATGTTGGTGATCATGAAGATGAGATTGGTGACCATGATGCTGGTGATTTTGATGATGAGATTGGTGATAATGATGCAAGTGATCATGATGATGAAGAGTTATATGGATAGTAATAAGTTAATCCGAAGAACAAATATGTTGCATTTTGTTATGACTAAAATATTATTATGTTTAAACTAAAATTTTATCTGTATTTTTTTGAGTACTTAGAAATATTACTTAAATATATTATGTTCTTTAGTTATGTACATTAATATGCTTAATGCATTTAAATAACTTTGGTGTATGAACTTTTTAGATTTGAAATCAGATTAAAAAAAAATTTGTTTTCATTGTTTTTTAAGACATTAAAGTAATGAATTTGAAAAAAAACTATAAAGTTTAGAGACAAAATTAATGACCAAATATTTAATAAAAATCACAGCTTAAGTCACAAATTTCATCTCTAAATCAATGGCTAATGACATAGAAAATTAAATCAAAGTGGTTGCTAAATCGGTCTCAAAATTTAGTCACTAATTCAGTCACTAAATATTGGTCGCTGATTTGGTCGCAAAAATTCACAGCGACCGATTTTGAAACAATAGGGATCGATTAATCGGTCACTAAAAGCGTAGTGTTTGAATATCCCATCCAGCCATGTTGGACACAACAATAATATCCATATTAATGAAGCTCTGTGATATGCACCCTGATTTGCTAATGGTGCCCAATCAGATCCAAATATCTCAAGTGCTTATAGTATGCAGAATCACACTATCGCCACTTCCTCTAGAACTGTCGGACGTAGCGTTACTGGTTATGGTTTCATCAGACACAATTTCCGTTGACAAGGCCACATGATTATTGTTGATAATATTTTTATGGCTTCACACATTCGAAGAGATGACTCAACCAAAGGAAGAAGACAGACATAAGGAGTTTCTTTAAGTGTAAAGATTAGTTTGACATAGAAAAAATTATGTTATTAACTATCTGACAAAACTAACATAAGGAGTTGTAATTTAGTGATAATTATTTATGTGCCAAGAACAAAAAGCATATTATCATCTAATAAACAAATAACTATGTTCACTAATGGAAGAGCTAATCATAACTTAGCATAAAGCTATGTTGATCAACTCAATGACACTCTGGCCTAAGACATGTGTTCACATCTCTATGTGAAGTCATCGTCAAAATAAGAATAAGAACCTCATATATGATGGTAGAACAAATTGGCTCTAGATAAAGGCTCTGATTTCCAAACGTTTGAAGAAATGAGCAAAAAAGTCATAAGATAATTAAGTCCATCAATGTTGGTCAAATGTCTAAAGAGAAGTCCACAATAAAGAACAACATTCCTAATCCAACATCCATCTGATCCAACAACGGTCAACAAAGAAACGTTTCCTCTAGAACCACATTCTTATAAAGAATTGATTCCTCTAGTATGACTAAAAGATTATCCAAGAAGAGTTAGCAAGGCATAACCGAAAACAAGATGATTTCTCTGATGAAGTATTGTCACTTCCTTTGTGAGATATTTCCAAAATATTGGATAATATATGTATCTATAATTGGTTATAATTGACATGATATTGTTGTTGGTTTAGTGGTTGTGTTCTTTGTGTTTCACAAAAAGGTCCCGAGTTCAAATTCGCGCCTGGTGTTTTATTTTTGAATAAATTCCTTTGTGAAAAGGTGCAACTGTTGATTAAAAATAGAAAGGCGCAATGGATGGTTCGAACCCGGGTCATGCGCAAACAGATGCGCTGATCAGACCAGTGCAACACTTCATTCAATAATGGAACGATATCTTTTCGCGAAACAGAATGGCAGAACCAAGGATTGTACCTCTTTCCCAAGTGACATTATTTTTCTATAAATAGTGTCAGTTTCTTGGTAAAGAGGCTGAATGACTAAGAAATTTGTTGTATGAGATACCAATTTGGCCAAAGCCAATGGCACTGGTGTCCATACATTGTGATAGTTAATACACACTATCAAAAGCATATAGCCAAGTATATTGGTTTAAGACATAGCTATGTAAAGGATTTAATGGAGTGATATCCATAGTGTTTGTAAGAACTGAAAAGAATCTTGCAGAGCCTTTGACGAAAGGTCTGACAAAGAATATGGTGTTGAAGACATCATTAGGGATGTGATACAAGCTCATATCTAAATAATCACCAATGGTGGAACGATCAACTCACACTTGAGTAGCATCAAGTCTTGAGTTCAATGATGAAAGTACACTATTAGAGTGATTGAAGTACTTGACAATAGATACATCCCAAAGGGTAAAAGTACTTGGACCATAAGATAAAAGTGGTAGGATGAGGTCTCCTCTTAATGGACATATAGCATATATTTGCTGGAATGTATAATTATGGGTACATTTCTGATATAGTCCACCTATATGAGAATGAAGTGGGCCGCTTCATAGAGTTCAAGAGCTTGACTCTTAAATTCTCATGAAAAGGATACGAGACACATGGCCTTATCAAATGTGTCATCTTTATAATTCTTTCGATAGTACCGAGATTTCATGTGTAAGTTGTGCACACTTGTTCTCATGAATAATTGGTTCAAAGCTTGTCTACCAATCTATTCGGGATAAGTGCAACCCATAGCTTACTAAGTAATGGTTCAAATCGTAAGATACCATTATCTGAAACCATGATATTTCCAAAATTATGGGACTAAGTATATTTTGAAAATGGTGGGGGATTGTGAGATATTTCCAAAATATTGGATAATATATGTATCTAAAATTGGTTATAGTTGACATGATATTATTGTTGGTTTAGTGGTTGTGTTCTTTGTGTTTCACAAAAAGGTCTCGAGTTCAAATCTGCGCCTAGTGTTTTATTTTTGAATAAATTCCTTTGTGAAAAGGTGCAACTGTTGATTAAAAATAGAAAGGCGCAATGGATGGTTCGAAAGGTGCAACTGTTGATTAAAAATAGAAAGGCGCAATGGATGGTTCGAACCCGGGTCATGCGCAAACAGATGCGCTGATCAGACCAGTGCAACACTTCATTCAATAATGGAACGATATATGTATATATCTTTTCGCGAAACAGAATGGCAGAACCAAGGATTGTACCTCTTTCCCAAGTGACATTATTTTTCTATAAATAGTGTCACTTTGGACAGAATGAAGACACGAATTTTTGGAGATTGCCATCCATTTTCTCACCCATTCTTATATTCTAAGTCATCTTATTCTTCTCTAATGCATAAGTGAAGAATAGGAAACATTATTTTGTAACATACTATTGAAAGATACGCTTGATGTGAATGTGCAATTCACTTCAAGGATTCCAAAGTATCCTGAAGGGGATTCGCCGGTTAACCCGTTTGCATCCAATATATATAGATTGGTGGGGGCGAATCGAACCTAAAGCTTAGTGTGATACACACGCTTTGGAATTTACCTGTGCAACTTTTATCATCATCAAGTTCATCATCTTCTTGTTCAAGATTTGCAGCATACCCCCAACAAAAGATCCAACATCCTTTGAGTCAAAAAGATATAATATTACAACACAAACATCAAAGCAAGATGTCTAATCCTATGGAAAATACAAAGCAACTTGGAAGCCTACACAATAAAGATTGTAAGGACAAATAGCTACATGTACAGATGCAACAGGTTCTACACATTTCAAAAAGAAGCAGATGATTATCATGAAGAAATTGTCCATAGTGGTGATGGCATCAATAACAAAAAAAAAAAGTCATACCTAGGATAACCTCATATCTTCCAAATGATGTGTGTCCTCAACGACAAATAAATCAAAAGAAACACTAGTGCATTTTAACTTTGTTACATCGTTGATATTAGATCGGTTGTTATACATCCAATGTAATAAGCAAAACAGTGGCATATTTGTTATTATTGTAAACTTTGTTAGATCTGTTCTAACTGAACTGTTCTAACATACACATTAAAAAAAACTACAAAAAAAAAAACAGTGGCAAATTTGTTATTAAAATAAACTTTATTAGATCTGTTCTAATTGAACTGATCTAACATATATATTAAAAAAAACTGCACAAGAAAAAGAACGGTGGCAAATTTGTTATTATGGTAAATTTTAATAGATCTGTTCTAATTGAACTGATCTAAAATACATATTTAAAAAATAAAAATGCACAAAAAAAAAACGGTGGCAAATTTGTTATTATTACAAATTTTGTTAGATCTGTTCTAATTGAATTGTTCTAACATATACATTAAAAAAAAGACGGTGGCAAATTTGTTATTATTACAAATTTTGTTAGATCTGTTATATTAGACCGATCTAACAAGCCGTTTACAAAAAAAATATCCCTAAGTTAACCAAAACAAAACTAGAAATCACGCGCGAATGCAAATCCGTTTTTCATCTTCATCCTTCGTTCTTCTACAAACCCAGTCACGAATTAATCACCTGCGAATACAAACCCATTTTTCATCCTTCATCATTCGTTTTTCTGCAAACTTAGTCACGAATTAATCACGCGCGAATGCAAACCCATTTTTCATCTTTCATCCTTCGTTCTTCAGCGCGAATGCAAACCCAGTCACAAATTAATTAGTTACATTGCGTTAATTCATTCTTCATCCATTCTTCATCATTCATCCTTCACCCGGTCACGAACTCAGTCTTCATCGTTCATCCTTCATCTGGTCACGAACCTAACAGTCATGAACTCTTGCTTACCCCTTCAATGCTTCAACGTTTTCATCCATCAACCTTTAACCTTGATCCTTAAGTGAAAACGCGAATCGAACGAATTTCAGCTTTCAGCCTTCATCACCGGCGACGAGTTGGTCTGACGCAACATTTTTCTATTTTAGCACCGATGACGAGTTTTCTTTATCTTCCTCTTCCATCTATCAAGGAGCATTTCCGTCGAGAAGTGTCAATTTCTTTCACCATCGAGAAGTGTTTGTTGCTTTCTCCGGTAATTTTCTAATAATTTTTGTTTGTTACTCAACAATCTAATATTATTTCATTGTTAATTGTTCTTATTATTAATCTTTAATTGAATTTTATTTTAGTAATATTTAAAATAATTTCAATGTAACATTTAACAAGAAGATTAGATTGTGTTGTGAGATGTGATTGAAGGGGAGTATTAAATTATTTATGTAGTAATAGTTAATTAAACTCTTATTAATTACAGAAGTGATGGAGAAAATTGAGAAGTGGTAATGCCTAAAAAACAATGAAAGTGATGGAGAAATTTGAGTAGTATTAGTTACCCCAATTTTCAACCATCCTTTAAAACTACATGTTATGTGTTTGTGAGATTGTCTCTGTTAATAAAACTGATTCATCAATAAGTCTAGTGCTAAATTAATTTGTTGTGTTGTTTCTATTATATGCGGTTCATTTCTTGTGTGGCCTACTTTGTTGATTTTCATTTTGTTAATCATAGTAAACATCTGTTGGGAAGTTTATTTATCTGAGAAAGCTTTTTATAGTACTGATTGATCTTATATAGTGAAGATAAGGGTGTCCCATGTTATAAATTATGTGCTCTCCCTAGCGATTGATAAGGTGAAGTATCTGAAATATGTGTCCCATGTTATAAATTATGTGCTCTCCCTAGGATTAACATAACTTTCCATGATGAAATATGGTTATGTATTAACATAATTTTCTTATGAGCATTTTATTTCCTTCCTGGTGTATCATTGTTTGTATGTATTTGATGTTTGTTTCTGTTGTCAATTGCTGTAAGCTCTTGTCATGGTTTGGTTCTTGCTAACTCTAAGAAATATTTTTTGTTCCTTATCTCTTAATTTCTTCATGTTCATTATAATGTTCCTTTTTTTTTTTACTTATGCTACATTTTTCAAGTGTGATGATCGTAGCTGTATCAATCAATACTTAGCTTGGATTATCTCCCAAAAAATTCAGTACTTGGTTTGGCAATTTATGTTTACTAAAATCCTTGTTTCTCAGAATAATTTTTTAGCCTGTGGATTGAGGCTTAACACGTTTGTCAATTTGAGTTTGTGATTTGTGTTGATTGTTGCTTAATGTGCTTATAATCTTCTGTTTGAAATAAGGGAGTTATTTTATGCAGTTATATTGCTTTGCTGGGTAGCTATTTTATTTACCTTTAGCTAGAAATATAATAGGTTAGAATACAAGCAGTTTTACAAATACGAATTTTGTAAATTGGTGATTCCTTTCTGAGGCACCAAACTATAAATGAAAAAAAACACGGTCAGTGGGGAAAATTCTTGAATTTCCCCTCAATTATATGTATAATAAAGCTTTCTACCTTTTCAATGATCTTTAGTTAGCATATTTTAGGAATGGATAAACTGTATATCCAACAACAGGATCACTTAAGTAAAAAGTGCTCTTATCAACCTTATTTAAATGGGCATCCAACTGAAATCTTTTAGACAAATCTGGATTTGCCAAAAAGAGTCTTCCATAAGCCACCAAATCCGCATCACCACTACCCACAACATTGTTTCGTGGGGGATATGAGTTGCTTAGTAAAAGATTGATGAATGAAAAAATAAAACAAAGACAAGAATCATCTGGAAATTCAATAGTTGCACCTCCATCTCCACCATCACACCATGAAAAGTGGAAGAGAGTCCGACACAAGCCACCAGGAGATTAGTCATCAAAAGATACTCGTGTCATTGCAGAAAAAATTGTAAGTAATTGTGTAACATAAAATTAATTATTTTTCATTTTCATATAACAGTCTTAATCAATTATTGATTTAAACTAATGGTCATTGGTGATTTGTTCTTGCAAATGATTGGTTGTTGGAATTTAAGTGTGAGTAATTAGTTCTACATTGATTAGATATGAGGTAAATGAATGATATATGGCGATTATGTATTTAGCTTGTCATTACTCCCTTGTTATTGAGGTTAAGATTGCCTGACCTGAGTGTCTTCCATTTCATGTTTGTAGAGCAGCAGTTATGTCTGTTTTTTTGTAGTTTGTTTTTGTGGCAATGGTTGTGTCTTTTCGCAGTTGCCTGATATGATGAATTGATGATCATGCGATGTAATGTGTGCTTCATTATGAATATGAATTTTAATTACCTTGTGTGTTTTCAATCTTTTTTTTAGCTGACTATGTGGCTCCATCTTTTGTCAATCATATGGATCTTCTCAGGTTCTGTTCACTAGAGACTTTTTATTATCAGCTTTTATTTTTTCTTATATATTAAGAAGTAATAAATGGATCTGTCTAGAAGTCTAGTGGCTTATTTTAGAGACAACTATCAAAAAGAGAATTAAAAAATAGAGCACTGTGGAATATTAAATGAATACCAATGGTTGGATCATCATTTGTCCACCATACAGAAATTAGCAAAGTAGACCACCCATCATCTCCCTACATAACAACATTTGCATTAGTCAATTGTTGAGCATTTGAAACACCATTCTTGTGTTAATAACATGCATGTACCTCTAACTCTGATTACTTAATAATAGATAATTAATGATGTTAACAACACCCACATTCCATAGCCAATACCTCACAACATCATACTTTGACATCTTACTTCCAAACAAACAAACAAGTCAGTTTGGG
The DNA here is from genome assembly GCA_037974755.1 of Cicer yamashitae. Lineage (NCBI taxonomy): Eukaryota > Viridiplantae > Streptophyta > Magnoliopsida > Fabales > Fabaceae > Cicer > Cicer yamashitae. The sequence goes on along the minus strand of JBBPBQ010000001.1, from coordinate 27,271,915 downwards.
TCAATTGCCAATGCAATTTCTATAATGAAGATTAACTTTAACACCTAACTCCAACACAATGATGATGATGTTGGGAAACATGATTTTGGTATTTTTAAATTGTCGGATGAGAGCATTGAGTCATTCCCATATTATCCTCGAAACTCATATACTCGTTCTGGATGGCCGTTTGGTCCGTTTTCAATTTGGATTTCGCAAAATCCTTGTTAAGTTGAAAAATCTCAACGGTGTAAGTTTATCTGCTTGTGTTTATTAGTGTATATGCTTGCCAATTTCCAAATGCCCTGTTTGAAAGCTTGGCTTATTATTGTATCGTGCATATTCATGTCGCAAATTCTAGATTGCAAACCAAGATTAATGTATTAATGCAGTAAAGTAACCTATTATCTGTACTGTAAACTTGTATTATTTAAGAATGTTTATGTTTATTATATGCTTGGTGAATTTGGCGCGGATTAGATTGGAGAAGATTGTGTATGCTTGATGAAGAAGGCATCCTGATGTTATGCTTAACAATAAAGTTCTATTGTTAAAAATAAAGTGGGAAGCATCATCACAATTATTTTGCTTCAAATCAACATTCAGAATTGTTCTATTTGCAAATTGTTACTTGTTTGCTGCAAATTGCGAGTTTTCTCTTTGGCTGTTTCAGAGGTTCTATCTCCAGAACAACTCTACAATAAAATCAGGTTCTATTTAGCTACCTCTTTATCACTTGTTCCTTGCATCATTGCATGTGTTTTGGGTCACCCTTCATTTGTTTATGGGTATTAACTCTCTGTGTGATTTTCTTTAATATTATGGAATTTATTTATAATAATCACAAATGGATTTCAGTTTTCTTTCCATTTAATTTAACTTTCTTCCCAAGTTTCTAGTTATAGCATTGCCAAGTTCAGTTTCTGCCGATCTCACGTTTGAGCTTATATTAGAATATTTTGGTTAACCATGGCCTGCATTGGTATTTTTCCACGTGTTTGACCTTAGCCTAAAAGTTTAATGGATATATATTTTGCACAGCCCTTACCTATATACTACGATGAATAAGTGCATTTCATTCCCATTCCATGATTTTCTCTACAATATTCATTATCATATTTCTTATGCTTGCTATGTGTATATCATTTTTTCTATGACTGATTATTAGATTGTTTGAATTTTAGAAGAGCTTCATGTCTATTCTAGTCCGGTTTATTATGCTTGTGGCAATTTTACTTATCACTTGGTACGCTTCATTTGATAGTGATTATATCTATAAATTATATCTTGTAGGATTCATTGGTTGAACAAACATCTCAAGGAACCTTTGTTCCACATGGACGTACAAATATCTTGACGGAGGCCATAGGGAAACCTAAGCACCCTAGTCGTGTTCGTACAAATATCTCCACCGTACTAGCTTTCAGTAGTCACCAAATAGAGGAGCTTACTAATGTGATTAAAAATAAAGTGTTGCAGGAGCTATCACAACAAAACCCAAATTTGTTCATGAAGGGAAGTTGTTCTATTGAACTACCTATACCAGAGGATGAGGATGATGATATCCTAGAACAGTGTAAATTGTATGTTGATAATAATGATTCTGTAGGGGCATATGCTGATGTGTACAAGTTGAGGCCCACCTTACACAATCAGTTGTTAGATAATGATATGGTTAGGGTGGTGGTTACCAAGGTTTTAGATGCAAATGCTCAAGTACCTATGCCCACTGATGAGGTGACAATAGTTGGTCATGCTTCAAATACTTTCATTCAATGGCCAAAAAGACTTTTGCGGCTTGTTTCTGATAAGGTATTCATTACATACGTCTTTTTCTATTTACACTTGAAATATTTTAAATGACTAATAATTTATCTTTAATTATTTAGGAGGCTGACATATTTATGAAAGTTGACGTTCCACTCAAAAAATCCGAATCTCAACAAGATTGTATTCAACAATTGTTGTTAAAGTCGATGAGTATATCATTGTCTATTGAGCTAAAATTGGAACATGAGACAAGTGAAGTGTTTGTTCTTGGACAAAGCGATATAGTGGAGCTGTGTATGGGTAATCGAGAGTTGTGCATCCCTATTATACAAATATGGTTGACGTAAGTACATTTAATTTGTAAAATTAGTCAAAAAATTACATTCATTTATAACAAATAGTTATTTTAATTTATTTATTTCAATATCTTAGATATATGCATCGCCTTTGTATTGACTTGGGCAAGAGTGGCGTGTATGGATTCATTGATCCATGTTTCATTCAGAGTGAATATGATTCTATTGGGGCTCAAAAATACATACAAAATAAGTTGCAGCAGGATCAAAAAGAGTGTTATCTATTACTTTATCTCAACAAGTAAGTAAAACTTTATTATAATTTATCCATTATAAGTTTATAACATAAATGTATTTAACACTTTTAACTTTTTGTACAATGTAGTCGTCATTGGCAATTGTTCGTTATTTGTCCTAGGAAGAATACTATAGTCTTCCTATGTTCGTTGGGATGGAAACCAAATACTATACGTACATAAACTTTTTGATATGTTTTATAATACAATTTTAATGAATATTTTATTTTTGTAGAGCTTTGGGTGAATATAATAAGTTGCGAAGATTAAGAAAGAATAAACCCACATGGAGCATTCCCACTGTAAGTTGTTTAGATTATATATATAGAATTTCAATTATAATTTATATGTATTTATCTATATAATATTTACTCACTATAATTTACATATGATATTCAATTGTAGTGTCAAAGACAACCTAAAGGTTATGAGTGTGGCTATTACATTATGATACATATGTTGAACATTGTATCTAGTGGTCTTGTTGATTCATGGATGCGGGTATGTGATAGATTTTTTCAAAGTTAGTATTAATTAACTACTTATGATTTTTATGGTCACATGATTTAGATAATCTTGTTATTTCAATATTTATAATTCAGATATTTGGAGACTCAAAACCATTCGAAGATGATGAAATGATGAATGTCCGACAACGTTGTGCAAACTTGATTCTTGATGTAACACTCCAAATTTTATAATAAACTATTTTATTAATTAAATAGGATCTTAGATAATTAATTTGGTGTTAAAATTATTTTAGAATATATGTTGATTAGTTTAATGATTAATTTTCTTTATAGGTGTGTTTTCTATAATGTGCTAATCTTGTACATATTTGACCAAATATGTTATATGAATAATAAATGTTGTATTTTATTATTTTATATATATTTCTAAACTTAATAGTATATTAGTGTAAATATTTTAAAGAATAAGATTTAGGAGATTTTACGTGTATATGTGAGTTTGTAATTAATATGATATTTTCTTGTGTTTGACTAATATTAAATGTATGCGCACTTAATTATTTTTAAATATATCTTATTTTAATTATTTATTTTATAAATAATTATCTTGGGATAATAGTAACATTGTGTTTTATTTTCTTAATTTTTATATAGTTGTTATGGTATGATTATTTTATACATATTTATTGTGATTTAGTAATTAATATAAATTGTGGACGTTATATTTATTTATTTTATCATTTTGACTATTATGTAAAGATGATAATATTTTTACGTGATTATTTGAAAAATATTATAATAATAATTATAGTTATCATTTCAAATATGAAAGTTTTGATTATTAAATTATTTTAAAAGATTAATTTCTTTAATTATTTTATTATATAAAATATTAGTAATGTTTTATTAATGAGATTGTCTTTATAAAAATGAAATATTAAAAAGATTAATTTTGATAATTATTGGTTTATTTAAAAAAAAAAAAAAAAGAATAAATATACTTCATAAGTTAGGTCCATATTTAAGTGTAAAACCTAATTATGTACTAATAAACAAAAAAAAATTAATAATTGAAAAGAAAAGGAAAGGAAGTACGAGAAAGAGGGGCGGCTGGATAGAAGGGAAGGTGTTACGGCTACAGTACTCAAATTGAGAGAAAGGAATAAAATTGCACCGACGATCGATATTTGTCCTGAAAAACTTCCTCCGTTTTCGTTTAAATTTCAGTATGTTATTTAATTTATTGAGTTAGTCAATTAAACACAATTTTTCAGATTTTTAACAACCCCAATTTCTCTCTAAAATACCCGACTTCTCCGTTTGTAGATTTTGTTATTTTGCACCTTTTTTCTTCACCGTAAGTCTGATTTGAGTGAAACCAACGCCAAAACGATTGTGTGAAAAGAGGCTATATTATCCACTGATTGGTTTTCTGATTTATGGTAAGATTCCTTGACCGAATTTCGAAATTAATTTTAGAGTGCCTCCTCATAATTTATTTTTAACGTTTACCCATAAATTGTCGAGTTAGATCGATTGAAGGACAAAGAGTCAATGAACAAAGGCTATTCGCTCGTGGAATCGTATTTGTGTGTGAAAGCATCGAAATAAGGTAAGGGGTGAGAGAGCGTTTGAATTCATGAGTATAATATATTGTGAGATGAACGGGAAAACCGTATTTCCCAACGATTCATCCGGGGCTCGCTACGTATGGCAGTAGCCCTTTGAGGGATAAATTAATTAATGTGTAAATATGAAAATTGTGAGATTAAAATATAGAATAGAAAGTATTTGTAAGGTGTTGATTGATTTAATTTCTTTAAATGTGTGTTATTTGATGTTATTGTGATATTGAGTGTCGAATTAATTTTATGTATATGTTTGATTAGATGAGTTTATGTGATCTGATAATAAAAGATGGATTTGTTGTGATAATTTTATGTGATGATGGTGATGTATGAATAATAATTGTGATTTTATAAATTTGTGATAAGTTTATGTGATGAGGTACGATTGACGATAGTGATCCTCTAAATTTGTGATGAGTTATGTAATGATGATGATGTGTGATTTATAATAGTGATGTTATGAATTTGTGATGAAAATATTGAAGTAACCCATGATGAAATAATTGTGATTCCAATTTGTGTTTGAGATGACGGTCTTAATGGAGTATCATAGGCCAACGAGGGGAGAAAATAAATATTGAGAATTTGTGAAGTGGAGATTATTTTGTCATCATATAGGTAGGGCTTGGCAAGCCTAGTGATTCTGGGGAAGTACAACTGAATTGAGTCTGATCGTGGCGGTCTACTGTTGAGCCTTAAGGCAAGATTGTTAGACCTTGGAGGTATTCGCGTGGGGAATTCCTAGGTGACTTGGAGGTAGCACTCCAAATGTGTCTCGGGTTGAGTTGAGGGGATCTATGAGGACAGAGCCAATTTGAATTGTCCGTCCACCGGGATGGTGGTATAGTATCAAGCCTCCTTACCAAGTACTTCAGAGTTAGAATGGTACCACATTGTGAAGTAGAGTCTAAGCTCATGCATAGCATTGCATTTTATTGTGATTGTTTTGTTGTGATTAATATGTATCGCATGTGATTATATTTTCTCTTAGACGATTTGATGTTACAGTGAAATGTATTGATTTTTCTTTATTTTGACTTTGACTTTATTATGTGATGTTATTCCTTGAATAATGTTTGTTTAATGATACAGTTTATTTATGATCAAATGCGTGTTCTTCTTACTTATTTTATACTATTAACATGATTTCAAAACTCACCTCATTCGTTGTTTGTGTTTGACTGGTTTGGCCCTGCGTTTGTGAAATCGCAGTTGTTACAGGTTAATGAATCTTGAAGTTCAAGTTGGGAGGAACCCCGCTCTGATAGGTGATACCGGAAATAAGGGTTGTAATTTGTATTTTACTTATTTAATTTGAAACGACTTTTTGTATGAAAACCTTATAAGTACTAGTAAGTTTTTAGTATTAAATCAAGTAATTATACTTAAATCAAGCTTATTGAGATTGCATTATTTTATAGGAGTAAAGAAGTTTAAAGTGTTTCTTTTGATTTTTGAGAAACGTGATATTTTAAATTAATTATAAAAGTTTTTATTCTCTTGAAAACATATTTGCTTTATCCGTTGCGAATTAAAAAAAAAATCTATTATAAATTATTATATATTATTTTGGAGTTTAGGGTGTCACACTTGAACTAATAGAAAATGTTTGAAACACTTGTATCATTTTAGTATCTTTAGATTGTTAATAGAAGATAATGTTTTTTTTTAACAAGCAATGAACACTATGTAGCTCTGAATTTGATAACTTTGATTTTGTAAAACAATTATGACTCATTGTCATTGATTTTTAAGTGTAAAGCTTCACACGAAGTTTTGTGTTTTATGGTTGAATGAGAAATTTTAGTTAATAGGGTAATATGTGAAATTCTGAGGATGCATATGTGAGTGGTGAAAGTTATGAAGAAAAAAAATTAAAAAGTTAATTATTTAAATCGGTTGGCTCATCGATATAATAAATCAATTTTGAATATGACTTGTTATATTGGTTCAAATTTAACCGATGTAATAAATCAATTTTGAATTTGACTTGTTATATTGGTTCAAATTTAATTGATGTAATAAATCAATTTTGAATTTGACTTGTTATATTGGTTCAAATTTAACCGATCTAATAAATCATTTTTGAATTTGACTTGTTATATTGGTTCAAATTTAACCGATCTAATAAATCAATTTTGAATTTTGACTTGTTACATCTATCATTTTAGCCGATTTTATAATTAACTATTTATTACAGCGCTTAATGTTAGATTGGATAAGAAACCGATCTAACAAGTACATAAGAACCGATCTAACAAGGTTTAATTGCACTAGTGAATATATCTTCGACTATGATCATAAAATGAATATCAAATGACAAGTATGAAATATCATCACTGAGAGAAAGAAAAGAAAAAGGCTAGCTTGTTCAAAGAAAATATATTTTAGAAAAAGCCTTGAACATGAGTCTTGGAAATCAGTCAAGTACAGTCGCACTTAGTTCTAAATGAACAGTGATACTTAAATTGGTACAAAATATAAGTTGCAATATCCTTTCAACGAGATTCAGATTCCTAGGACAATATTTGTGTCAATTCACACAAAAACTTGTATCTTTGCAAATCGGCCCTGGTAGTGGCAACCTCTTTTTTGATATAAGAAAGTCTCAAGAGACATATAGACACTTGGTTCCTCAACAGCCAATTGCCAAAATTGTTGAGAAGACTACAAGGTCTCTAGTGGAATTCCTAGACATGCATAATAAATAATACTTGTGAACGTGGAGATGTACTATACAAACCCAACTCAAAAAGCGAGTGAAACCATAATTCTTGAGGAATTTAGATAATGTACTTCTGGTTGCATGCTGAGGCATTACAAAATATGTTGCTTGGAGAGGCTTGATAATACTCAATGCACGGAGAACAAATAAGAGGTTGAGTTAATAATACTTTAGTGGAGTAAGTCTTTGATTGAACTAGGAAAAAATATCTCAATAAGAGAGGCCTAGATGTATAAACATTTGTTGCAAACTAGTTTGAAAATATCCATGTTTCTCTTTTCCCTTATCTCTATATTTTTTTTTTAATTTTTTATGTCGTATCTTTTGTTTTGCTTTAAGTGTTTGTGTTTAATTGAACATAAGTTTTTGATTCGAACCCTTATTTGCTTATGTTTTTCAATACCTTCTATTGGTATCGAGCTTATTCTCTTGTGCGAGAGAATAACTAGAACACTAAAATTGAAATTCATGGAATTGTTTTTTTTAAGATTTTAACATTTTGAATTCATTATAACTGGGTATTGTGGCCAAAAAGATGGATTATGAAAGAAACCAAATGGCAGAACATTTTATGTTCAAATCAATGAGTTCTTAGGAGATGCTGAGTCTCTCCTTCAAACGATATGGAAACATGAAGCATGAACAAGATTAAAATGTTTAGTCTTCTCATTCTTCTATTTTCTCCTTAGTAGAAGTGCAAGATCATGTCATGAGGCATCTAAAGTGTGTTCAAACACTCTTTTTGATGTTAATGTCATTATCTTTTATCTAGCCCATAAAGCTATCATTTGTTTTTCCATCTTGACCAGATCTCATCCATCTCTCCCAACTTGAAACCCAAGAGCTTGATTTAATCCAAATCTAACCTCAAGCGTGAATCTTTCTGAAAATCCAACTATCCTACCCACACATTCTTCTTCTTTTGCAACCTCTAACTTTCAAACCAAATTCTTCTTCAACTTCATCACCTACACTCATCCAACTCTTCTTTCTATCCTGTTTCTAAAATAGTTAATCCCTCCTCAGCTGCAGCCCTTATACACCACTCCAAAGGACCCTATCTTCAATTAAAATAGAAAGAAATCATTATGAGATGTTAATATCTCAATCTGAAGTGTTCTAATAAAGTGAGGTTTCTGAAAGTCAATATACTCAAGGAAGTAAGAAGAATAACCAACAATATTGTCTGAAGATCTCAAGATCAATTACAAGAGTATATCTCGTCTTGGATGAAGAATCAATTAGTTGGATGAATTTTTCTTAGTGATCTAAATAAGTATTTCAATCACTCTGATTCTTTCTTGGTGAAACCATCAACTTCTACTTCAAATGCTCAATCGAGAAACTCAAAGAAGAACATTAATATGGTTATTTTGGTATTAGTCTCGTACCAATTTTTGTGTTTTGATTAATGTTGCTTAATATGTCTACCTTTCATCGAATTGGATAGTATATTTTTCATTGGTGCTTATATTATTCTTCAGGGTGCTTAGTCTTCCTCTAATAGGCAATCAATGTTAGTAATTAGTAATTTTAATATTGTTAGTTTTTTATGTGGGTGGAGATCGAACTTGCGATCTTCTTATCTCTTCACTCCCTAACACTCCCACCTCAGCCATCAAATCAATCGTATATCTCATAATATATTACTAGTATTAATAATTAGTAACTAACTTTATATGTTCTCTGTTATCGGCTATCTCTCTCTTCTTCTCATTAGTCTTCAATCCTTTAATTTCAACTTCCTCCATGTGACATCATCACCGAAGTCATTATGAACATCCCATTCATTTCGTTTAAATTTTCTATAAAATTAATAATCAATTTCTCTTTAAAGTCTAAACAATCACTTAACCTTTGGTTAATGGGGTTAATTCATTCACTCTATTTAAACAATTTTGTGCACTGTTATCTTCATTGTCTCTACTCATTCCTTCCTTCTTAAATTGGTATCTTCTCATTACTTTTTTTTCTCCTTTTGATTGATTACTACATCTCTTCATCCAAAACCGAAGAAATCTCAACTAAATAAAATCTTCAAACAAGGATTTTGCTACTTCTTCTCTGAACCCTTGTTATGTACGAAAAAGATGCTGAAATAGATAATCATGCTTAAAAACAAAACAGAGAAGTCTCAACATTTTAAATCTCCATAGAAGAATGTTCCATCAAATCACACCTCCTATGAGATATTGATGAATGTAAGACTTATAGTTAAATAGTTAAATAACCATATTTAAGCTATTTTTAATTATGTTTTGTACTAAAAACTTATTATTGAGTCCGCTAGTTCCCTTTTGTTTTGAATAAAGGTACCATGATTACATTTTCAAGACTAAAATACTTTTATTTAGTCTATGTGTAAAAATAGTCGAAATCCAAGACTAAAATTTTTTAGATTTTGAAATCAACAAGCAATTTTACCATTTTTAAATGTTAAAACAACTTCTATTTCGACGAAATTTTTTATTTTAATTCTTGAGTAGTTTGAGACTTGATTTATATCTGAGTAGTATTATACTAAGAGAATGATATTAAATTTAACTATTTTAGTAGTTGGGTTAATTTCGTCGTAAAAATGATTTTCAAATGTCGTAAAAATGTTAACTATTTTAGTAGTCGGGTTAACTATTTGAGTGATGTGAGGTGATTACGATCAAATGTCTTAAAGGTTAATTGTGAGAGTTCGAGATTAAATTTGAGTGAGTAATTTTTAGATATAGAATTTTTTTGAGATTAACTAAGAATTGAGAGGGTAGTTTAATTAAGGGAAGAAAAAATTAATTTCCCTCCCCTTTAAATGGACCAACCCGCGGGACCCTCCCATTCACTCATCATCTTAATGTTTTTGAAACTTCATCTTCTTCTCTCAAACTCACTCAAAACTACATATGGCAGCATAACCCGCACCCGTGGGTATCCACCCAATCTCATCTTATTTTCGGTGAGGAAAACCCGTTTTGATTGGGTTCGGGTGCGGGTTTTTTTGAAATTAAAATTCGTGGACAGGGACGGGTTTGGGGTGTTGATATTCACCCCTCACCTAAATCTGCTCTATTAGTAATATTATTATAATTTTTAAATTTTATATACATTGTACATATTGAATATACTTAAATATTTTTTTAGTTTTATTATTGTTTAATAATAAATATTTTATTATATAAATTTAATAAATATGATTTTTAAAGTTATAATTTTATATATATGAATGGATGCGAGTGTAAGTGGGAAAATTCAAACCACGCTGCGAACAGAGATAGAGACCAAAATTTTGCCCCCGGTAAGAAACGAGGGCGGTTGTGGGTTTTCAATTATTCGCCCCCGCACCTCATTGTCATGCATACTCAAAATCCTAAACCAAATCTTGCATTTTTTAGCAACTTAAAACTCTAATCACAAAACCTCCAACTACAAAGTTGCTCCACTACTTGAAAGGATTGCAAAGAACTAAAAATAACTATGTGAGAAAATCATTTCTCCCCTCTTCTCTCTCAAACCTGTGGCCATGAATAGTATAGGGGGATGTTTGATTTTTGTTTTTGTTTTTGTTTTTGTTTTATGCTTCATTCATGGTGATTTGTTGTTGTTATTGATGTTTAGAAAGTAAAGAAACCATTTCCCTTCCTTTCCTCTCTCGAAATAAAAAATAAAACAAATCTAAGTTAAGGGAGTTAAATGAAGTTATGATTTTTGCTTGGGTGCTTGGTATAATATGAAATAGGTGTTGTTGGTAACTTGACCGGAAAAAAAGAAATAAAATCCGCAAAAAAATTTAAGTGATCGAAGCATCTATTTTGTAATGGGGAAAAATAATTTATAAATGTGTTTGAGTCACGAAATGAGTTGATTTCAAGTAAATGAATTTGAACCGGGGTTAGAAATTTATACTAGTTCACAAGAATATTTATACTAGTTCACAATAGACTGTTGCTACATCTAGTCATCCCTTTACAAAAAGATATTGTCTTTACATCGAAGACTTAATCCACTATTTTAAAAAATAGAATACAAGTATTATTTACTCTGCCTATTCAAGTTTTGAGTATTCTTCTTTAGCCTCTTCAGGTTTTCACAATTGGAACCCTTCTAATCTTTCTAGTAGTATGTCGTTGAGTTTCATGACTATTGTTATACCTCTTCAGGTACTTCTTATAGATGAAAGAGTTGTTGCCACTATCGGGCTAATCTACACCAATTCCAGTTTGTGTCTGAATGGACACAAAGTTCTTTATAGAATTCTAACTCTCATTGAGAGAATATTACATTTGAAATCCTATATCAATTCAAGTTTATCAAACAACTTGATTGATTTACATCAATTATAATAACTCTCTACTGAGAGGATTTTTCGTGCATTCTTTATTTTTTATGTGTTCTAGACATTTATAGAAATTCTTCTTAACACATTCAATTTTTCATTCTCTTAATTGTATGTTTCTTATTGATCGGTTTCATCTTAAATACAGAGAAATGTATTTGTTGAGAATGTTACCATTGGAGATCTTGCATCAGCATTTAAGGCAAATTAGCCTATAAGACATATACATATATATCTTCATAATTTATTCACCGTATCTTCTATTAAGAAGACATATCTTAGAAGATGCGACTATTAGAGGATGTCATGCGCTTCTTCAATCAGAGGAAAAGTTTATCCTTGACAAGTATAGGATGTTGGAATATTGGCTTCTTTTCAATGCTATGATTGTATCAAAGTGTTGACTTGAAACGTTGATCAGACTGTCAACTTGTTTACCAGAATTATCAGCACAAAGTCATCAAAGTGAGCTTGTAATCACATTCATCAAAGGCACGTTGAGAGCCCGTTTATCCGAGTTAAACACAACTTCAAAAGACCTTCTAGAGTCAATGTGAACTTCTTTAGTAGATTCTCTTTCTTTATTCATCAAGTGATCTAACTTGTACCAGAAGATTGACTTTATCAGAGGGTTCATTTAAAGTTTTCTTTTTTTGGTCTTTGAGTTAGAGGATCAACATGGATTTTTAGTTAGCTAATCATTGTAGTGTTCTTTTCTTTTGTCTTTAGAGGGACAATCGTTGACTTGAATTTCATTTGTCTTTAGTGCATTGACTCGGAATGGAGATTATTAGATGCTTATTCTAATACTTCTTATTGCTTATATTATGACTTGCTCTATTAGTAAACATAATTACTTGTTTATTAGGTGATAATATTCTTTTTGTTAGAAACACCTAGATTATTATCTCTAACTTATACATAATTTATCCTACCTTAAAATAGATAGTCATTAATATACTTTTTCTTCTTCTAACTTAATCTGCACACTTAGTCAATATAGTTAGGGGATAATTGTTTTTATTTGTTTGGTTTGTTATCATCAAATTATCAACTAGAGGATTGTAGCTAAAACCTTTTTTCCCTAACAATCTCACTATTTTTGACGATGATAAACAACTATACATTTAATGAACAATTTTCCTTCACAAAAAAAGTTTAATAGAATGCTCCCCTGAATGTAGTACTCAAATTTCTTAACTAATAATCCTTTTATCTTCTAAAAAAACTTATAAATCAATATTCCGGGACTTCCCCTGAATATGATAAACACAATTCTTTAAGAGTTTCAAACTTATTTTGTTGGTATCCATTTATCTACAACAAGTTCAACAGGCAGTAGTATAAGTACATAGCAGTATAAGTTCAACATGCATTTTAGTGAAACAAAAAACTAATAAATACAATACCTGAAAAGTGCGAAGAAATGCTTAGGGTTACGGGTTCGTAGGGTTCGATTAGTAACAAAGAAAAACAAGAACAGCGTAGAAGACGAACGAAGACGAAACGATCGTAGGGTTACGGGGTTCGCAGAAATACGTAATAAGGGTTACTAAAAATATATGGTTACGTAATGAGAAGGAGGATGAAGATGAGGAGGAAACAAGTGTATGAAGTTTACGTAATGAGGGTTAGTAATGAGGAGGAAACAAGGGTAGGGTTCGTAGGGTTCGCAATGAGAAGGAGACTGAAGAGGAAACTGAAACAAGCGTATGAAGTTTACATAATGAAGATGAAACTAAAGAGGTTTACTGTTATATATAAAACCCTATTACAGCGCTTTTTTGAAAAAGCGTTGTAATATGTCTCATTATTTTATTTTTTAAAAGCCTACTACAGCGCTTTTTTAGAAGCCTTTTAAAGCGCTTGTAAAAAAGCGCCGTAAAAGACCTCCTTATTTTTATTTTTTTTAAAAGCCTTTTACAGCGCTTTTATACAAAGCGCTTTAAAAGGCTTCTCTGTTTTATTATATGCAAACGCTATGTGATCATTTTACAGCGCTTATGCAGAAAGGGCTTTAAAAGACCTCCTTATTTTATTTTTTTAAAAGCCTTTTACAGCGCTTTTGGAAAAGAGCGCTGTAATAGGATTTTATATATAAAAGGCTTCTTTGTTTTATTATATGCAAACGCTATGTGACCCTTTTACAACGCTTTTGCAAAAGAGCGTTGTAATAGGGTTTTATATATAAAAGGCTTCTTTGTTTTATTATATGCAAACGCTATGTGACCCTTTTACAGCGCTTATGCAGAAAGCGCTTTAAAAGACCTCCTTATTTTATTTTTTTAAAACTCTATTACAGCGCTTTTTCAAAAGAGCGTTGTAATAGGGTTTTATATATAAAATGCCTCTTTGTTTTATTATGTCCAAGGGCTGTGTGCTTTCATTATTTTGGGATGATCAGTTAAGTTCAAGAAAAATTCCAAATAATTTTGTTTTCTTCCAAATAGTTAAATTATTTTTTCTTCCAAATAATAATTTTTTTCTGCCAAATTAGTTAAATTATTTTTTCTTCCAAATTGTGTTTAATTATTATTTTTTCTTCCAAATAATAATTTTTTCTTACAAAATAATAATTTTTTTTCTTCCAAATAATACCTATATATATATATATATATATCAATGCTAAATTACATGATCAGCTCATATTGGGATGATCAGTTCAAGTTCAAGAAAAATTCCCAGTATAAGCAGAAAATCAGTATGCAATTACATACAGTATAAGCAGAAAATTACATACAGTTCAAGCTAAATACCAAATGCTCAATTCTGGCATATCAAACAATTAAATTACATGAATTCAGTTCAGATTACATGGCTTAAAAACAATTAAACACATTAAGATGCCCTTCTTCTTTTCTTGGTGGGATTCACATTTGTTTGTCCCTCATCATGATCATCTCTAAGATATAAACCATCATCAGTTGAATCAATTTCATGTGGTTGGGATGTTGCAAAGAAAAGATCATTACCAACATCTTCATCATTATTGTTATCATCACTTATTTTATTGGTCGATAGGACAACAGACCATTTATCATCAGCAGCATCAGTGACGTAAAACACTTGTTGAACTTGCGACGCTAAAATAAAAGGCTCATCTTTGTATCCCACCCTATTAAAATCGACAAGCAAGAACCCTGACTCATCAATCCGAACGTCATTATTATTATCGACCCACTTGCAACCAAATATGGGAACACGAAACATTGTGTAGTCTAGCTCCCATATGCGCTCGATAACCCGAAAATATGATATATTTGCATATATTGGGTTCTTGTCTTTTGCACTTGAGATATGCATCGCTTCAGCTACGAGAGTGACTCTGCTATTTTGCATAATGGTTTGATCATCTTGTTCTTTGGTATAAAATGTGTAGCCGTTAATTACATAACCGGTGTAAGAAAAGACATGTAAACTCGGACCATTTGCTAGCCACCTCAATCTCTGTGAAATTGATCCGGGGTCTACATCAAACTTTCACTTTATGTGATTTTTTAACCATGTTATGAAACTTCGATTGTGCTCTCGAGTTATCCAATTTTGATTCCTATTCATGTTCAAACTAGATAACTGATCCATGTGTATTGTAACATACGGTTGAACCTCATCATCATTGTGCAGAACATACAATTGTGCCTGCTCCCATTCTGTCCTTGATATAGTCATTAGTCTCTTTCCAATTATCCCTTCTCCTGATAATCTTCCCGAATGACGAGACATGGGAAGCCCTATAGATTCAACATTGGACAAATATTCAGTACAAAATTCAATAGCTTCTTCGACAATGTACCGTTCAACAATACAACCCTTTGGTCGACTTCTACTTTTTACGTACCCTTTTAATATTTTCATATATCGTTCTATCGGGTACATCCATCTCATATAAGCTGACCCACAAAGTTATGTCTCCTTAACAAGATGAACAGTAAGGTGAACCATTATATCAAAAAACGAGGGTGGGAAATACATTTCAAGCTCACACAAAGTAACAACAATTTCCCTCTGCAATGTTGGTAATTTATGAGGATCGATCACTTTACTACAAATTTCCCTGAAGAAGAAACATAATTTAGTTATGGCTCGGCGAACTTTTTCAGGTAAAATTGAACGTATACCTATTGGTAGCAAATGCTCCATTAGAATATGACAATCATGGGTCTTCAAACCTTTTAACTTGAGGTCTTTCGTACAAACTAAAGTTTTAATGTTTGAAGAGTATCCTTCTGGAACTTTAACTTTGTGTAGAAATTTACACAAAACAATTTTTTCCTTTCTAAATAGAGTATGAGCGGTTGGAGGTAGATATGTGTGATTTCCTTTCTTTACGGGACCCAATTCATTTCTTATTCCCATATCGACCAAGTCCAATCTTGCATTGATGTCATCCTTAAACTTTCCTGGTACATTGAGTAACGTACCAATAACACTATCAAATACATTTTTCTCAATATGCATCACATCGAGAAAATGTCTTACATACAATGACTTCCAATATGGCAATTCAAAGAAAATTGACTTTTTCTTCCACCCAGTTTTGACCAGCTCTCTCGCAAAAGGTTTGCCAAATTTATTGGTTAAACCTTGTACTTTTTCAAGTATTTGATATCCAGTCGGTGCTACAGGAGCTCTATCTTCCTCTGATTTTCCATTGAATGCATTTCTCCACCCACGATACTGATGACTATAAGGTAAAAATCTACGATGTCCAAGAAATACATTCTTCTTACAATGTTTCAACCGCATCTCTCTTCACATATAGGACATGCACACTGACCTTTAATTCTATATCCTGATAAATTACCATATGCTGGAAAATTATTAATTGTGTCGAACAACATAGACCTCAAATTGAAACATTCTTTCTTATACCCGTCATAAACTTCCACACCTGTCTCCCACATAATTTTTAAATCTTCAATTAAAGGAGCCATGTATACGTCGATATCATTCCCCGGTTGTTTGGGTCCAAAAATTAACAAAGACAACATCATAAACTTACGCTTCATACATAACCATGGAGGTAGGTTATAAATCAACAAAATCACAGGCCACGTGCTGTGTGAGATGCTTTGAAGACCATGTGGATTCATTCCATTAGTAGAAAGTGCAAGTCGTAGATTTCTTGACTCTATCCCGAATTCAGGATACTCGTGATCAACTTTTGCCAATTGTGGAGAATCTGCAGGGTGTCAAAACTTTCCATCTCTAATTCTTTCATCTGCATGTCATGTCAAGTGTTTTGAATCTTCTTCACTGCGATACATGCGCCTAAATCTTGGTACTATAGGAAAATACCACACGACTTTTGCTGGAGTAGATTCTTTCTTCTTATATCGAGAGGCATTGCATTTCGGACACGCCTTTAGTAATTCATATTCATTTCGAAATAAAATGAAATCGTTAGGACACGCATGAATCCTTTCGTAACTCATACCAATAGAGCACAAAATTCTTTTAGCCTCGTAGGTTCGACTGGGAAGTTCATTATCATCTGGAACCATATTTTTTAAGAGTGTTAGTAATTATGTTAAGCTTTTATCAGACCATCCATTACTCGCTTTTAAGTTGTTCAACTTTATTATCGCCGATAGTCTTGTGAATTTAGTACAACCATTATATAATGGTTTCTTTGCATCACTCAACAAGCTCTCAAACATTTTGGGACAATCACGAAGATCTTCTTCAACTGCTTTTGCAATCTCCTCAACTCGGTCCGGCTCTATGTATCTGTGTGGAAATCAGTTGAAGCATATGTATATGTGCGGGTGTTTCCATTTATTTTCTCACCATGTCTTATCCAACACGTATAGCTTTGATCAATTCCATACCATACTAAATGTCCTTCCAATTCATCTGCTCTAACGCGTTTTCGAAAACAACATTTTAAACAAGGACAAATGACTCTATTTAGATCTTTTGCATTCATCACTGCAAACTCAACAAACTCCTTCACTCCATTTTCATACCCTTTTGTCAATCGATTGGCAGACATCCATTTCCGGTCCATTTTATATGACCTATAATAAGCATGATTTTAAGTCTGATATATATGACCTATATATAGTACACATATCTAATATTGGTCCAAGATTGATTTCAAAACAGAACATATATATCATGAGAACATATCTAATATCATGTAACAATTTCAAAACAGAACATATCTAATATGTAACAATTTATCAGTTTTAATTAGTGACAACAACAAATAAATAAATACAGTACTTGAGACAACGTTGATCAATTTATTTTAAAGGAGGAGCAACGTAGATCAATTTGTAGATGGGCGCACAGTAGAGGAGAAGAGGGTTCGCAAAGTAGAGGAGATGAGAGTTCGTAGGGTTAGGACAACGTATTAAATTTGTTTTAAATTTGTTTTTATTTACTTAAAGTGAATGATTTTTATTTAAAATGAATGATTTTACAGCGCTTGTACACAAAGCGCTCTAATAGGTCCTTTAATAATTTAAAAACGCAATCTTTTACAGCGCTGATATGAAAAGCGCTGTAATAGGTCATTTTATTATGTGAAAGCGCAAGGCTTTTATAGCGCTTTAACAAAAAGCGCTTTAAAAGCTATGTAACATAAGGTGGGAGCGCTATATTTTACAGCGCTTGTGTTTAAAGCGCTCAAAAAGCGCTGTAAAAGGCAATGTGAGAGCGCTTGAATTTACAGCGCTTTTTAAAAAAGCGCTGTAAAAGAGTTGTAAACATTATGTGCAAGCGTATGTGACCCTATATGACCCTAAAACAACGCTTGTCAAAAAAGCGCTGTTGTATCCTCCGTAATTTTTAAAAAATTATACAACATCGCTTGTATTTAATAAGCACTGTAAAAGATGCGCTATAAAATGTCATTTTTGGCGTAGTGTGATATAATGAAGGTAAAATGAAAAGTGAATACTCAGAGAAGAAAGACACAAAGATAAGCAAACAGATAAAGCATATACACATTATCATAATTATGATAGGTCTTTTCAATTGAATTCAAAGATTCCGATGATGTTAAGTCTTGGATTCTTATGAAGTCGATTGATTAACAATTCACAATTCTTTAGGATGTAAAGCCATTGAAGTATTGTTCTTTTTTGGGTGTTAGGTGTAACACCCCAACTTCTTATTATTATATTTTAATGATGTAATGATGTCCAACTATTATTATATGTGTATATGACATGTGCGATAATCATTGTACTGTTTTGAACTAAGTCTTGATCTTATAGAATTGATGTATACTGTAAAAGTTATCTTGAGATTGTTGCCTCTCATACTGTTTTCGTTGTATTTTATTCTTTTGCTTGTAAACTCAATTTTCTTTTTTTGTTTATATTGGTGAAACACCTATTAACCCAATTAGTACTTTATTATTTTAATCAATATAACAATAAACTTATTACTATTTCAATTTATTAGCAAACTTTCAAATTTCTTCCCTTGACGAAGCCAATTGGTGATCATAAAGGCTCATGGCTTACGTTGATAACCTCCATTGCACTTCATTCTGAGGTCTCCTCAAAGAGGACATCCTATGTCAAAAATTTGGATTAAAATTTTAATTCCTTTGTTGCATTTTTCATGTTAGTGCTTCATCTATGTGTGTGTATATATATATATATATATATATATATATATATATATATATTTTGAATAGTAATGCTAAATGAAATATTACAACACTCAGATTGAAGGTCTCATTGGTTATCTTCTGCTTATTTAAAACCTGATTGTTTGACATAAAAAATAAAAAAGTTACGTATGAACTATCTGCTACAAACTTAGCAAGATAAAAAATCTAGTTTGACAGTTGCACAGCCTCATTCATTCATCAAATAAATACTAAAAAATGTAATGTAAATTCACCAATATTGATATGATTCAATTTATGGTCCATGAAGAAAATTCACACAAGCCTATGGAAACTGTAAAGGTACTAAGCAATGATTAATAAAATATTTCTGCATTCTGCAGTCCATTGACTATATATATATATATATATTTGAAACTGTGAATGTTACTGTTTTGGGAATAAAATCATCAAATCATGTGAAAATGTGGCACAATACAAATAAAAAGTTTAAAAGTAATAGAAAGCTCAAAGTTTATACAATTATTAGGATCCAAACATGAAAATTTGTAAAAATTGTGAGTCCCACATTGGAATCAGCTAAATGGTATTGACAGCGACATGTGTATAAAATAAACATGATTAACAACTTTGAAACACACTTACCTGGACAAGGTCAATGGTTGATCAAGAAGAACCATGGCCTAGATTGATGACCTCCATTGCACTTTGGAGGGATGTCAGTCTAAGGTCTCCTCAAGAAGGAGAGCCTATCCAACTTGATTTCAAACTTTATCTTTGAGTTGTAATTGTAATGATAAAGGATATTAAATGTATTAATTGTGGAACATGATTAATAAGTGAATTGATTCCATTATTTATGCTTTTGTGCATTTTTCATTCTTGAATGATATACAAAAAAAAAAGGCATGCAAGTGAAATTTCCTCTACAAAGCATGGACTTGGACCAATCTACACATAAATGAAGTGAAATTCCAAGGAAAGAGCTCTTGTATTGGATTCTAATCAAAAGAGCTCTTGTACTTTTATACTCTTGTATTGAATTACATAATGAAATAGTATTGAGATTCAGAAGTCTTTTGCATGGAAATTGATCTTTTGTGTACTTGTTAATTTTGGTACAACATGAGAGCCAAAACTATTTAAAATTTCAGACATTAAACCCTGTTGGCTTTAAACTAGGACAATGAATAATTAACTAAGGTGTTGGTCATAGAATGTTCATTTATGATATTTTTATGAAGAGGAAGATACCTTAGAAGATTTTCTGCAGAACAGCTTCATGTGCATTTTTGGGGGGATTTTTAAGCACAATTAATATAAACAGACACTAATTAATTAATTAATGCATAGTTATTATATTTGTAGACGTATGGAAATTCAAGGTTTTTGAAATGAAAGTGAAAATTATGTGCAGCTTGCACTCAAAGAGATTTTTGTATGTGTGTGAGTGTGAGCATAAAACATGTAAGAGTTGCAGATACGGCAGGTAGAATCTATCTCCAAGAGGTACATAAAAATGCATGTGGATTGTAAATTTGTCCCTTGTTTGTTCTATCCTATGCACACACCAACTTTGCTCTTATTTTGTCTTTTACTTTTTACTTATCATGTTCTTTTCAATTTTTTCACCTGTATTTTTTGTTGAAGCACTAAAATGTAGTTTTTACCAATTCACCGTGTGGATGATAATATTTTCTGACAATTTATTTAATGAATCATCCACTGTCTTCAATAGTTCAAAATCCTTAAAAGAAACAAAACAACTAGAAGATGGTTTAGTTGTCCTTGGCCAAACAAGGTAGTCTAAAACTTGTTCTTTTACCTCAAAACTAATCCTTGTGTCGTGAGCTCGTTGCCTTGACTCAAAAACTAACTTTTTATTTTATTTCATTGCAAACGATTTACAAACAGAGGAGTTCTCTATATATATCCACTAAAATGGCCTATCAAAGCATCAAACACTAACAAGAACAACAAAGAAGAGAAACATATATAGAGGTGCATAAACATAATGAAAATGTTTACCTACAAAGCTTCTTTTCTTTTGTTGGTTATTCTTGTTTTAACAAGTTGTGTATTCTGAAGCACAACAGTGTCGTCCAAGTGGTAGAATCAAAGGAAAGAAAGCTCCTCAAGGACAATGTAATCAAGAGAATGATTCTGATTGCTGCAAAAATGGAAAAATGTACACAACTTACGAATGTTCTCCATCGGTATCTAGTCATACCAAAGCATATCTCACTCTTAACAGTATTCAAAAAGGTGGAGATGGAGGTGGTCCTTCAGAATGTGACAACAAGTATCATTCAGACGACACTCCAGTGGTTGCACTTTCCACTGGATGGTTCAACAATAAGAGTAGATGCCTCAACAACATTACTATAAGTGCTAATGGTAGAAGCGTGGTGGCCATGGTAGTTGATGAGTGTGACTCCACAATGGGATGTGATGAAGACCATGATTACCAACCTCCTTGTCAGAACAACATTGTTGCTGCTTCTAAAGCAGTATGGAAAGCCTTAAATGTGCCTCATGGTCAATGGGGTGGCCTTGACATTACATGGTCACAAAATACTTGATATTGTATTGTAGAAGTTTATGCTTATATGTTTGTGTTTCTATCTTGTAATTAAGTGATATTGTGAGCTTTTAATTTCATGATACTTGTATTATATATATGTTGTAACTTGTGACCATTGTAGATTATGAAAATGCAATACATATTTTTATTTAAAATCTCTCTCAAATCCTAAATTATACATGCTTAGACATTCCAAAATTTTCCTATATATATGAGTATTTTATTGTCAAGGATGCAATTAAATTGATGGCAAATTTCAGAGCCTACAGAATCTGTACTGCTATCATGACTACCCTGCAAATATTACTTGGTTGAGGCAATTTGGTAATGTTCACAACCAATTTAATTTAATTTTTCATAACTGCACAAGACAATAGTGTCAAATTATGAAGAAATGTGGGGCATTACAAATAAGATTAGAGGAAAGTAATTAGATAGAGAGATTGAATATAGTAAAATAGTGCAATTGGTGAGTTCTACATTGGAAGAGGTGGAATGGTGTTGATAGAAGCAAGTGTATAAACTAAATCTGATTAGTAATCTTTCAAATTACTTACCTTGACGGAGTCAAAGGGTGATCGTGAAGGCTCATGGCAATATAGAGGGGTATCACTTAAAGTCTCTTCAAGTAAGGGATCTTATGTCATAATTGCTTACACTTTTAATTTCTTTTAACCAAGTTAGTTTTTTAATGTTTATGTATGAAGTGGCAATTTAATCTAAAGTGTCTTGTTCCAAAAATTACTATTTTGTCAGCCGCAGAATTTCACTCAATGAAGAAAAAGTTACTGAGTTATTGTTTTATCAATGATGGAATATAATGTAAATTACATTACTAACCCGCGGGTTGCGCGGTAGAATTTAATATATTACTGAATATAAAATAACAATAATATATAATTTAAAAGTAATGTTAATTTTGTTTTACAGTAAAATATACTCAAGTGTTTGTGTACTTAAAGGTAAATATATTTTTTGAATAATTATATATAAGCTAGGTTTGTTTTAGCAAAAGAAAAAGTAAAACATTGTTAACTAATACAATTAATACAAAATATATTTAAATGTGGAATTGGTTTATTCAAGCTTTTTGATTTCATTGAAGTGATTCTTCTAATAATATATTTGTTAAATAGTTATGTATTTCTTTATTGTTAAAGTTATACATTTAGCTATAATATTTCTTCATTTTATATAATTTATATTAGTTTTGAAACATTAGATTTATAAATTTATGTACTTTTTCACGTTTTCAATTTTATATGTTCATTGTAATTCTGTCAATCTCACTGTTGATCTAAGCATGCACTAAATAATATTATGTGCTTTGCGATATATTATAACATTCATTCGTGAGTGATAGTTTGTTAAATCCAAAATATTGAAACAATTCGTTCGTGTGTGCCTTGAAATTTTCAAATAATTATTTGACACGGTCAAGAAACTTCAAGAGTTGTTGAAAAAAACTATAGGCAAGAAAAGTTTGTGAATGTTTAAGACATAGAATATTTCGAGTGAACAATGAAATAGTTATTTACTTCCAAATATTTAATATTATTCATTTTTTGTTGTTTCAATTATGATTTGTGTTTTTTTAATTATAAAAAGAAAAAATGTTATGGGAGACACATTCAACATAGGGAAAAGAATTTATTTCCTATGCAATAATATTGATATATGAACTTGAATATCTATTATAATAATTAAAACAGAACCCCAAAATTTTTCATTGTGATGATTTAAAAATATTGAATGGTTTGTAATTAGAGCTTTTTAAGTGTATTGATGAGTAATTAAATGATAAATTAAAGCTGAAATTATATAATGTGTGAAATAATTGTATTTGGGCAAGTGATAAAAGTTTTCATTATCTTTGAAGAAACAAAACATAATGGAATAGAAGATGAATTTGGAATGTGCCACATCATAATTTTGGTGAGTTGGCAAATATTAGAGGATGTGGCATAGATGAAGAATTTTGGGGTTCTCTTTTAATTATTATAACTAGAATATAACCCGCACGTTGCGCGGGTGTAATTTGTAAAATATTCTTTCAATATAAATTTATTAAAAAGTTTAAATGTAATATTTATGGTGTATAAATGTATCAATCTGATCGGAAAAAAGGTTTCAAATTTTTAAATTTCTTAGTTTATAACAATAGTGGTTGTATAACAAATGAATAAATGGAATAGAAACAATTGAAAAGTTTATAATAAAATGAGTGATTTTCATTCTAAATAATATGATTAAAAAAAGATGAGTTAGTGTTTGTATACACAATTAAAAAGATTTAAATAAAATGAGTGATTTTGACTCTAAAAATATTATTAAAAAAAGATGAGTGATTGTTTCCATTCATTTTGTTTTATTTTGAACATTCAATCATTATAGAATATTTTCTTCCGATAAAAAATAGAATATATATTTTGCAATCATTGATTTGAGATATATTTGTAGAAATTTGTTTTTATATGATTATTATTTTTATTTTTGTTTTTATTTTTATTTTACTTTTTATCTTGAGCACTATTATTTCTTTATTCTTTTTTTGACTAATTGAACGAAATATTATTTCTTATATTTTATGTTTCATATCTCATTTTCACTTAAACTGTCGATAACTAATTCTTATATAGAGGTGTTATGTCACGTATTTCTTTCAAAAATATTTTGATTTAATTATCCTTTTTGGAGACTGTATATAATGAATAAACTCAAAGTATTATTTTTTACGACAAAAACACGAAATAATGTTGGGAACGATAAGAAATCACTACTTGATTTTGATTATTTTTACCGTTAATTGAAACTATGCTCTAATTTATACTTCATCCAATTTATAAGTTTAATATTTTGAAATTAATGTAACTATTTTCATGAACAATTTATATAGACAAATACTTTCTTTCTATTAAAGGAATAAAATATGTATCCGAGCATAAAAAGAAAAATGAACACAAATTTTATATTACTTTGAAAATAATAAATGTATAATTTAACATTTTTATTTTTAACAAAATATTCTTTGTTGGTTTTTTTTGCAAAGGTTTGCTAGTTTAAATGCATGTGTTTTAATATTTTTTATTTATTTTAATTTAAATTTCATTGGATTGTTTGTGCATAAGTTTGATTATTGATTTTTCATGTGATTATTGTGTTTTTATATATTTTGTGGTAATTTATGGTTGCTACATTTTAATTAATAAAATGTAATTTAAATATTGTGATGTATTTATATGCAATGAATTAAAAAAGTAATTAACAATTAAATCAAGTTTCTAATGAGAGTTATATTTTTATTGTTGTTTTTTTAGTTATAGAGATATAAACAAAGAATTAGTAGAATGTGGAATAAAAAATGAATGAATTCTAGAGGTGTCACATCATACTACTGAATGATGTGTCAAAATGAGTGTCACATGTCAACATATTATTTTGGGAGTTTGTTTTAATATATTACTAGATAGAATATAACCCGCACGTTGCGCGGGTGTAATTTGTAAAATATTCTTTCAGTATAAATTAATTAAAAAGTTTAAAGGTAATATTTATGGTGTATAAATGTATCAATCTGATCGGAAAAAAAGGTTTCAAATTTGTAAATTTCTTAGTTTATAAGAATAGTGGTTGTATAACAAAAGAATAAATGGAATAGAAACAATTGAAAAGTTTATAATAAAATGAGTGATTTTCATTCTAAATAATATTATTAAAAAAAGATGAGGTAGTGTTTGTATACACAATTAAAAAGATTTAAATAAAATGAGTGATTTTGATTCTAAAAGTATTATTAAAAAAAGATGTGTGATTGTTTGTATTTATTTTGTTTTATTTTAAACATTCAATCATTATAGAATATTTTCTTCCAATAAAAAATAGAATATATATTTTGCAATCATTGATTTGAGATATATTTGTAAGAATTGGTTTTTATATGATTATCATTTTTATTTTTATTTTTATTTTACTTTTTATCTTGAGCACTATTATTTCTTTATTCTTTTTTTGACTAATTGAATGAAATATTATTTCTTATATTTTATGTTTCATTTCTCATTTTCACTTAAACTTTCGATAACTAATTCTTATATAGAGGTGTTATGTTACGTATTTCTTTCAAAAATATTTTGAATTAATTATCCTTTTTGGAGACTGTATATAATGAATAAGCTCGAAGTATTATTTTTTACGACAAAAACACGAAATAATGTTGGGAATGATAAGAAATCACTACTTGATTTTGATTATTTTTACCGTTAATTGAAACTATGCTCTAATTTAAACTTCATCCAATCTATAAGTTTAATATTTTGAACTGAATGTATTTATTTTCATGAACAATTTATATAGACAAATATTTTCTTTGTATTAAAGGAATAAAATATGTATCTGAGCATAAAAAGAAAAACGAACACAAATTTTATATTACTTTGAAAATACTTAATGTATAATTTAACATTTTTATTTTTTAAAAATATTCTTTGTTGGTTTTTTTTGCAAATGTTTGCTAATTTAAATGTTTGTGTTTTAATATTTTTTATTTATTTTAATTTAAAATTCATTGG
>JBBPBQ010000001.1:27193860-27245231 GCA_037974755.1 Cicer yamashitae | reverse complement strand
AATACTTTCTTTGTATTAAAGGAATAAAATATGTATCCGAGCACTAAAAAGAAAGATGAATACAAATTTTATATTACTTTAAAAATACTTAATGTATAATTTAACATTTTTATTTTTTAAAAAATAATCTTTGTTGGTTTTTTTGCAAAGGTTTGCTAATTTAAATGGATGTGTTTTAATATTTTTTATTTATTTTAATTAAAACTTCATCGGATTGTTTGTGCATAAGTTTGATTATTGATTTTTCATGTTATTATTGTGTTTTTATATATTTTTTAGTAATTTATGGTTGCTACATTTTAATTAATAAAATGTAATTTAAATATTGTGATGTATTTATATGCAATAAATGAAAAAAGTAATTAACAATTAAATCAAGTTTGTAATGGGAGTTATATTTTTATTGTTGTTTTTTTAGTTATAGAGATATAAACAAAGAATTAGTAGAATGTAAAATAAAAAATGAATGAATTCTAGAGGTGCCACATCATACTATTGAATGATGTGTCAAAATGAGTGTCACATGTCAACATATTATTTTGGGGGTTTGTTTTAATATATTATATTGACTAAAATATAATCCGCGCGTTGCGCGGGATATATAGACTTTAACATATTAGTAGTATTATGAATAAGATTTAAAAAATTTCAAAAATAATATAATTTATTCATTTTGTTTGTAGAGTATATTTTCAAGTGAGTTTATTTGAGTAATTATTATATATGAGTTGACAAACACACATTTGAGAATATGTAAAATGTTTTGCATAACGTAATTGCAACTAATTCATATATTTAGTATTGAAAATCCATAGTGAAGAGCATCCTACAAACAAAATTCATAAATTATATTTAGTGTTAAAAATCTTTAAAGTATTTTAATAAATATTATATATGTAATTATTTACCTCAAAATCAGATTAGTCATGCTCTTTTTTTGTGTTGTCAAATATATATTTATAGTCAAAATATTGTTAGAAAAATATAAAAATGATTTTGTCATTTGGTATTCATTTCATTCTAATCCTGTCAAAGAAATGAAAAATCTAAATTACAATATTTTGAGTATGAGACTTCTATACAACATGAATTGAGAATTTTCACAAACAACTCCTATGTACGGTTGAGTAGAAGTAAAACAGATGTAGAAACTTCAAATTGGTAGTATTTTTAAAAAAATTGACAACAAAAAACATCTTCGTAAAAAAACAACAAATAATTTTTTAATCTAAATATTAAACATTATTCTTTTATCTATAAATGGTAAATAGTTTTCTCCCGAAGACACAATAATAACACTAATATAAAGCTGAATATGGACAATCTTCTTTATCTTTTGAGGAGCCAGTATATTTTCATGTCGTAGATGAGATCAAATATGTCTGCAAAAACAATACTCTAACTAACAACAATCAAGGTTTTGAGAAAACTGAGCAAATAGGTATAATATGTTACAAAGTACCACTTACTCAAAACCTATTTGTGCAAAAAAAAAATTCCAACTATATGTACTTGTTTGAAAATAATTGGGTTGCAAGACACTAATCGTAGAGATTGTTTGAAGAAAAAATTATATATTGATTGTACTTTAATTTGTAACTCATGACACATTAATAGTTATACATAATATTATATGCAAAATAATAATAATAATAATGATAATAATAATAATAATATTAATAGTAAAATGTGTGTTAAAGCAAATTATAAGTTGAATAATAAGGAGAACTAGAATATAACCCGCGCGTTGCGCGGGATATAGACTTTAACATATTAGTAGTATTGTGAATAAGATTAAAAAATTTCAAAAATAATATAATTTATTCATTTTGTTTGTAGAGTATTTTTTCAAGTGAGTTTATTTGAGTAATTATTATATATGAGTCGACAAACACACATTTGAGAATGTGTAAAATGTTTTGCATAACGTAATTGCAACTAATTCATATATTTAGTATTAAAAATCCACAGTGAAGATCATCCTACAAACAAAATTCATAACTTATATTTAGTGTTAAAAATCTAAAAAGTATTTTAATAATTAATAATATATGTAATTATCTACCGCAAAATCAGATTAGTCATGCTCTTTTTTTTGTTGTCTAATATAAATTTATAGTCAAAATATTGTTAGAAAAATATAAAAATGATTTTGTCATTTGGTATTCATTTCATTCTAATCCTGTCAGAGAAATGACAAATCTAAATTCCAATATTCAGTATGAGACTTCTATACAACATGACTTCAGAATTTTCTTAAACAACTCGTATGTACGGTTGAATAGAAGTAAAACAAATGTAAAAACTTCAAATTGGTAGTATTTTTAAAAAATTTGACAAAAAAAAAACATCTCCGTAAAAAAACAACAAATAATTTTTTAATCTAAATATTAAACATTATTCTTTTATCTATAAATGGTAAATAGTTTTCTCCCGAAGAAACAATAATAACACTCATGTAAAGCTGAATATGGAAAATCTTCTTTGTCTTTTGAGGAGCCAATATATTTTTATGTCGTAGATGAGATCAAATATGTCTGCAAAAACAATACTCTAACTAACAACAATCAAGATTTTGAGAAAATTGAGCAAATAGGTATAATATGTTACAAAATACCACTTACTTAAAAGCTATTTGTGCAAAAAAAAAAAATTCTATCTATATCTACTTCTTTGAAAATAATTGGGTTGCAATGCACTAATCGTATAGATTATTTGAAGAAGTAGAATAGTATACGTAAAAAAAAATTCTATATTGATTGTACTTTAATTTGTAACTCATGACACATTAATAGTTATACTTAATATTAGATGATGTTTATGTGGGAGTCTATTTAAAAAAAAGAATTTTCCAATTATATCTACTTCTTTGAAAATAATTGGGTTGCAAGACACTATTCGTAGAGATTGTTTGAAGAATTAGAATAGTATACTAAAAAAAATTATATATTGATTATACTTTAATTTGTAATTCATTACACATTAATAGTTATACATAATATTGATTTTACTTTAATTTGTAACTCATGACATATTAATAGTTATACATAATATTATATGCTAAATAATAATAATAATAATAATAATAATAATAATAATAATAATAATGATAATAATAATAGTAAAATGTGTGTTAAAGCAAATTGGAAGTTGAATAATAAGGAGAATTGAAGAGGAAAACCTTTTAGATGTGCCACATGGGATTTTTGGTTGAGGTGTCAATATTTGAATGAAATGTCACAATATTAGATGATGTTTATGTGGGAGTCTATTTTAATATATATAATAGATTGAAGAGGAAAAACCTTTTAGATATGCCACATATGATTTTTTGTTGAGGTGGCAATGAAATGTCACAATAGATGATGTTTATGTGGGAGTCTATTTTAATATATATAAAATGTGTGTTAAAGCAAATTGGAAGTTGAATAATAAGGAGAATTGAAGAGGAAAATCCTTTTAGATGTGCCACATGGGATTTTTGTGTTGAGGTAGCAATATTTGAATGAAATTGCACAATATTAGATGATGTTATTGTGTGAGTCTATTTAAAAAAAAAAAAGAATTTTCCAACTATATCTACTTCTTTGAAAATAATTGGATTGCAAGGCACTATTGGTAGAGATTGTTTGAAGAAGTAGAATAGTATACAAAAAAAAAAATTATATATTGATTGTACTTTAATTTGTAACTCATGACACATTAATAGTTATAGATAATATTAGATGCTAAATAATAATAATAATAACAATAATAATAATAATAATAATAATAATAATAATAATAATAATAATGTTAATATTAATAGTAAAATTTGTGTTAAAGCAAATTGGAAGTGAATAATAAGGAGAATTGAAGAGGAAAAACCTTTTAGATGTGCCACATAGGAATTTTTGTTTAGGTGGCTATATTTGAATGAAATGTCATAATATTAGATGATGTTTATTTGGGAGTCTATTTTAATATATATATGTATAATAATAGGTAATAGATAATAGATAATAGATAATAGATAATAGATAATAGATAATAGATAATAAGATAATAGATAATAGATAATAGATAATAGATAATAGATAATAGATAATAGATAATAGATAATAGATAATAGATAATAGATAATAGATAATAGATAATAGATAATAGATAATAGATAATAGATAATAGAATATAATGTAATAGAATATAATGTTATTGTTTTATCAATGATGGAATATAATGTAAACAAAATACTAACCCGCGGGTTGCGCGGTAGAATTTAATATATTAGTGAATATAAAATAACAATAATATATAATTTAACATTAATGTTAATTTTGTTTTATAGTAGAATATACTCAAATGTTTGTGTACTTAAAGGTAAATATATTTTTGAATAATTATATATAAGCTAGGTTTGTTTTAGGAAAAGAAAAAGTAAAACATTGTTGACTAATACAATTCATACAAAATATATTTAAATGTGGAATTGGTTTATTCAAGCTTTTTGATTTTATTGAAGTGATTCTTCTAATAATATATTTGTTAAATAGTTATGTATTTCTTTATTGTTAAAGTTATACATTTAGCTATAATATTTCTTCATTTTATATAATTTATATTAGTTTTGAAACATTAGATTTATAAATTTATGTACTTTTTCAAGTTTTCAATTTTATATGTTCATTGTAATTCTGTCAATCTCACTGTCGATCTAAGCATAATAGATAATAGATAATAGATAATAAATAGATAATAGATAATAGATTATAGATAATAGATTGGGTGTGGTCAGTTATAAGCTGTATCTAAATATTGTTGCATGCATTTCATGTGACATATATAGTTACCTATTTAAAAATCAAAACTATATATATATGGACGTTATATTTAGTTCTTTTTATCTTGTTTAGTTTTAAACAAAAATCTGATTATATTAATATGTATGTTTTGATGATATTAAATTGATTTTTGGGTTATATTACAAATAGCAGATAATTTATTTATTTATTGTTAGTAAGTAATTTATTTGTATTTGGTGGTTGTGTTGTTATAATTCTCTCGCGGATTATTAGAGACGACGATCGAAGAAGACACGACACATTAGCAGATCGAATTCGTTTGGCGAAATCTTCAATCGAGGTAAGGGGTGCAAAGATGTTCGATTTTATGAATATAATATAACGTGGGGTGGACAGGAATGCCGTAATTCCTAGAGATTCATTCGGGGCTTACTACGTACAGTTGAGCCCTATTGAGTAATAATAATTAAGTAATAATATATGAATGGTAACAGTGAGGACTAAAATATAATTTAGAAACCTATAGAATTGCCGTTAATTAATTTATATCAAGATTGCATGATGTTTGATTTTATGAAATCTTATACTCATTGTTATTGTATGAATGATATGTATTTGAGTGCTCTTGTTTACTTGACTAAAATTATGATTTTACTTGAATGCACCACTTGTTCGATTTCCTACACTATGATTGATAAGACTAGACTGTGCATTGTGAGTGGTGTAGACCAAATATTGGGATTTTATTGAGATTGACTTATATGCATATATAATGACGTAAATTTTAATGAATATTGTGAATTCAAACTGAGAGTTGTTGAGTTGTGATAATCAAATAAGTATGAACTAGATGTTGGAGATTTTTGGAGTTAAGATTATTTTGTCATCATATAGAAAGGGTCTGACAAACCTAGTGATTTTAGGAAAGTACAATTGAATGAGCCTGATCGTGGAGGGCTACGGTCGAACCGTAAGGTAAGACTGATAGACCTTGGGGTATCTCTGGTGGGGAATTCCTAAGTGGATTAGTAGGTTATTCCCTAAGGCCGGGAGCTACCGTGCAACACATGAGTACCTCGACCATCGCGTATATGTGTCTCGGGTTGAGTTGAGGGGACCTATGAGGACTTGGCCATTCATGAATTGTCTCTCCACTCCTGTAGTGGCATACTATCAAGCCTCCTGACCAAGTATTTCAGAATAGAATGGTACCAAATGATGAAGAAGTATAGAGTATAGGACATGCATAACATTTCATCCTTGTGACTGTTTTATTGTGACTAAATTAGCTTAACCTTTGATATTATGTTCTTGAATGTTCCTCATGTTTGTGCTAATTTGACTACTTGCGTGTTCTCCTCGTTTATCTTATATTGTTACATGATTTTGAAACTCACTCCTCGTTATTTGTATTTGGCATTTGTGATGGACGCGGACGAGCTGCAAGCTGCAAGTGATGGCTAGTACCTTCAGAGTGTCGGAAGCCATCTTGTCTTGAAGACTCTCATTATATGCCTTTTGTTGACGTCATTTTTTAACATCTTATTATTTTGGGAATTCCCGCTCTGATAGCGACATCGGGTTGGGACTAAATTTGTATTTATTAATAAACTTATTTACGTGTATTTCAAAAGAATTTTGTTGCCTAATATTACGACTTTGAGTTTTTAAATTTGATGGATGTTTTTGGATTAATGTGACGTGTTAAGTGATTACGTAATACTCTTTACCTTGTAAAAATGTTTTTTTTTTCCTATTTCTTGAAGAATTTCATTACTCAATATCAAAATTCAGAAATATTAATTTGGGGTTTAGGGTGTCACATTAAGCCTATTTGAACAAACCATGTTTCCAGAGGATGTTAAGCCATTTAGAACAAGAGGAATTGCAAGCAACTATCATAATAATGACATATGCAGATGATATGCAAATGACACTCACAAGTGACTCAATGCAAATGACAGTCAAATGCAGATGCAATAATCAAATGCAAATGATGTGTCAATCAGATGCAAAGCAAACACTATTGCAATCAGATGCAGATGCAACAAATCAGTGATGATACGATGCAAATGATACACGCCAAGCGCACAAAGAAGCAATTAGATGTAAGCAAACAATTAATTGTATTACTATATCTTCTACTTTTTTCCCCCTTTGTCATTATCAAAAACGGTGAAAGTTAAAAAATATAGGAAATATAGAAGGCAGTCACACATAAAAACACATAGACAAGCATTAAAATTCAAGACCATCACACAACATATATATATTTAACATGATTAATTTGCTCAAGAAATAAAAACATAAAGAGATAGACAAAAAAAAAGGAAATGATAACATTTCATTTATTTGAGAACAAAGTTTACAAAGAATCATTTGCATTGACATATAGACATTGTATAATTGCATTGTTATGTTTTGTAGACTTATTCATGAATGAATTTGTATTTATGATTTATGATATGCTATGTTACTTGAACTTGCTCCGTGTATTTTGTTTATATGTTGTTTTTAGATCATGACTCTTTACATTTTTGGAATAGGACTAGAGGTTGAGACTAGAGAGACCTTGGATGTCAATGTTTGCGTCGCTAAAGATATAATATGAGTGGTGACTCCATTGGTAGGAGCAAGAGTAGGTGACCGCACTTTTGTACATGAGGCCCTAGAGAGGGTTAAGTTGAGGATTGATGATGTTGCAAGATCTTCAATACCTACGGAGAGTTACGGATTCATGATAGAACCTTTGGTCCCTTGGCTGAAGTTTTTCCTAGGTAGATTCAAAGCTTCCATTCTTGTTAGATGTTCATCTACCTTCTTCTTCTGATGTTGCAAAATGCTTTGAGATATCGGCGCCTTCAAAGCCATTGATATCCTTAGTGGATTTGACTTCTGAGGAGGAGATTGGTCGCTCTATGGTTGGGGATGAAGAAAAGGTGAAATCCCAAAGGGGTGAATCTTCAAGTGGTACTTGCCGTGTTTGTGGGGGGCACCTGCACTATTGTAGTGGTTAGGGACTTGTGGATAGGGTCATTGTGCCACTTTTTTGGTAGGTGTTGTATCTATCATGTTTATTTTGGGATGATTGCTTCTATAATTGTACTTATGACTGATAAACTTACTTGGCAGGATCCATATTTCATATTATTTTGGCATTCATGGAGGGGTTTATTTCTTGGAGCAACAATTATGCATAGGTGTATGATGTCTAGGTGTCTACCGAGAATACCCCAGAGGTATGAGCGGTTAGTAGTGTGATTCACAGTCTTGATGTATTTTCTTATGCATATCTTGGGGACGTTTTATTCAGACTACTCTTGTGAAGTTCATAGCGTTGTTCGTCTCATTGATCTCATTCATTACGTCTTAGGTAGACTTTAAGACTATCCTTAAGACAAAAGTTGTAATTTCTATGTTTATGAAATCACATTTTAATTCAATGAAATTATTGCATTTTTTTATATTTTGACAACTTTTTGTATTATTCAATCTCTTTATCTTCTTAATTTTATTTATTATTCAATCTCTTTATCTATGGCATTACTGATTTCCGTTTACTTTTACTCGTTTAAAATTACTATAGCTTATATTAAATGTGTATTATTGTGTGATTGATTATGTACTAGTACTTGTAGTATTTTTACTTATTTAGTATTTCGAGTCGTTCTTGTGTATGTATATATATTAGTTTTCGTTTATATCTAACGTATAAAATATGCTTATTTAGCATCCTCGTTAGTTTAATGTGCTACTGCAAAATTTTCTTAATATAAGTGTTGGTTGGTTAGCTTGTTTTTCTTCTTTCTATTTTTCGGTATCAATTATTTTCTTCAATTGGTATCCTTCATTGGTATCATTTTTTTTCCTTAATTAGGGCTTGCTAGTTTTTGATTTTTGACGGATAAGGTATCTATGGTGTCTAGTTCTTTAAAATGGTAGCTTAGTTCTTATCGTTTGTAGGATTGTAACTAATGAAGTATCTTTAGTGTACAGTCTTACTTAGTAATTCTTGTTGGATCTGTGTTGGTGTCAACTGCTGCAAGACTTTAATAGTGAAGTTGTTGATGAAGAGTATCTGTAGCAAATTTCAAAGCGTGTTGTTACACTAGCCTTTAGGTTCGATTCGCCCCCACCAATCGGATGCAAATGAGATAACCAGCGAATCCCCTTCAGGGTACGTTGGAAAACCTTGATATGATTTGCACTATCACACCAAGCGTATCTTTCAATAGTATGTTACAAAATAATGTTTCCTATTCTTCACTCATGCATTAGAGAAGAATAAGAAGACTTAGAATATAAGAATAGGTGGGAAAAGTGGATGACAATCTCTTCAAATTCGTGTCTTCATTCTGTCCAAAGTGAAACTATTTATAGAAAAATAATGTCACTTGAGGAAGAGGTGTAATTCTTGGTTCTGCCCTGTTTTGCGAAACGGTATATATACATATAACGTTCAACAATTAACTGAATTGTTGCGAAAGCCCAGTGGTGAAGCAGCGCCTCTAGACCAACAACAATAACAAGTCAGTTATAACCAATTATGGATACATATATTATCCAATATTTTGGAAATATCTCACAATCCCCCACCATTTTCAAAATATACTTAGTCCCATAATTTTGGAAATATCATGGTTTCAGATAATGGTATCTTACGATTTGAACCACTACTTAGTAAGCTATGGGTTCCACTTATCCTGAATAGATTGGTAGACAATCTTTGAACCAATTATTCATTAGAACAAGTGTGCACAACTTACACATGGAATCTCGGTACTATCGAAAGAATTATAAAGATGACACATTTGATAAGGCCTTGTGTCTTGTACCCTTTTGATGAGAATGTAAGAGTCAAGCCCTTTAACTCTTTGAAGCGGCCTCACTTCATCCTCACATAGGTAGACTATATCAGAAATATACCCATAATATGTATTTCAGCAAATTTATGCTATATGTCTATTAAGAGTAAAACTCAACCTTCCAACTTTATACTTATGGTCCAAGTACTTTCAACCCTTGGGATGTATCTATATTCAAGTACTTGCAATCATTCTAATAGTGTACTTTTATCATTGAACTCAAGACTTGATGTTACTCAAGTGTGAGTCGATTTTCCACCATCGATGATTAATTAGATATGGGCTTGAGTCCCATCCCCAATGATGTCTTCAACACTATGTCCCTTGTCAGACCTTTCGTCAAAGGATCTGCAAGATTCTTTTCTGTTCTTACAAACACTATGGATATTACTCCATTTAAAATTAAATCCTTTACATAGCTATGTCTTAGACCAATATGTCTAGATTTTCCATTATATACTTGGCTATATGCTTTGGATAGTGTGGATTGACTATCATATTGTATGGATACTGGTGCCATTGGCTTTGGCCAAATAGGTATCTCATACATCAAATTTCTTAGCCATTCTGCCTCTTTACTACCTACAGCTAGGGCAATGAACTCTGAAGCCATGGTGGAGTCGGCAATGCAAGTTTGTTTCTTTGATCCCCTAGAAACTGCACCTCCACCAAGGTGGAAGATCCATCCACTTGTGGAAGCATGATCCTCAACATAAGTTACCCAATTGGCATCTGTATATCCTTTCAAAACTGAAGGATATCCACTATAGATTAAACTATAGTTAATTGTTCCTTTTAAATATTTTAATACTCTATTAACAACCTGCCAATGTTCTTTACTTGGATTGCTAGTATACCGACTTAATCTGCCTACAACATATGCTATATCAGGTCTGGTACAGGTCATGGCATACATCAATCATCCGATTACCTTTGAATAATCTATTTGTGCCACAGGGCATCCTTTATGTGGTTGTAAACTAACATTTTGATCAAATGGGGTAGAAACAGGTTTGCAATTAAATTGATCAAATTTCTTTAGCACTTTCTCAATATAGTGAGATTGGGATAAACCAATATTTACTCCATCTCTAATGATTTTAATTCCTAAAATCACATCTGCTTCACCTAAATCTTTCATATCAAATTTTTTTTGATAAGAAAGTTTTAGTTTTGTCTACCTCATCTAGATTGGTGCCAAAGATTAACATATCATCCACATATAAACAAATCATAAATACACTTGTCAGATTCATTTATTTTGTATCCATTAGAAAGCAAAACTTTATCAAACTTTTGGTGCCATTGTTTGGGTGCTTGTTTTAACCCGTATAAAGATTTAGTCAATTTACACACTTTATGTTCTTGCCCTTTGATAACAAATCATTCAGGTTGTTTCATATACACCTCTTCATCTAACTCTCCGTTTAGGAAAGTAGTTTTAACTTCCATTTGATGGATTACAAACTTATAGATAGAAGCTAGTGCCAAAAGCACTCTTATGGATGCAATTCTTGCAACAGGTGCATAAGTATCAAAGTAGTCGATACCTTTTTTTTGTGTAAATCCTTTGGCAACAAGTCTAGCTTTGAATTTATCAATGGTACCATCAACTTTCATTTTCTTTTTAAAGATCCATTTACAACCTATTGGTTTGGATCCAGGTGGGAGGTCTACTAATTTCCAAGTTTTATTCCCCATAATTGAGTCCATTTTCTCTTGGATGGCTTCTTTCCAAAAGGCAGAGTCTTGAGACTTTATTGCCTCTTCATATGTGTCTGGGTCACTCTCTAAATTGTAGCAAATTGGTCCATAACTGTTAATGGAATCATTTGTACCTTCTACAAGGAACATAAAGAAGTCTTGTCCATAATTTTTCTCTTTTCTGGCTCTTCTACTTCTTCTAGGTTCTGAACATGTCAAAGTATCATTATTAGATACATTATTTTCTAGACTTTGTAAACTAGAACTTACAATTTCCTTGGGATGTGGAATTGAGTTAAATCTATTTTCTTGAAAAATTGCATCTCTTGACTCAATCTCTGTGTTAATAGGATATGAGTCATTAGATTCAACAACCATGAATCTATAGGCCTTGCTATAGAACTCTCCTCCCCTATCACTTCTAAAACACTTAATAAAAGTTTCATGTTGAAGTTCTACTTGTGCTTTAAATATTTTAAATTTGTCTAAAACTTCATTCTTAGAGTGCATTAAATAAACATAACATAATCTAGAGTAATCATCAATAAAAGTGACAAAATACTTTTTACCACCAATTGTAGGCCAACCATGTAAATCGCATACATCAGAGTGAATTAAATCTAATACCTTAGAACTTATTTCAACACTTTTAAAAGGTTGTCTTGTAATTTTAGTTAACATGCAAGTAGTACATGAATTTGAATTTTTGTCAAAATTCGGAATTAAATTTGATTTCATCATGTCATTCAATTTTCTAAAGTTAACATGTCCTAGTCGCATATGCCATAAATCATAAGACTCAACAATATAAGCAGAAATCATATTATTATTATAGTTACTAATAGCATTACATTTGAACATGTTCTCACAAAGGTAACCCTTCCCTACAAACATACCCCTTTTAGAGAGAATAAATTTATCTCCCTCAAATACACATTTGAAACCAAACTTATTAAGTAAAGGTACAGAAATCAAGTTCTTCCTAACCTCAGGAACATAAAATACATCTTTAAGAGTAAGTATTTTTCCAGAAGTGAATTCAATCTCCACTATTCCTTTTCCTTTGACTTGGACAGTTGAGGCATTTCCCATGTACAAAACACTTCCATCTTCTTCATCAATGGTCTTAAATAGTTCTTTGTTTTTTGACACATGGCGGGTAGCACCAGAGTCTATCCACCAAGATTCAACATCTTCAATCATGTTGAGTTCAGAAATGACAGCAAAAAGATTATCTTTTGTTGCACTTGAATTCTTCTCTTTGTTCTTCCTTATCAAGAACCTGCACTCATTTTTAAAGTGTCCTGGTTTTCCACAATGATAACAACTTCCTTTTCTTTTCTTTCTTTTTTCATCATTACCATTGTGTTTTTCATGAGATTTATCAAAATCTCGATTTCTTTTCTTAAAATTTTTGCTTGAATTTCCTTCCTCCATTACATGGACCTTTTCATGAGAAAATTGATTTTTAGTATCCTCTTGCTTACGGTACTCTTCTTCTAAACGAAGATGATTACCCAATTGCTCAAGAGATACGTCCTCTTTCTTATGTTTCATAGATTTTTTGAAATCTTTCCATGAAGGTGGAAGTTTGTCTATTATGGAGGATACAATAATGGTTTCATCCATGTGCATCTGATATTGTTTGTAGTTATTAAGAATACGTTCAATTTCGTGCATTTGTTCTATTACTGATTTATTATCAACCATTTTATAATTATTAAATTGAGAAACAAGAAACTTCTTACTTGTAGCGTCTTCTTGCATGTATCTTGACTCCAATTTTTCCCACAGTTCCTTTGCAGAGATGCTACTTTGATATATATCGAATAAGGAGTCAGACATTCCGTTGAGAATATGGCCCATGCATATGTAGTCATCGTTGTCCCACTTCTGCCTTTCTCTTGTTTCTGCTAATGTTTCCACTTCCTTCTCTAGTGGTCTTGTGGTGTTCAGAACATACACCACCTTCAAAGTTGTAAGAAGGAATTTCATCTTTTTCTGCCAACGAATAAAGTTTCCTCCAGCGAATTTCTCCAACTTCACAAAATTAGAAGTCATTCCTTTGAGTGATGCAGCCATTGATTTAAAATAAAATCGAACCTAAAGATTGTTAGATCTGTGTTGGTGTCAACTGCTGCAAGACTTTAATAGTGAAGTTGTTGATGAAGAGTATCTGTAGCAAATTCCAAAGCGTGTTGTTACACTAGCCTTTAGGTTCGATTCGCCCCCACCAATCGGATGCAAATGAGATAACCAGTGAATCCCTTTCAGGGTACTTTGGAAAACCTTGATATGATTTGCACTATCACACCAAGCGTATCATTCAATAGTATGTTACAAAATAATGTTTCCTATTCTTCACTCATACATTAGAGAAGAATAAGATGACTTAGAATATAAGAATAGGTGGGAAAAGTGGATGACAATCTCTTCAAATTCGTGTCTTCATTCTGTCCAAAGTGACACTATTTATAGAAAAATAATGTCACTTGAGGAAGAGGTGTAATTCTTGGTTCTGCCCTGTTTTGCGAAACGGTATATATACATATAACGTTCAACAATTAACTGAATTGTTGCGATGGCCCAGTGGTGAAGCAACCAAGGATCGAACTCGGGACCTTATTGTGACTGACAAAGAACACAACCACTAGACCAACAACAATAACATGTCAATTATAACCAATTATGGATACATATATTATCCAATATTTTGGAAATATCTCACAATTCTAATAGATTAATTCTATATAAGTAGAGTACTAAAGTCCTTATTTATTTTCACATTTTTTGTTGATGACAAAGAGGGATAAAAACATAGGACAAATGGACAAATGTTTTGTTCATTTAGTATAATGATTAGGAGAAAATAGGATTTAGTTTATTGGAGAAAAACATATGACAAATGTATTGTTCATTGAATATAGTAGTTAGGAGAAATAGGATTTAGTTTATATAGTATAAGTAGTTAGAAGTATATTTATATATACTGTTTAACAATATTGTGGTATTTATAGTGTATTAATACTACGTAACTCTCATTTGCACCTTGCTTCCTCTACTCTTTCTATCGATGTCAGGTAAAGCATCTTGCTAGTGTTATTCAATGTATCATTATTCAAATATATACTTGTAATTCACGTTTGTTTACTTAACATCCTCTAGATACATGGATTGTTCAATTAGGCATAACATCCTAAGAAGAATGTGAGTCCTACAGCTTAACATCTAAGGGATATGTGAATTGGAAACCACAAGATATAACTTCGCTCGGATGAGACTAATTGCTTTGATTACGTCAATTTCAAAGGAATTAATCGTTCAGAGGAATTTTTCAAAGTCAAGTGAAAAGTATAATCATAATTCTAAACAAGCTATAACACAACATGTTTATCAAATTCAAGGTTGTTTATCAAATT
Organism: Cicer yamashitae; assembly: GCA_037974755.1. Lineage (NCBI taxonomy): Eukaryota > Viridiplantae > Streptophyta > Magnoliopsida > Fabales > Fabaceae > Cicer > Cicer yamashitae. The sequence continues at coordinate 27,230,462 of JBBPBQ010000001.1, read as the reverse complement.
CAAGGTTAAGCATATGTTTGCTTTAAATGAAATCATCGTCTAAATAAAAAGATGAACCTCATAAATCACTACTAGAAAAAATGGAATTGGAGATGGAAGCAATATGTCTCTAAATTTAACAAATTTCTTCGCTAAACATTGTTGAGACGAATGTTGACACCTAATTTTGTCCGCTCCTTTTAGACTTTTTATGAAAAAATAATAAATATATAAAAAAAATATAAAAAAAATATAATGATAAAAATAATAATAAAAATAAATAGTTAGGCCTTTAAATTTTAGAAAATCATGGATGCTTTTGGTTCTTGTTTGCCTCTGAATCCTTTTCAAAAAATTTCACTCTTTTCTAAAACATAAAAAAAAAAGCGTATATTGAATGAAAAGAAATGGATTGATAGAAATAAAAATCATTATAATGGAGATCATTTGAATGAAAAGAAATCGAAAAAAAATGAATCAATGATAATAAAAATCATTATAATGGTGATCAATTGAATGAAAAGAAACCGCAAAGAAATGAATCAATGGTAATAGTATAATTGTAATCAATTGAATGAAAAGAAACCAAAAAGAAATAGATTAATAGTAATAAAAATGGTGATCAATTGGCAATTATTCCCTTGTCTTTTGTAACCTACACCCAAAAAGTCTATAAATAATCAACAAAAGTAGAAAAAGGGGAGCACTATTGAGTAAAAAAGAAGAAGAGAGAATAATAGGCAAAAGAGGAGCAGAGAATCTGAACTAGATAAAACCAATCCAGCAAAACCAATTAAGCAGTAAGGTTTTGTTTTCTTATTGTTCTCTAATTTTTTTTCTTATTAACTTCTTTGTATTGCATCCTTTAAAAGAAAATGTACTTTAGTTTCTTTTTCTGTTTATGCAAAAATAAACTCATATGTTAAGCTTTCATTTTTTGCAACACAAATAAACAAAAAAATAAATAATTGATGTTTATAAACTAATAACTAAGGAAAACAAACTTCACCCTATTGTAACATAACAGAAAACTCATATCATAGTTTTATGAAATAACTCAAAAAAAAAATCATAACAACGAATAAATAGTTTTTCCTTAGGATTAGAATTAATAGTCGCCACCGCCGGATGAAATTCATCCCCACTCGTCGCGCCACATCACTCACCCCAACCATTGGTGGCCTTTGTGCCGCGACAAATCCGACAGCGCGCGAGCAAATCCTTTAAGAGACTGCTTCGTCACCGCGTCCATCTGTTTCGTTCACATACCGACGCGTTACGTTGTTTTCTAACAAAAATCAATTTTTCTTTACTTTAAAACAAAAATAAAAAGATACAATACGTGAACAGACATCTCACCTCTTTTTTCGTTATTATTATTATTATTACATTTCTATTTTTGGATACGTATATAATAATTATTATAATAAAAAATAATTAAAATAGAGTAATAATAAAAATTGGACAACACGTAAATATTTTCTACCCAAGAACTACGTGTATTTTGATTTCCTATTGCACCTGGGGATACGTAGGAGCAAGGTCTTCCCCTTGTCAAACCAAATTAATAAAAAAAATATTTTTCATTCTTTTATTAATGTGAATAATTTATTTTCCTTTTTTAAATCTTTTAGGGGATAAAAATAAATAATATAAATAAATAAATAATTTGTATACAATTAATTATAGGGTAACCATTTTAACGGACGATGTAGGTTAATATTACTTTCTCTATTCGTAATCGACTCCCGAATCCGGTTTTTGGTTTAAGAACTTTATTTTAGGTTTTATCTAATTTTCCCTTTTAACAAAATAAAATTGGCGGCGACTCCTTTTTCGCGGACAAACCGGACGCGACAACGGAATTGGAGACAGACATGTTTCCGTAATTGGTTTTCGCGTCTCTAAGACGTTAGAGACAGATTTTATCATTCGTCTCTAATCAAAGACGAAATATGTATGTCTCTATTAGAGAGGGATATATCTTTCCGTCTCCAATATGATTTAGTTTTGTCCGTCTCTAGCTTATCACATTCCGTCTCTGTTGAGACGAACTTTATATTCCGTCTCTAATATATGTCTTTAATATATGAACATTTTTTTTAATCTTTCACAAATCCATCTCTAGTTATTTTCTATCGGAATATTTAAGTATCATTTTTCAAATATTGAATTTCATACTATATATATATATATAACACTAGATTTCCACAAAAATTATATTTAGATCAACACCAACTTAACAACAACGTCATAAAAATTCATATAATTCTTTCGCACAAAAACCATTAATAGTACACTACATACAATCAATCTTTAAACTTTTTAAAAACACAACAAATAATATTTGATTTAATAAAATATCTAAATGGAGCTTTCAATCATAGAAATTTTTTTCCATGTCTCAGCTTGCCATTAAGCTTTCAATTGTTCTAAATTTTCTTCCCCAATCCAATCACATATATGCTAACCATTATGCAACTTGAACAATGCATTTTTTAGGGCCAATGATCCCCTACTGTTAAAGTTTTTTTAATGTTTGCTTCATCCTTCTCAAGCCATTTGTATTTTGCCTAGAAACAAACAAGTCATGTGTGAAACTTAACATACAAATAGGAAAGTAAAACTTTTGAAGGTACCCAAACATTATCACATCAAAATTGTACCTGAACACCACCATAATCTAAGTCCTAATAGTATGTGTAACAGAAATTCAGTGACTTGAAAATTTAGGAACATGAATATTCAATATGCAAATCTTATATTATCTGTAACCTTTATGCATCCTGTGATATCAACAAGTTTACCGATTTTCACAATTCAATAATTTTCACCAAATTTATATTCAAGAGGAGACAAGTTTTTAAATATCATAGTTTTCACTAACTATATATTAGTAGGGAATTCCACGCAATACCTTAAAGTCCTCTAACCAAGCACACATTGTGTCGTCATCCACATTACTCCAACATGACCACGCCCCTCCAAAATTTTCCTTGAATATTTTTGTGATAACACCCCTCCCTTTGGATTCTGGTTCAAAGCTAAAAGTATAAGAAAAATAACTATGTTAGAGGCAATTTAATACATGCCTCTATAGAACTACATTTATAAAATTAAAATTACTTATTTTTCAGTTGTCGATCTTATCCAAATTCTTCCATCTGCATCCTTTGAAGCCCATTTGAAGTTCTCTGGTGTTAAAGATGATACCTCATTGTTTGGAATTGCTTGTGACCCGTCATCGATGGAAGGATCATGTGGCATATCTACAGATGTCCCACTTTGGGAATGAGGAGATGGGACATATATAGGAGTAGTGTGGGATTGGCAATGAGATGGGGTTGATACAAAGGTATTTCATAAAAGGTTAAGATATGGTTGGTGCATGCCTAGTTTGGGGATGAATGACTGGGGGAAGACTAGATGTTTTTTTGTAACAGTTGAGATATGAGTGGTGTTGATCTAGTTTGGGAATGAAGGGATGGGGTTGTTGTACCGACTTTTCGTAATGGTTGCGATATAAATATTGTTGGTATAGTTTGGGAATGAGGAGATGAGACAACAGTATCAACTTTTTGTAATGTTTGCGATATGATTGTTGTTGGTCTAGTTTGGGATTGAGGAGATGGGGTTGTTGTAGGGTTTTTTTGTAATGGTTGGGATATGAGTGATGTTGGCCTCGTTTGGGAAGATGAGACAAGTGGCTGAGTTGTAATTATTCCTCTACCTCTTCTCCTGCCTCTACCTCTACCTGTCACCTATAAATAATAAATAGTAATAAAACCATATTAAGTTAAGTTAAAATTATAATAACAGAACAAATCAAACTTTCAATTACGAAAAAATTTGAAGTTAAAGAAAGTCACTACCATGTGAGCATAGTTCTAACAAACTCAAAAAATACATAGTAAATGATTTAATTAATGTCTGCATATAGAATAACTAAAATCTAATATATTATATTCATGATTTGTTTCATCATTGTCTTCTTCTTCATCATCATCTTCTTCTTCTTCAATATCTTTATCCCATTCAAAGCTAATCTCATTCCAGAAAGAACCATATGCTTTCTCAACTTCTCCAACAAAATCAACAAGACTTTCTTCAAGATTGTCATTCCCAATTGTCACATGTGATTGTGTGATTGATTCATTTTGGTATGGAATATCTTTCTCAAGCTTACTAGTTTCTCTTGTTTGAATTGTGTTTCGTGCCTTGGTCTTAATCACAACGCACCAATCACTTTGTGTATAGTATACTTGCTTTGCTTGTTGTGCAAAATATAAATGGGTCATAATATTTATATTTTCTAGATGCTCTGACTTCAACAATTCCATAGTTGTCTACCTTTGTCCCTTGATTCATAGTAGGATCGAACCAACAATCACATTTGAACAAAACCAACTTCTTTATTGGCCATCCTATATAGTAAACTTCCACAATATCGGTTAACACCCCATAATAATCATTTTCTATTGTCTCGTTGTCACCTCCTTGAACAGATACACCACAATTTGTTGTGCTCATGGGACACTCATGGTCTTTTGTATTAAACTTATATCCATTTACATAATATATTGACCATTTATTGACTTTTTTCTTGGGCCCCCACGCCAAACTCGTCAAAAAGTTTCTTCAACATGTTTTTTTGATACCTATTTTGAAAATGGTCAAATTAATTTCACCTATTAAGAAAAGTGGGTAATATTATGAAATTAGAGATTTCCTTGTAAACTTCTGAGTCGCTTACACCAAGTTCTTGTAGCAAATCTGTATATATGCTACAATAAATTCTCATGTTAAGAAACTTTATTATTTTTCAAAGATATTAGTAACTAAAATAAGAACATATAAAAGTGCTTACGAAAAAAATGGCTCAACTTCTAGACAGTTTAGAAAAACATATATTTGTGCAGCTTTCATTTCTCTTTCTTCTAAAAAACATAGGGTGGATTTTCCAGAAGGACGTCTGGGATAACTAAATATAGATAGGGGTTGTGCAACAAAATAACCTTCACCTCCATCATCATTTCGTGGCACTCTTGTCCTCCTACATGGAACATTGGGTGGATAATAGTACAATGCAAAAGTAGAGGTCTCCTCCACTAAGTATGCTTCACAAATAGAGCCTCCAACAACAGCTGTGTTGGTGACCTTGTCTTTTATGGTACGAATAAACCTAATAAAAGTATTTGAAGAAATTAATACAATAAGTATTGCATGGTAATAATTAAAAACATTGATAGATGACCCAACATTTCAAAAGGATACATCTATCGCTATTGCACAAGAACCACCAACCCTAGCTTCAAACGACAAATGAATTGGAAGATACTCCATAGAGTCAAAGAAACTAGGGGGAAATATTTGTTCAAGCTTATACAAAATGATTGGAATATTTTGCTCCATTACACGTATATTATCCTCTTTTAGTAAAGGCAAAGTAAGCTCTCGAAAAAATTGACTAAACTCTGTAACTGTGTTCCAAATAGGTTTTGGTAGAGCTTTGAATGCAATTGGGAGCAAGCGTTGCAAGAACACATGACAATCATGACTTTTCATTCCAAATAACTTTGTTTCTCGCATATCAACACACCTAGACAAGGTAGAGGCATACTCATCTGGTAACATTAGTTTTTTTATCCACTCGCACACAAAAATCTTTGTTGTTTTGTTAATGTGTAATTTGCTTTCAGCTGTTTTAGCTTTCCCCCTCCACCATCTTGTAGCTCTAAATCTTTCCGTCTACAAATATCTGCCAAGTCCAGTCTAGCATTAAAAGTGTCCTTCATCTTGCCCTTGGTGTCCATTACTGTATACAATATATTGAGAAACACATTTCTCTCAATATGCATGACATCTAGATTATGTGGAAGAAGTTTTGTTTTCCAATATGGTAACTCCCAAAAGATGGTTTTTTTGGCCCAATTGTGAAAAACTCCATACCCCGACAAATTATCATATAGAGGTCCAATTATGCTTGGTAAATGTTTGACCCTTTCCCATATTTCTTCATTTTTCAACCTCTGTGGGGGCAACGCTGTCTCATCATTCCTCTTCCTAAAAGAATTCTTATTCCTTTTGTAGCAATGATCAAAGGGCAAGAATTGTCAATGATGTACAGTCAAAAAATGTAGTCTTTTGACTATGTTGAAAGGTGAGTGCTTTTGTATTCTCTATACATATTGGACAAGCAAGTTTTCCCATTGTCATCCAGCTAGATAACATCCCATATGCAGGGAAGTCATTAATTGTCCATAATAAACAAGCTTTCATGAAAAAATTCTACTGTAGTGAGACATCATAAGTCATCACACCAGCATTTCACAAAAGTTTAAGGTCATCTACAAGTGGCTGCATATACACATCAATCTTCCCTTTTGGATTGGAAGGGCCAGGAATTATAATGGTTAAAAATAAGAACTCTCTTCTCATGCACATCCAAGGTGGACGATTGTAAGGAGTAAGAATTATTGGCCAACATGAGTATGTCCTACCTGTTTTATCGAATGGTGCAAATCCATCAGCACACAACCCTAGCCTCACATTTCGAGGTTCCATTGAAAATTCGAGATATCTTTCATCAAAATGCTTCCACGCCTCTCCATAAGATGGATGTGATAAATAGCCCGAATCTCTTATATTCCCACGATGCCACCTCATTTGGCTTGCAGTTTGCATTGACGAATAAAGTCTTTGAAGCCTTGGGATAAGAGGGAAATACCACATCTTTTTTAAAGGAACTTCTTTAACCTTACCATTTCTAATGACTCTTTCGTAATGATCTTCACCATAAATTTTACAACTGCGAAGATTTTTATCATCAGGAAAGTAATATATCATACATCCATTTGGGCAACAATGAATCTTTATGCAACCCAATCCAAGATTTTCCACTGATTTCTTTGCATGATAGAAGTTGTCAGGCATTCGATTGTCATTTGGCAACACCTTTCCCATTAAATCCATCCATTGATTAAAGCAAGTCTCAAAGATATTGAAGTCAGACTTGATACTTAAAGCTTGTATTGCAGTAGAAAGTTCAGAATAATTTCAAAACCATTATACAAGGGAGCTTGCGCAACATTCAACATATCAAAAAGGATTTTGGCTTATGGGTTAGGATCCTCCCTAATTTGTTCTCCACAGTCATTTTTTTTGTTCAATATATGTACCAACAGACGGTCCAGCTGCATCCATTACCATTTGCTCAAAGTCATTGAATTTGTCCCGAACCCCACTACATTCGTAATAGTTGTTTGAAATTACCGGCGAAATTGGAGGCCTTTTTTCACCATGGTTAGTCCAATAATAGTAACCCTCCATAAATCCCTTCATACAAAGGTGTCCCATGACATCGCCAACTAACTGATGTTTCTTACACTTGCATATTTTACACGGGTATCTCAACTTTCCTTCTGTTTTGAATTTTTCTTGTGCACGAGCAAATTGCGCAAACTCGAAAACACTAGCCATATACTCATTTGTTACTCTTCTCTTATCAGGACCCATCCTATTAACCATCCACTTGAGATGTTCGGGAATTTCCATTTCTCTAATTGATAAATTAGTAGAATGTCAATTACCATAGTTAATAAAGTTATATGATGATTCCTTGTAACAATTTAGGAATCTTAAAGGGTTAAAGTCCTAAGGTTGGTTTAGTTAGTACGATAATAAATTATAGTACAAGTTAGTACTATATGGCCAACAAATAGTACAAAATATATTAACCTAACTATAAGATTGTCTCCACTATAAAAAAAAGTAAATAATAAATTATGATAAGCCTATCCAGAAAACTATTTAATTAATTAACAAAATCAAAGAAATACAACAAATAAATACATAGTTAATCTTTACAATGTTCATATGTTGTTTTATGCCTTCCTTGTAAGTTACATAACAAGATCAACTAAATATATCTAACGAGAAAAAAGCACAAAAATACACAAATTCGGTTCTTTTTATATCTGGTTTTTGACACTGTGATAGCATGTGTAGTTACTTTTGTTATAGATTCTACGTGTATAAATACTTAGCATATTTCAGTCCAATATTTTATAGTGGCCACTTTTTACCCATTATAATATAGAATATAAAAAATTAATAACTTGTAATTTGTGGGTGTCTCTATAGCTCACACAATTTATCACAGAATGAAGCATATCTAAAACATAAATTTACTTAAATTATATGTCAAGTAGAAGTGATCAATAGATTTTATTTTTGAGAAGCCATAAAAATAAGTAGAGACATGAAGCCAACACTATCAAGAAAAGTAGTTCTTTCTTCTAATAGCATTCTTAGTTAAATTTTGTTTTTCATCTTTCTTATTGGAGGTATATTATTTTCCATTAAGCTTTTTAATTGTATTTATGATATTAGCTGAATTAATTGTATATACCAATATATCATTGATTATATTATTAATATGTCATTAAAAACATATAGAAAACGTTTTATTTTTTTTATATTTATTTATAAAACTGTGACATTTTTTTTATAAATAAAAAATATAAAATTAATTGAGAGTATATTTCTGATTGAGAATGACATTGCAACTGTTATAATAACTATTATAAGGCTTTCTTCCTTCCTTAGCAATCAGAAAAATAACAAGGTTTTCTTCCTTCCTTAGCAATAACCTGTTATAAGGCTTCAGCAAATCATGATTGAGAGTGACATTGCAACTAAATTTAAGAGATATATATATTTCTGGTTCGTGTTTTTATTGCATTAGGGTAAAAACAGAAACCCATAACAAACTTCAAATTTCAAAATATCAAAACAAATAAGACTTAACCAAACTAGAGTAAAATGAAAAATAGGAACGCAAATAATGCAATTTTATTAGATAACAATCTAATATAAGAACTACACCCTAAATCTTGTAAAAAAATAAACTACTAAGGTGTGGCATGAAAAAGCAATTAAAGTAAACAAAACTATCTAAAAAATTATTAAATGTTAAAATTTTCACAAAGGAATCAAATGCTAAGAGAGAGAAACATACTTTAGGGACTCAACAGAGAGGGTGAAAGGGGAAGATGGCAAAATAGAGCTTGAATCTAAAAAAATATTGAAGCTTTAGAGGGATAAATAAGGAAAAATTGATGAAAGGAAATGAATGTAGTATGCTAGAAACGTACCTTAGGTTAACGTTGCAGAAAATAGGGCTTGCATGCGAAACAATTTCTTAATGAGACAATGGGAGAGAATGGAACCCAACAAAACCCACAGTGGAGAGGTATTGGACGCAAATCAGCAACACCAATCGGTTGGAACAATACGCGCGATTTAGGGTTTACGAAGTAAAGTTTCTTTACGATAGATGAAATTTCAGCAATACGAGTTACTGAATGTGGAGGGTTGGAGAAAATTGCAGCATCGTGATTATTGGAGAGTCTTAACTAATTAATTGGATTTTGATTTTTTTTTTGTTTTTCTAAATAATAATAATAATTAATTTTGGAGGGTTGTAGAAAATTTTAAAGGGAGGGAAACTTCTCTATAGTTGGAGGTATTTTTTTTCGGGACTGAATTGGAGACGGAAAACATTTTAGACGAATAGATTCGGTCTCTAAATAAACATATTTCCAATTAGACACGAATTTGGAGACGAACAACATTTGAGACGCCATTGTTCCATCTCTACATTTAGTCTCTATAAAAATTTTGATTTTTAAAGTACAAGTTTGACTTATTAGAAACGGATCTTGAGATTGATTTAGAGACAGACTAATTTTGTGACGGGTTATTCCGTCTCTAAATTCCTTCTCAAACATAAAACTTTTTACATCCGTCTCAACAAATTATTTTTCGTCTCCAATTCTATCTCCATTGGTGATGTACAAAATTTCATCTCTAAAATCCGTCGGTAAATTAAATTTTTCTAGTAGTGAATGATGGTAGAACAAAGTGGCTTTGGGTCAAAGCTCTAATCACTTGACACCTGAAGAAATGAGCAAAAAAATTAGAAGATAGTTAATTCCATCAACTTGGTCAAGCTTATGAAGACAAGTCAAAAATAAAGAATGACATTCCTCTAATCCAACATCCATTTGATTCAGAGATCAATCAAGAGTTCAAACTTCCTATAAACGAAAGTCAACAAAGCAATGTTTCCTTTGAAACCACATTCCTCTAAATAATTTATTACTCTGGTACGACTTTAAGATTATGTCGAAGAAGAATCAGCAAGAAATCAACAAAAACAAGATGGTTCCTCAAATGATGTATTGTGACTTCCTTTGAGTTAAGAAGACGTGATATTAAAAAACAATAATTAAAGCAAGGTGCCTAAATTTAAGAAAATTACAAAGTAACTACATGTACGAAGGCAGCAGGTTCTGCACATTTCAAAAAACTCTTTTTCTCAATGATATATTTTCAAGAGCTGTCAAAATCTGTTCTTGGACCTTCAGAATCATGATACAACTTAGTCTTCATCAGAGTGTTGACTTTCCATCAGAGTCATTGAATTTTATTCATCATAACAGGACTTGATCACTGGAGTCAGTTGTTGTGTTGCTTGGTTCAATCTATCAGAGGTAGAGACAAAACTGTGTGACTTTGAATTAGTGGCATGGGCAATGTCACCTTGTTGCAACATTAGAGTGAGTGCAACTTCAAAGGCTGCTACAAATCAGGGGCAGCGTCTTGGAGCAAGTTGAAGTCTTCAAAGCAAGCGAAGTCATAAACTTCATAAGCAACTAGAACTAGACGCTTCAGAGGTAAGCTAGACTGAGGCATGCTACAGACTCCAAAGGTAGACGCGTAGAAGCTTTAGAGGCACACTAAGGCAAAAGATTTAGAGGCAATCTTCATAGAAGCTTTAGAGGCACATAGGCAGAAGCTCCAGAGGCACACTAGGCAGAAGCTTTAGAGGCAACGACGCGCACGTCGCAACGCGTGCAGTGAGTTGAATTTGAACGTAGCATTGACATCCTTATTCTGGCTTCGCTTCCTTTGATATCTTCGTTTCCTCTTATATCGTCACTTCCTCTTATATCTTCATTTCTTCTGATCGTTTCCTTTGATTTGTTGTTCTATTTTCTGCACCTTTAATTAAAACATAAGTGTATTAAATTGTTCCCACAAAAAAAAAGCCTTTTGTTATCATCAAAATATGATGAAGGAATTTTTCTTCAAACCATCTTGATTCTAACAAAACACATGGTGAGGCAAAGTCAAAACTACTCGTGAACATGGAGATGTATAGTAAAAAATCAACTCACGAGGCAAGTTAAATCAAAATTCTTAAGAAATCCAAAGAGCCTACTTCTGGTTGTCTACTGAGGAATTATAGTACATGTTTCCTGGAAAGATTTGATAATATTCAATGCCTGATAAGGTAATAAAATAATACCTAGCCTAGAGAAGCTTTGAGAATACCCAAAGCCTAATGTAAGACTCAACGCCAATTATCTAGAATCTGGTAATTGGATCCATACACCTTAAGAAAACATAGAAGCAAATAATAATGAATGATAAATTAGAATATCCAAACTAAATTGAAAATTACATTCATGATTATAGTTTACAGCTAGTTCAACAAATTCATAAAATATTACATCTGGAAATGTACTATAAGTATCTGATTACATCATAAAATAAACAAAAGACATCAAATTCGAGCTCCAACAAGTCTGGGTCTAATCCTTTGATACTAAACTTATGTCTCATGTTCCTCCCGCTGCTAAGAAATAAAAGAAAAGGGGTGAGATGTAAAATCTCAGTGACATCTGAAAAATAAAATGGGGAAATTTTGTAAATATTTCTTTCATAAATATGCATAAAACAAGAAATGCTAATGCACCTCAAGCTGAAGCTCTCAACTTCAATTTCCTTTTATAAAACATAACTAAAATCATTCTTTTTATAATGATTCTAAAAACTATGCATGATCTCAAAAATCCTTTTTTGTAAACAAAGAAAAGTCGCCTAATTATCCCAATGTGGGTCGCCAAGATAATTGAGTTCTGAGCTGTAAAGGTGGTCTGGCCAAACCTAAATTAGTGTCCTCATTGTTCTCCCTTACCTGTTGAACCATACCTGAAACAACCTGAACCTACCCACCGTGAATAACGCCATGCATGATCTAATTAATGAGAATATACTGTACTAGAGGTGTATTGTATGCAAACGTATTTATTATGTCATGTATGCAATGCATCCTTCATCTACAACAATTATAAACAACTAAGTAATGTACTGAACTTCAAGTGGAAATTAAATCATAAGTCCCTGATCAGAAGCTATTTGAGGCAGCAAAATCTCAGGCAACATGACTAGGGTCAAAGTCTGCATGATTAGAGGATACGTGAATCAGGGGCAGCGTGACCCTAGGTAGATTCTAATCAAAGGATACGTGGATCAGATGATACATGGACCAAATGCAGTAGGGTTAGAGCATACGTTGACCAGAGGCAGCATGGTCAGAAGAAGAATCAGAAGATTAGTGTAACATCCCAAATTTTATAATCAACTATTTTATTAATTAAATAGGATTTTAAAGAAATTGATTTGGTGTTAAAATTATTTTAGAATATATATGTTGATTAATTTTATGATTACTTCTCCTTATATGTGTGAGTTTCTTATGGTTTGATAATCATATATATATTTGATTTAATGAGTAATATAAATTATAAATATTATGTTTAGTTGTTGAATTTATTTTTCGAAATTATAAATATTATGTTTACTTGATTCAATTTCGAAATTGACCATTTTAGATTGTGTTTTCATAATTTATTTTTGACGTCTAGCCATAAACTGTCAAGTTAGATTGATTGAAGGACAATGAGTCAAAGAACAAAAAAAAAAATTTCTTGCGAACACGTATTCGCGTGTAAAAACATCGAAATAAGGTAAGGGGTGAGAGGCCATTTGATTTCATGAGTATATTATAATGTGAGATGAACGCTAAAACCGTATTTCCCAACATTTCATTCGGGGTTTACTACACACGACGGTAGCCCTATTTAGTAATAATTGAACTAATATGACTAATTAGGGTTTTTAGGATTAAAATATGGACTAGAAACTTTTATCAAGTGTTGTCTGATTTAAATTCTGCCACTGTGTGGTATATGTGAATAAAGTTTAAGTTTTCATTTTTAATGTGAAAGTCTTATTTATAATATATGTGATAAAATTTGAATTTATGTGTGGCATATATGAAGGTTTTAGTTCCTATAGGTATGTGATGAAATTTTAAATTTTTATGATGTAACAAATTAAAGTTTTGATTTTTATGATACTTTTATGAATATATGATTCCTTGATATGTGTAGTGTAATTTGATCTTTGTGATAGTTGCTTATGAATATATGATCTTCATGATATGTGGGGTGGAAGCTTTAATTTTTATGATGGTTTTTTTATGAATATTTGATTTTCATGATAAGAACTTGTGATGTATGATCTTAGTGATATTTGAATAAGGTGATGATTTCGTATAAGTTATTTTTGGATCATTTGACCTAATCTTAGTGGGATGTGTGGCAATGTATGATTTTGATGATACATCATCATGTCATGGCATATGGATTTTAGTGGGCTGTGTGGGAATATTTTATTTTTATAATGCACCATCAAGTCATGGCATATGCATCTTCGTGGAAGTTGCCTTTGTGGCAGGTTTATTTTTCCCCATTGGTATGGGTGATTTTCTGTGTGGAATTTGCCTTAGTGACAGGTATTATATCTGGATCATATAGTTATCAGGAGCATGCATAGCATTGCACCATCTTATGATTGTTTTGTTATGGTTAATGTATATCTAATGTGATAATAATTTCTCTTAGATGATTTGATTTTATAATGAGATATTGATTTTCCTTAAGTGATTTTGACTCTATAATATGATTATTTCCTTGAATGTTTTGATACATTGTGATGTGGTTGATACGGCTCTGTGTTGATTATTTGTGTGTTCTTCTTACTTATATTATACTATCAACATGATTTTAAAACTCACCTCCTTCGTTGTTTGCGTTTGACTGGCTTGGCCCTGCGTTTGCAAAATCGCAATTATTACAAGTTAATGAGTCTTGAAGTTCAAGTTTGGGAGAAGCCCTGCTCTGTTAGGTTATATTAGGAATGAGAGTTAAAAGTTGTATTTTACTTATTTAAAAGTTTGGGAGAAGCCCATACAAGTACTACTAAGTGTTTGGAATTAAACTAAGAAATTATAGTTAAATCAAGTTTATTGAGATGGCACTATTCTATAGAAGGAAAAAGTCTAAAGTATTCAATTTGTATTTTGAGAAACATATATCCTAATAACTCATAAAAGTTTCTTTTCTTCTAAAGGGGTTTTTATTTCTCCGTTGCGAATATTAGTAAAAATATGATATAAATTATTATGTATATTATTTTGGGGTTTAGGATTTACTAATTATTTAAATAAATAGTAGTTAAGGTATTCTTACTAATTATTTTGTCGTAATTTTTCTAAGCAATAAGTATTTTTAAGTAATGTTTTGGATCACAAATCTGGGGCGTTACAATATGCGTCCCGTGGAAGAATCAGAGGAAATGTGTCCCGTGGGAGTATTAGAGGAAACGCATCCAATGGAGGAATCAGAGGAAACGAGTCCTGTGGGAGAATCAGAGGAAACGCGTCCAGTGGAAGTATCAAAGAAAACGCGTCCAGTGGAAGTATCAAAGAAAACGCGTCCCGTGGAAGTATCAAAGGAAACGTGTCCCGTGGAAGTATCAAAGGAAACGCGTCCCGTGGAAGTATCAAAAGAAACGTGTCACGGGGAAGAATCAGAAGAAATGTGTCTTGGGGAATAATCAGAGGAAATGCATTACGTGGGAGTATCAAAGGAAATGCGTCCCGTGGGAGTATCAAAGGAAGTGCGTCCCGTGGGAGTATCAAAGGAAAAGCGTCTAGTGGAAGAATCAGAGGAAACGTGTCCCTGGGAAGAATCAGATGAAACGTATCCAGTGGAATTATAAAAAGAAATGTGTCTCGAGGGAGAATCAGAGGAAACACGATCAGTGGAAGTATTAGAGGAAACGAGGATCAGAAGTGGTTGTATTTAGGGGTATTTCACCAAAGGCAAAATACTCATAATTTTTAGGACAACCAATCAAAGGTAGAAAGAGATACAAGTATCAGACGCAAAACAATTATAATTTTTAGAACAACCAATCAAAGACATAAAGAAATACAAGCATCAGAGGAAAAACACTTAGAATTTTTAGAACAACCAATTAGAGGCAGAACTACGAGGCAAGGGTGGAAAAGCATCTAAAGCACTCGCATTTTCCTTCAAAGGCATGATTCAAACATTGAACTAAAATTCTTCTCTCAAAATTATGAGATTTCCTAAATTACTAACACAACAATCAAGCAACAAGCAAACAAACAACATGCGTGGTAATTTAAGATCATTTAAGTGCTGGTTCAAAACACCTATATGCTTAAAATTCCATTTCACTCACACATCTAAGTTCTTCTAACCCATAAAATCCCCAAAATAATTTCTAACAAGAAGTAAATGATTTTAGTGAACAACTCCCATAAACCTCATGCTAAAATAAATTAATGTAACAGAACCCCCAATTTTGTTAATAATAATCCCCTTCAATCTGAGTTGGGTTTGTGGAAGATGTTTGCCTTATCAACTCTTTGTTCCCTGCCTTTTATGCTTTGTTTCAGATTTGGAGATTGTCCAATATGTTCCTTATCCTTCTTTAGTACTGTTTTGGTTGATTAATGGCTTTTGGAGAGGAAGGAAAGGACATGCAAGGGTCGAATTGAAGGTAAAGGACGCTAAATGGTTGTTGGTCTTTGAATAAGTTTGGGAAGAATAGGAAAATGGATGAATGGTGAAGATGATGAACAATAACCGGGTATTGGTGTATCAAAATATTTTTGGGAGTGCGTAACTTGAAGTGAAACAAAATTGAATGAAAGATGGGTTAGTACGTACCCCGAGTGAAGGAGGAGGAGAAAACCAAGGTGGCATGTCTTCTTGCCACTTGGAATTTTTCATGCTATTATTATCCTATTTTACCCTTGATCCTAATTTAATATTACTAAAAACACAACACTAACAATTACAAAAATCCTAGAGATCCTAATTAATATTCAATAATATAAATATTTTCTAAGGTAGTGATTGGGTTGTTACACCTAAAGAGGCTAAGTTAATAATACTTTAGTAGATTAACTTGCTAACTATATTATGGCAAAATCCCACTGTTATGGGAGGAATAGATGTAGCAACGATTGAATATTTTATGTCTTATCTTTTGTCTTGGTTTAAGTGTTTGTGTTTAAATGAAGATACGTTTTTGATAAAGAATTTATTTTTAAACAACAAAGATTTTTAAATGGTCAACACAATTCAAACTCTATTTTCTTTTGGTTTCCAGTAATTTTAACGTCAATTAAGACTATATGTAAAGGTGACATATACCTTTGGATTTGCAATGATCGTGGGTATAGGTAGTTGGACTAGTAACAGAATTAACTTTGTGAGTATAGTGATAAAAAATTTGTTGCCACTTAATCCTATTTTTCACTGACGAGTCTCATTCTGTCTCACCCACCACAAGCCTCATCACCATCCCACTCAATGTCAGCTTCATCCGTCAGCCCCTTTCATCCGATCAATGAACCCTAACACAATCACCACTTCAATCACTCAACGCAAGCTTCATCTGCCAGCCCCTTTCACAACAAGTGAATGTACTTCATTCTTAGGGTTTTCGTAGTGAGATGTAGGCCAAGGAAAATAAAGTTATCAACAAGATTTTCATCTTGTTTATTTGGCTATTTGTTTGATTTTTTTCTCCCTAACTTGGTGAAGCTGTTGGAAGGTGGTTATGGTTGCAAACTTTAGATTATTACTTGGGATCCATGAGAAGTGGATGGAACGTGCTTACGGTTTTAGATTATTGTTATCTCAAATTTTTTATCGTTATTTAGTTTAATATTTATTATTTTGCTTTGATGTTTGCTCTCGTTTGTTTCATTTTGCACTAAATACAAACAAATCTATTTTATGTTTTTTGGTATGACTTAGTAAACACTAAATGTTAACATATTTTTGCAATGTACGATGCATCGTTATAATCGTATTCCTACCTTGCAATTATATAATGTATTTTCTAGTATGGCAGTTGGTTGGAAAAATTCTTACTAGTGCACAAAAAATCAACCACTGATAGACTTGATTGGGTATTGATTCCATCTCTTCTCATGTTAAACACGCAACTTCAACTAATACTAATTAAGAGTGAAAAATATATTGAATAATGATAGAAAGATTATATAAAACTAACTAACTAATATGTAAATAGCATGTTCAATTAGCCTTAGAATTGAGTCTCCATAAACTCAATGATATATAGTAGCAAATTAGTACTACTTTTTAGTATAAATTAAAGTACATGTGGTTTTAATTAATTAATTTCATCAGTTCTAACAGTGACATCAAGCAGCCTATAACTTATCAAAATTATTCAAAATAACATGAATTGTAAATATTACTAAAGACTCTAATTTTGTGAATCTTCAACATACATGAATTATTATAATTTCAATTATCATTGAACAAGTTGCTTACTTTAGCAGTTAGGTGGGTAAAATGAAAAGCACTAACTTTCATTCATACCATTGTCAATTAGTTATGCCTAGCTAGAATTTAGATTAGATAGTATAATACAAACTAGGTACCACTTTCAAGCCTATCATTTACATCTAGAAAGGGTTGTACCTTTTGATAAATTTCTCTTTTTATGGTCAGAAGTTAAGAGTTAGAATTACTAATTAGAAACAAAAATTGTATACTTACCCAAAAATTCGTAGAAATGCTTTTCGTTTCTTGTTTGTTTTGTTTCTGTTAGTTTTTGTTCGAACATTTAGCTATTGTTCATCATAAATTTGAAGCCACTAGCATATGATATTTTTCTTTATGTTGTGAGAACTAGGAAATAATTAGAATCCTATCTAATAAACTTTTCATTATAGATTCATATATGATTTATTTATGTTGTTCATATTGATAATATAATAAAAAAAAAATTATAGCACTATGTGTATGGTTAAATGTAACAGTTGCCTCATATTATCATTATTATGATGTTACTTAAATTATGAATTAATAAATTAGAGGGTTGGTAATTATATTTTAGTTAATTTTGCCTTAATTGGTTCTTTATAGTGACTAACGTTTTTTAGTATTGTGTTATTTGTTTTGGCTCTTTTCAAATTTATTGTGGAAGACAATTGATAGTATTTCATAGAGTGACTTATATTAAGGATTTATTGTAACTCATGATTAATTTGCTACTTTAGAGTATATGTCAATTATCGATTAGTTTAATGCCAATATTCTAATAGATATCATAACCTTCAAGTATATGCCAATGTTTGTTCAAGTTTCAAAAAGTGTTGAATTTTGTCATCTGCTAGTTGCTATATTGGAAGGATTTGATGTTGTTGTTTTGCTAATCTATGATATTGCTTTCTTAATATACTTATTATGGCTATGTTTACGTTTAAGGAAGAATTGAATAAATATAGTGATGAGGTTAGAACATCTCATTCAATGTCTTGGAAGAATGACATATTTTCTCAAGTATGTCTTGGAAGAATGACATATTTTCTCGAGTACAATGACCTTCTAAGAGGGGACATGTGCAATGTATGGGCAAGTTTTCTAAATCTAAAAAATCAAAAGTTTATATGTTTGAAAATGAAGAGTTGCGTGATAGACTTAAACATATGGAAAGTTTGTTGGGAAATGTTGTAACATTGATTCATAATCGATTTTCTGGAGAGGATGTGAATGACATAATCCAAGATGCGCGACAGATATATAATTTTTTATTGATCTTCATATGTAACATAAATTAAATTTTTAGGTTCAATACTTATCTTATTCATATTTAATATATTCCATTTTCGTGATAGATTCCTGATGCTTCTAGTGCTCTTAATCATTTAAATTCCCCTAGTTGGGACAACAATGAAGATAATAAAAATGGTATTTAGTTTTGCTTTTAATTAATTCTCACTAAAATTATTATTTTCTTTATTTTTACGTTTGAATAGTTTTTTTTTTTTTATTATTGCTTGTAGGTGAAGATTAAAGGCTATTTTGTTGATGAAGATGAAGTTTTGGCAATTAGACTATTTGGTTGAAGATTAAAAGCTATTTTGTTGATGAAGATGAAGTTTTTTTTATTGCATGGGCATGATTTCTTTAAAGTTTTTGAGATTGTTATATAAGACTTTGTTATATTCGTAAAACAATCTTTTTTTATGATTAGTAAATATTCTAAAGCACTCTCATTTAAAAATGGTTTAGCTATTGTCAGTTTCATATATGTTTGTAAGACTTTATGTTAAAATCTATTCTCACGGAATACAAGTGCCACTAAATTGTATAGTGACGGAGACAAAACAATATGTGCATAATTTATAAAGTTACGCAAATTTCTATGTCAACGGTACAAAAGCCGAAGATAAAACTCTTAGTTTTGTCCAACAGACAAATGTTCGTCACTATAAGTTATAGTGAGCACTACAAGAAATTTTACTTTTAGTGACAACATAAATCTGTAGGTAAAAGTATAAAAATTGTAGGTATAGCCAAAATAACCTATACTAACGAAGTTTTTTTCGTGGTATATAATTACCCTATACCTACAGACTTTTATCCGTTGTTTTAAATATTTGGTTTTACCTATGGACATATCACCGTTGGTATATAGTTTAGCCATAATTTATAAAAGTTATACCTACGGTTTTGATTATGTTGCTATACATCTAAGTGACAACTTATTTTTGTTGGTATAAGTTTTAACAGTAACAAATTTGCTATAAATATTATTTTTTGTTATCAATAAAAATTGTATAATAATTTAATATTTTATTTTATAAAATTAACCAGATGTAAATACACAATAATATATATACATATATGTATATATTTAAGAGTCAAAATAAAATAAAAGTTGTTCATCGTACATAATGAAAATTAACATAAAAGTCTTACAAGCAAATTATATAAAACAATAGTGAAACTATGGTCACCTTAGTGCACTATAAAGTATTTTTGCTTAGTAGTGGAAAATATTGTCTTATTAACATTTAAAATAGACATATAATGTCATACATAACAATCTCAAAAAATATTAAGAAATCGAGTCCACTAAATTGCCAAGATTCAATCTTCAACAACAAATTAGCTTTTAATCTTCACCTACAATCAATAAAATTACAAATGAATAAATACACAATTCAAAATAAAAATATTACTAATAAAACAGAGAAAATAATAATGATTTTAATGAAAATTAATTAATATTATCTAATTACCATTTTCATTATCTTCATTGTTGTTTGGACTAGGAGAATTCAAATGATTTTCAGCACTAGTAGCATCAGGAACCTATCACAAAAAATAGAAGATATTACTTATGAAAAATACTAGTATGAAACTTATGAAGCAACTTGGATAAGATTAGTAACTTATGATATACCTGTCTTGCATCTTGTATTATATCATTCACATCTTTTTTAGAAAATCGATTTTGAATTAAAGTCATCACATTTGCTAACAAGTTTTCCATATTCCTTAACTCTTTCACGCAACTCTTCATTTTCAGATACACAAACCTTCGATTTTTTTGGAATGAGGAATATTGCCTATACATCGCACACATTCGTTTTTATCAGGTCCTTGTACTTGATAAAATATGTCATCCTTCCAAGACATAGAACCTTGTGTGTTTTGGGTGGATCAGGATGTTTCAGCCTCATTACTATGTTTGTTTATTTCTTCCTGAAAAGTAAAATAAAAATTATTAATCAAACAACTAATATGTAATTATAACTTTTTTACTATATTTTTATTACATATCTCAAGGTTCCAAAGAACAGCACACTAAATAACAGAACAAGGTTCCAAATAACAACACATTAAAAAATAGAGAGAATAAACTAAATAATGAGAGAGTACACTATGTTTTTATTACATCTCTCAAGGTCCTAAAGAACAACACACTAAATAACAGAACAGGGTCCCAAAGAACGGGCACACTAAAAAACAAAGAGAGTACATTAAATAATTAGAGAGTACACTTTGTTTTTATTACAACTCTCAATGTGCCAAAGAACAGCACACTAAATAATGACAAAACAAGGTCCCAAAGAATATGATTGAAAATGCCATACTAAAATTGACATTCAAAGCATGTAGTACTACAATAAGATCTACTTAAAAAACACCAACACTACATCTAGGCCAACAAGTACAACATCTCCTAAAAGCTCCAATTAAAATACCAATATAATCATCATACAAATAAGTTTTTTTTAGTCAACTATCAGCCTCAAGTAGAAATAAAATTGACATCAATTGAAAATAAAATGCAGCAATTTGTCAAACTTAATTTATACACATCTTATATTTGGTATTGTTTAATTATTATCAAAACATATAATCAATCTTGCAGTCTTTTCATTGACAATTGATCCGTCTTTACGAGTGCAGGTATCAATATAAATCTCTTTACGTCCAAACAACACTCATTTGTCATTTTTTATCTAAAACCAAACAAACAAGTTAGATACATTTTATTTTTTTAATTCAAATTAAAGCCATTAAAATACAAAAAAGAAACAAACTATTATTCTTCGCTGTCGCAATTGACAACACTGACATAAGTGGATGTGTGTATTGTCCACGCAAGAAGCCAAAAGGGCTTTTGCATGTAAAAGAGTATGTCAGAAAAATAAAACGTTTTGGGTAGTTAGTTCACAACAATCATTAAAAACATGGTATTTGTCGGCCTGCAAACTCAAACGCAGGTAGAGTAAAATCTGCATCTGATAATACATGTAGCAATAACTTGATAAGTCAGTCTGTGAAAATGCAATTCAGATTTTTATTTGAACAAAATGTATGCCTATTAATCCATTACAAATTTATGACTTCAACTAATTATGTTATTGCTAAAATATGAATTACATTTTATGATAACATTCTATTGTTACACAATATCGACTCCCCACATTTAACTGAAATAGTTAGATCATACAAGGAAAAGTAAAAGAAATATGTTATTTAACATTTGTCACCATGAAATTTGGCAATGCAAGTTTTCGTGCTGAATCTTGAACAAGTATGATATTGCTCATAAAGATTTTAAAAATGAAGACTCTTTTCATTAATATGCCTTAAAATATGAAAGGAGAAGAGAAGTTTATTTTAGATGCAGTCCAAAGAACTCAGATTAATTGAATGAAAATTGGTTTTCGTACCCCCCATTTGAGGTTGTACCTCTCCAAATTCATAAAAATCCAAAATTGCCCACACAATTCACCATTCAGTAAAAGGTAAAAAAATTTACTCCCAAAATTTCATCCACTCCCAAAATTTCCGGTACGTATTTTTTTCACCCAAAAATCCGGTAGTTAAAATGTAACTACCGGAAATTTCAAAACTTGTGAAATTTCCGGTAGTTATTTTCCTTTACCGGAAATTTCGCCACCAAATTTCCGGTACGTTATTTGTACTACCGGAAATTTGGGAGATCTGAAATTTCCGGTAGTTGTTTTCACCGGAAATTTCAAAAATCCGTTAGTCAATTTGAAATTTTTTTTTTTTATTTTTTTTTTATATGTTGTTAATTTTTTATTTTCTTTTTTGTTGACATAGGTATGGAAAAAAGACAACCAGTGTGTATAGATTTGACTGAAGCATTCACAACCGATCAAATTTTTGAATCACGGGAAGCTGTCATATCATGGGCAAGAGAGGTTGGCCGTCAAAATCGAGTAGCTGTTATCATAACTCGATCCGACGTAGAGACAGGACAGAGAGGAAGGAAATCTAAATTAATTCTTGGTTGTGATAGAGGTGGAAAATATCAGTCAAATAAAAGTGAGTCAGGTACTTCAACAAAAAGGTGTGGTTGTCCGTTTAAAATTCGATCGAGACCATTGGAAAATGCTGAGGCTGAGGGATGGATTATTAGTTTAGTATGTGGACTTCAGAACCATGAGTTAGTGGCTACTTTTGAGAATAATGCATTTGTGGGGCGCTTAAACGATGAAGATAAGAATCATGTTGACGAGCTGACAAAGTATCACGTTGCACCGAGGCATATCTTGTCATCTTTGAGGGATCAAGATAAGGAGAATGTGACTAGTATCTCTCAAATTTATAACCGTCGAAACACATACAGAAAGAATTTGAAAGGACCTAGAACTGATATGCAACATCTGTTGAAGTTACTTGAAGCTGAGAAGTATGCATGTTGGACTAGGACTCATGGAGACTCCAACGTTGTGAGGGACATGTTTTGGACGCATCCAGATTCCATAACTTTGTTGAACATGTTCCATTTTGTATTGATCATGGATAGCACCTACAAAACCAACAAGTATAGGTTACCATTGTTTGAAATTGTTGGTGTAACTTCAACTGGGTTGACATTCAATGTTGCATTTGCTTATATGGACTGTGAGCGTCAAGAAAATTTCTGTTGGGCATTGGAGAAGTTAAAACAGTTGTTTCTTGCAAACACTCCATTTCCTCAGGTGATTGTCACTGATAGAGAACTTGCTTTGATGAATGCAATTGAAGTTGTATTTCCATCTTCAACAAATTTACTTTGTCAACTTCATATCAATAAAAATGTTGGAGCGAAATGCAAACAATATATACTAAAGAAAGATATGCAGGAACCCATTCTTGAGGTGTGGAAGAAAATTGTTTATTGTTCTGAAGAGAAGGAGTATGAGGAAATGTTGCAAATGTTTGAGCAAGCATGTGTCAATAATATTATTTTCTTTGACTACGTCAAAGACACATGGTTGAATCCTCACAAGGAAAGATTTGTTCAAGCATGGACCAATCGAGTATTGCATCTAGGAAATACTACAACTAATAGGTACGTCATTAAAACTTTATTTTATTTGTTATATTTATACTTATATATGATTAATTTTGTTTATATATGATTAAACATGTATGATTTTTTGTTATATTTATACTTATATAAAATTTTGTTTATGTTTGAATATTAGGGTTGAGTCTGCTCATTGGTCGTTGAAGAAATTTTTGGAACATAGTAAAGGAGATTTCTGTAAGTCATGGTCTGGTATGCATGACATGTTGAAGTACCAAATTATTAAGATCAAAGGTTCATTTGAGACAAGTAAGGGTCGCAGAGAGTATATACACAACAATCCATTCTTTGAGAATTTGAATTGGGTTGTATCGAAGAATGCTTTAGCTGATATTGATCATGAGTACAAGAGAGTCAGGTATGTCGGTAACGACAAAGCTGCATGTGGTTGTACACTTAGAAACACTAATGGATTACCGTGTGCATGTGAGTTGGCACGGTACAAGTTGAAAGGTGTTCCAATTCCATTGGAGGCTATTCATATACAATGGAGGAAATTAACCATGAATACTGATAAAGAGGAAGAACAGTTGGAAAAGGATTCGGAGTTGGACATTACATGTGAGATGAATGTTATTTGGAAAATATGGAAAACACTTAATGTTGTTGGAAGAAGGGCATTGAAGAGCAAGTTGCGTGAAGTTGCATATCTAGAAACAACATCACTGTGTGCCCCACCATCTAAGATCAAAACAAAAGGTGGTGTGAAGAATAAAAAAGGCAATAAGCCGAATGGATTTGATGTATATCGCGACCCTTCATTTTTTGAACATGTTGATGCATCCCAACAAGTCTCCCAACAAGCATCCAAACAAGTCTCCCAAACATCCAAACAAGTATCCCAAGCATCCAAACAAGTCTCCCAAGCATCCAAACAAGTCTCCCAAGCATCCAAACAAGTCCCTCAGGTTAGAAAATATTTGGACAAGTTTCCTGCTCTAATTCATCCATATATTGTAGACGTAGTTAATGTTAAAGCAGATGGAAATTGTGGATATCATGCTATTGCTGCTTTACTTGGCCATAGTGAAGAATCTTGGAGCATTGTGCGTCGACAGTTGTATTTAGAGATTAAGTCCAAACCTGATTTATATCTTGCGTTATTCAAGGAACGTTTGCAAGAAGTGACTGACTCATTACTTGTATATGAACTGGGAAACCAACCAATGGAAAAGTGGTTGAGCATTCCAGATATGGGTTACGTGATAGCAACAAAATATAATCTCGTTCTTGTGACATTGGCAAAAAGTTTTTGTTTGACTTTTTTCCCATTGACGGGTGCACACAGTGAAGACCTATCACGTGATCGTATTAGCAGCATTGGTTTTGTTAATGACAGTCATTGGGTTCAGGTTAAATTGAAAGCAACATGTCCATTACCTCCACTAGCATGGCATTGGAAGGAGCACCGTAGCGATAAGTCTACATCATGGGCTGTAGCGTATGCAGGACGTCTACAACATTGGGGTTCATTAGATTTAGAGGGTACATCAGATTATATGTCTTTAGCAGATGATTGACACTTTTGTAACAAGTTTTATTCAATACATATTATATGTTGTTTTCAGTTAGTTAGTTTACATTCACCACATTGAACAAGATAAATAAATCTGAATAAAATAACACAATAAATATAAAGTCTAAGCAAATAACACAATTAAGTCTAAATAAAATAACACAATAAATATAAAGTATAAGCAAATAACACAATTAAGTCTAAATAAATAATAAAATAACAAAATAAATAATAAGTGTAAGCAAATAAGTCTGAATACTAAATAAATAAAAATAAGTCTAAATATTACAAATACAACATAAATACTACTGATAACTCCCTCCTTTAGAGATGTATAAAGCCCTCTCTAATAAAGCACGCATGTCATCATCACCCGGTAGTCTATCTAAATCTAAACTCTCTTGTATCAGACCACCGATGTGTTGACACCGTGTATACCACTCCCCACGACTATCACTAGGACCGGCAGCATCAGTAGGACCTCCAACATCAATATGATCTCCAGCATGACTAGGACCAGCAACATCAGTATCACCTCCAGCATGACTAGGAGCAGCATCTGCAGCAACGTGAGGGGTTATCCTAGGATGAGATATCCTATAGTACCACTGGATGTACCCCTCAACAGTCTGGTGTGGATATGTAGCCCGATGCAACACTGCACGAAGGGCTCGAACAGAGTTCCGATACATACTCCATTCGACATCCACATCACGTACTACAAGCATAGGTGGTGTAGGAGGGATATGCTGAGTATATCCAAACTGTCGGATGCACCTCTCTGGTAAATAAGGTACCATAGTGGAACACCAACGAATATGTCCAGTAAACAACGAAACAGACTGAAACCGTGTGGTAGAGTCCTCGTCGTAATTTACTGCCCATATAACCTCAGACTCCCTCAAAGCATCCAACTTTGCTCTGTAGTACAACACGCTCCCGGATGTTTGTTTAGCAGTCCACCGATACATCCGAGGCATGAAAGAAAGCGGCTCATGCAGTTCCCTTTTACATATATGAGGGAAGTGTTCATATATCCAGGTCTGTAAATAATAAAAACATACAAATAATTAATTAACCAAATTATCAAATAACAATATAATAAGTATGGAAAATAATATAATAGTACCTGAAAGAGAGATATAAATCCACCGATCTGCTTCGTTGCCGGTAGAGTACTATCTCTTAGATAGTCATATAGCACAACAAGTGCTGCTGGTCCCCAAGCCCATCTGCCACATGTATCAACATCGTGAAACAGGAACAAATATTTAGCAGATACTAGTGTAAAACTTTTATCTGCTAATATCGTATACCCTACTAAATGTAGTAGGTATGCCCTGGCTGCACAATCGTATCGTCCATCACGCAGCTGTGTATAAAATACCGACTTCAACCACTCAAAGTTGTACGATGGACCTCTGTTCAACCACTCAAACAAGAACCCGTGAGGAGAAACAACAAATATATGGCAGCAAATTAATCAAAACAAAGAGCGTAAAGAACACCGATATTTTAACGTGGAAAACCCCTCAATGCAAGGGTAAAAACCACGGGTCGTCCAGACCAAAGAAATAGCTCCACTATAATCAAATAAGGGTACAAGAGAGTCTCAAAAAACATGCACAAAGTGTGCCTACAACCAGCCAAAATAACAAAGCACTAAAGCTTACAAATGAAAAGCAAGAAGTAAAACATTCAAACAACCTGCTACTGTGCGAGCACGATTTCTCCCCCTCCAGACGTCGTTTCGCCGATCCGACCGTTGCAAACGAAGCCCTGAATGTTGCGAACCTACTGTCCAAATTTCAGTCCGATCCAACGGTTAACGAATGCGCAATCGATGTTTTTCTGAGACTGATTTAACAAAATCGGGAATAGGGTTTACTCTTCTCTTTTCTCTTTTGGTGATTGCATTTCCTCTCAAAATAGTCTCTCTCTTACAACCCTAATTAGACCACTCTCCACTTAAATAAGTGAGACACATCGACTACAATATTTGGGCTTTTCTCCACATAGGAAGGGAGCCCAATACCCAACCCATCTCCCCCTCACAACTATGTGGAGATGATCGCCAAACCAGCGATATCACAACAAGTTTCAAACTTCCCTCTTGGTAATGCTTTAGTCATCATATCAGAACCATTATAATCAGTATGAATTTTAGCCAACTCCAACAACTTAGCTTCCAAAACATCACGTATCCAATGATACCTCACATCAATATGTTTGGACCTGCTATGAAACGTTGAATTCTTACCAAGATGAATAGCACTTTGACTATCGACAAATAATACATATTTGTCTTGAATAAACCCAAGCTCCTACAAGAATTTCTTCAACCAAATCAACTCTTTGCATGCTTCGGTAATGGCAATGAACTCTGCCTCAGTTGTAGGCAATGCTACACATTTCTGTAATCTAGACTGTCAAGCCACAGCTCCATCTGCAAATTTAATCACGTAGCCTGAAGTTGACTTTCTTGAGTCAATATCTCTAGCCATATCTGAGTCGGAGTACCCCACCAAAATAGGTTTGTCACCTCCAAAACAAAGCCTCATACATGTAGTACCACGAAGATACCTCAAAATCCATTTTACAGCATTCCAATGCTCTCTACCTGGATTTGACAAAAATCTACTAACTGTACCAACAGCATGCGCAATATCTGGTCTTGTACACACCATTGCATACATCAAACTACCCACAACAGAAGCATAAGGAACTCGTTCCATGTATCTTTTCTCATCTTCACTAGAAGGACTTTGTTTAGAACTCAACTTAAAATGAGCAGCAAGAGGAGTACTTACAGCCTTAGAGTTTTCCATTTGAAACCTTTGCAACACTCTCTCAATATAGTGTTCTTGTGACATCCAAAGTTTCTTCTCCTTTCTGTCACGCATGATTCTTATGCCAAGAATCTGTTTAGCTGCTCCCATGTCTTTCATGGCAAAGGACTCGCCCAACTGCTTCTTTAACCTGTCAATCTTGGAAATATCTTTCCCAACAATAAGTTTGTCATCAACATATAATAACAGGATAATGAAATCATCGTTAGAAATTTTTCTAACAAATACACAATGGTCAGAAGTAGTCTTCATGTATCCTTGGTCACACATAACAGACTCAAACTTTTTGTACCACTGCCTTGGAGCTTGCTTCAAA
This sequence comes from Cicer yamashitae, assembly GCA_037974755.1. Taxonomy (NCBI): domain Eukaryota; kingdom Viridiplantae; phylum Streptophyta; class Magnoliopsida; order Fabales; family Fabaceae; genus Cicer; species Cicer yamashitae. The sequence goes on along the minus strand of JBBPBQ010000001.1, from coordinate 27,201,847 downwards.
CCGTATAGACTCTTTCTTAGTCTACACACATAGTCTTCCTTGCCTTTAACAAGAAAACCATCAGGTTGCTTCATGTAAATCTCTTCCTCCAAATCACCATGAAGGAAAGCCGTTTTTACATCCATTTGTTGTACCTCTAAGTCAAGAGTAGCTGCCAAGCTCAACACGGTTCTAATTGATGACATTTTTACCACAGGTGAGAAAATCTCATTAAAATCAACACCCTTTCTTTGACGGAAACCTTTCACCACTAATCTGGCTTTATACCTCGGAGACTTTGAGTTACTCTCAAGTTTCACTCTATAGATCCACCTGTTTTCCAAAGCCCTTTTGCCTTTTGGCAACTTCACCAAATCATAAGTGTGATTATCATGCAAGGATTTCATCTCATCATGCATTGCATCCAACCACTTTTGACTTTCTTCACTCTCCATGGCCTCTCGAAAACACTCAGGTTCCCCTTCATCAGTCAAATTCACATACTCATCAGAAACATACCTTGTAGATGGTTGTCTCTGCCTCTTAGACCTCATGAGTTGGGTTAGAGATGATTCAGAAGCATCACTAAGATTCTCATCGTGTGACAACTCATGATCTTCACTAGTTGGAATATTTACTTCATCTCTAAGTTGATGATCATCAACACAATCATGTGGCTCATCATTCTGAACATTACCATCAGTAGTATCCAAATCAGGAACAGGTGACCGAACTGGATCACCATCAGCTAAGGCGTTATCTTTCTCAGGTGTAGTCTTCTCCACCTTATCAATGTCTTCAATAGTTTGATCTTCCATGAACACTACATCACGACTTCTAATAACCTTTTTGTTTATAGGATCGTACAACTTGTAGCAAAATTCATCCTCACCATAACAAATGAAGATACATTGCCTTGACTTTGCATCCAACTTGGATCTTTCATCCTTCGGAACATGCACAAAAGCCTTGCAACCAAAGACTCTCAAGCGATCATACTTGACATTCTTCCCAAACCATACCTTGTTTGGTACCTCACTATTCAAAGCGACAGTAGGAGTAAGATTAATAACATGCACCGCCGTGTACAGTGCCTCACCCCAATAATGTTTAGGCAACTTAGCTTCAGAGAGCATACACCTCACTCTCTCAACAAGTGTCCGATTCATCCTCTCTGCTAAACCATTCAGCTGAGGAGTTTTAGGAGGAGTCTTTTCATATGCTATACCCTGCTGTTTGCAATAGACATCAAAGGGTCCGCAATACTCACCACCGTTGTCAGTACGAACACGTTTCAGCTTCTTGCCTGTCTGTCTCTCAACCAAAGCATGAAATTGTTTGAATTTCTCCAACACTTGGTCTTTAATAAATCCATAGTTTCCTGGAACAGTCATCAATAAAAGTAACAAAATAAAGTGCACCACTAAAAGATTTTACCTTTAAAGGGCCACAGACGTCAGAATGCACCAACTAAAGCAACTCTGACACTCTAGAGGGAGGATGCCTTTTGAAGGATACTCTAGTTTGTTTACCAATTATGCAGTGAGAACATTTCTCCAAATCTACATTCTTCAATCCTGGAAACACATCCTTTTTAGCTAAGCAATTTAACCCCTTTTCACTAATATGGCTAAGCCTTCGGTGCCACAAAGATTATTCCATATCCACGGTATTCACACTATCTTTTGCAACTAAAGCTTTTGTCCAATACAGTTTACTAATTTTCTCCCCTCTAGCCACAACCAAGTTACCTTTACTGAGTTTCCACTTTCTAGAAGCAAAATGATTATCAAAACCACTTTCATGAAGCATATGCACAAAGATCAAATTGAAGCAAACATCTGGAGCATGTTTGACTCATTTAAGCAACAATTGCATTCCCATGTTGGTTTGCAAGCATACATCACCAACACCAATTACCTTAGATACACCATCATTACCCATCTTCAAAACTCCAAAATCACCTGAAGTATAAGATGTGAAGAACGCCTTCATCGGTGTAACATGTAGTGTAGCACCACTATCAATTATCCACATGCTCTCATCAGATACAAGATTAATTGACTCATAGTCACGGAGAATAACAAGATCATCACTAGTAGCAGTAGTAACACGGTCATCATCACTATCATCATCACGACCTCTTTGTTTTTGCTTACCCTTCTTGCCTTTGTTCTCCTTTTTCCACAGAATACAATTCTTCTGTATGTGCCCTGTTCTATGACAATAATGACACTCCACATTTTTGTATCTAGACTTGGACTTGCTTCTGCTGTTTTCTCTACCACCTTTCGGTTCTTTTTTCTGACTTCTCCCCCTATTTTCAGTGACAAGAACTTCAGATTGAGATGAAGAACCCTGTGCCTTCCTTCTCATCTCCTTATTCAAAACACCACCCTTAGCCGTTTCCAAAGAAACAACACCATTAGGAGCTGAACTCGTTATAGAAACCCAAAACGTCTCCCAAGACTCTGGTAAAGATAACAATAAAAATAATCCCAATAGCTCATCATCAAACTTGATACCCATTCCAGACATTTGATCAAGGAGCCCCTGAAATTCACTCAAGTGGTCCGAAATAGAAGTTCCCTCCTTATATTTCAAACTTATGAAACTATTCAGCAAGAATAATTTATTATTCCTTAATTTATAGGCGAACAAAGTCTGTATCTTATCCCACATAGTTTTTGCATTTGTCTCATTAGCAATATGATTATAAACATTATCTTCTAAATATTGCCTAACAAAACCACATACCTGTTGATGTTCAAACTCCCAGTCTTCCTTAGATTTATTATCTGGCTTTTTAGAACCCAAAATAGGAAGATGCATTTTCTTCACAAATAACAAATCTTTCATCTTGCCCTTCCACAAATGGTAATTAGTACCATTCAAGCATACCATATTTATATTCATATTTGCCTCCATCCTTCAAGCAAGTTAAATAACCCTTTAACCAAGAGCTCTGATGCCACTCTGATGGGGAATAAACGCAAAAACACAATAACAAGTAATACGCAGCGGATATAAAATTCCCCTAACTTGCAAGAACCCGTGAGGAGCAACAACAAATATATGACAGCAAATTAATCAAAACAAAGAGCGTAAAGAACACCAATATTTTAACGTGGAAAACCCCTCAATGCAAGGGTAAAAACCACGGGTCGTCCAGACCAAAGAAATAGCTCCACTATAATCAAATAAGGGTACAAGAGAGTCTCAAAAAAGATGCACAAAGTGTGCCTACAACCAGCCAAAATAACAAAGCACTAAAGCTTACAAATGAAAAGCAAGAAGAAGTAAAACATCCAAAAAACCTGCTACTGTGCGAGCACGATTTCTCTCCCTCTAGACGTCGTTTCGCCGATCCGACCGTTGAAAACGAAGCGCTGAATGTTGCGAACCTACTATCCAAATTACAGCCCGATTCAACGGTTAACGAATGCGCAATCGATGTTTTTCTGAGACTGATTTAACAAAATTGGGAATAGGGTTTACTCTTCTCTTTTCTCTTTTGGTGATTGCCTTTCCTCTCAAAATAGTCTTTCTCTTACAATCCTAATTAGACCACTCTTCACTTAAATAAGTGAGACATATCGACTACAATATTTGGGCTTTTCTCCACATAGGAAGGGAGCCCAATACCCAACAGATGAGATATCCATCTATGCTATAAACTATTGGTAGTTTACTAAAAAGCAACATAATTAATGCCAAACTAGATTTCAACCTGCGCAACGTCTTGAGATTTATTTTCAAAAAATTAGTAGACATTAAAAATTATATGATATATATAATTTATAAGTCTCTATTAATTAGAATTAATCATTTATAAGTCTCATTTTTCCTTTTGCTTCGTGAACTAACACTCTTATTAAACAAATCTTGTATTTTAGTAGCATAAATGCAATGAATATATTAAATCAATTTGTATTTACAATTTTATGTTACACAATTTTATTTGTAAATATCATCTCAAAATAATAATAGTTAATTAGATGTATGAATTATAAGAAAAGAAGTAGACAGTAAGGTGTTAGTCACGTCGCAAAAAGATAACTTGAAAAAATATTAAAAATGACATTAGCATATATAAAATTCACAAGACAACTAAAGAAATTAAAAAAATTGTTGAATGATTTGAATTAATAGTAGTAATTACTTCTTTTTCTACGATAATAGGCTATCTAAAAGGAAATTTTTTGAACTAAAACAAATGTATAACATAAGTGCAGCTTAAAAAAGACGTTAGTTAAATTCGATTATGAATATATGTGCATTTAGAATAGAATAATTTTGGAACCCGATAGAAACTTTGTTTTCATTGTATTAGTATGAAAAACAACATCACTCTTCAAGATAAGTACTTCCTCCGTCTCATTTTAAATATCTCATTTGAGATGTGTACAATTCTTTAGAAAATGATTAGTTGATTTGATTTCAATAATAAAATATTTCATTTACTCAAATGTTTTTATTAATTGCAGTTAGCGGAAAAATTTGATGAGTTCAAATATAATAAATAAGAGTATTAGTGGAAAAAAGTAATTAATGTAGTATTGGTATTGTAAAATGACAAATAATTTGAGACAAAAAGAAATGGCAAATGAGACATTTAAAATGAGATGGAGAAAATAATTGTTTTCTCGTAAACTTAACTTGTCATAATGGAATAACATTTACAAATTTATGACAAATCTAAAATATTTGGTTAAAACCTAATTTGTAGCCTCCATCTATTCATCTCCGGCTCACATGCCTCTTGTATTGGGTCTTTTTTGTTGAGTTATATGAGCCAAAATCAATAAATATAATATCACTTGTGATACAATTATAACGCAAAAGGAAATATTAAAACTTGATTTGGAGAACGTAAAGTTAAAAACATGGATTAAATGTTTCAAATTATCTTGTACACAAATGTGTTAATTGTTCCTTAATTACTGTGGGAACTTTAATTTTTCAAGAATTGTGTAAATTCCAACAATTATTCTGTTGATTTATTGCACTAAAAAATGCCTTGTAACAATGGATCTACTTTGAATGATGGAAATTAGGAACTATCAAGATGTTATGGTTTAAAAAAAGAAGAGCAAATGGCCTAATAAGAAGTGACTGAAAGGAGGAAAAATGTATGGTTTGTTGAATGAAACATCAATAATTGGCAAAAACACAAATTATATTTTTTGTATTAGTGATATTGTAAATGATAGATAACATAAAAAATATGTAACTAATATTAGGCATAAAATGGAACACGCATTTCCAGTGGCTAGCAATCCTATATGGAAGAAGAAGATGGCCATGAAGGAGAAAAATATACCAAAGTCAGTTATTCAAATGAATATAAACATCAGTTGCATTTCATCGAACACTAGAAAAGCAATTTTGTTATACTCAAATTGGAGAGGAAGTTAGCGTAAACAATGGTTCATGTGTCGAGATTGTAGTATCGTGTCTTCTTGAATCTTGGTTCAGCCAAAAAAAAGATAGATATTTGGACTTACATTTGAAATGATTACATAATAAATTCACATTTAATAATGATAAATAGATAATAGAGAAACGTTTATTGCATTATGAACTATTATTAATGTTTGTTTATTGTGGAATTATTTTTTTGTTGATGAAATGAAATGAAATTGTGTACTATATGAAGAATAGAAAGAGAAGAGATTCTAACTATGACAACTAAGCAATTAAATGAGGTGACATAAATAAAGTTATGTGGCGTAAAATGTGATTAGGTGTCAGATGAATGATTTCGGAGTCTATTTTAATATTTTATAATATCGAGGGCTAGCAATCCCCTGTTGAAGAAGAAGATGATCATGAAGGAGAAAAATATACCAAAGTCAGTTACTCTAATGAATATAAACATCAGTTGTATTTTATCAAACACCACAAATAATTTTGTTATATTCAAATTGGAGAGAAAGTTAGCGTAAACAACGGTTCATATCTCGAGGTTGTGGTATCGTGTCTTCTTGAATCTTGGTTCAACCAAGAAAAAATGATAGATATTTGGACTTACATTGGAAATAATTATAAAATAAATTCACATTTAATAAATGATAAATAGATAATAGAGAAACATTTATTGCATTATGAGTTATTATTTATGTTTGTTTATTGTTGATTTTTTGTTGTTGATGAAATGAAATTGTGTACTATATGAAGAATAGATCGAAAGAGATGAGATTCTAGCTATGACAACAAAACAAATAAATGAGGTGCCACAAAAAAGAATTATGTGGCATAAAATGTAATTAAGTGTTAGATACTTCGAGCTCACTCTAAAGAGAACAATCCTAAATGTCATGTCCTTTCCATAAATTCACACAATTGAAATTTTAATTAAATAAAAAACACAACCATTTGAAATTTCATTTTCAAATTAATTTTGTATCCTTAATGGTCATTAATTTCAAATCAATTTTTGTACGAATGTATTTGAATTTTGAAAATCTCATGTAAAATCCTTTAAATTACTTGGATTAATTTTTTGTATTTGCTTCATAGAACTTTCTTTTCATTTGCACCTCTCTTTTTTTGTTCAAATATGGTTAAAAAATTCTTCTGATTTTGCATATTGGTACACTCATTTGGTAAGTGTTTATGTCGTCTCTTTTTGTTCTTACATCTGGGTTTCAAAAATTTAACTCTATTATCAAGTTAACTAGATATGCACTAGACACCGGTAGAAGCAAATGGCTATACTTTTGTGATTTTGATTTTTTATCTTTCTTCTAATTTTTAGTTTATATTTGTTTCGTTTGTTTAGTTTGAGATTATTGTTGTTATAATCTTTTGTTCAATAGACAGCTCAAGAATATGGAATGAGACCAATTGTAGATATTCCAATTATCATATTATTCCAGAGTTGAGTTTGACATATTTGAGAAAGATTGAGGTTTGAAGTAGCTTTCAAATACTCATTTACATCACTTTATTAGTTTATTGTGTTTAGCATCAGTGTTATGTTAAAAGGGGAAGATGGATAAAATATATGAGGGTTATAGTTTGATTTATGATTTGAAAACATAAAAATAAAGTCCAAAAAGTAGGTTTATGATTATGTTACAATGAATTCAATTGTTTCACTCTTTTGGTAACGAATATTTGATTTACTTGCTCACTTTTTAAGTTTGTTTTTGTTACGTAGACTAAGTGTATTTGATTTTCTAACGTCATCGCCTTGCTCTCTTTTCGCAATGAATATTTTCCTTGAAAACTAGAGTCTTTCCATTAGATAATTTTCCTTGTTTTTAAATCTATTATCTATTCTATTACTATAAACTATTGAGTGTTTACAACCAAGCAAATATTTAATGCTTTACCCAATTAAAAAGTCATTTCTAGCACATCAATCCTATATATTACACATTATATTTTTTATAATATAACTTCAGAGTAACTACGTGATGAATTACTCTATTTAATAATTTAATATCAATGATTAATTTCACCAATCCAACCGTCAAATCAAAAGTTCTTATTAATTAGATCAACTTCACAAATTTTTATTAAATTTTAAAACTATTTAATGCTTCGTTAAACAATATCAAATGAACGTCTAATAAGCTTTTAAAAAATATAAGTAATATTGATGGCTAGATAACATAGTTAAGAATTTCAGATTTAGATAAAACTTTTTGTGCTTGATCATTGATATATTATGTCAATATTTAAATCCCAATTAATGCATTAACTATAATATTTAAATGAAATACTATAAGGTGACATTTGAAATTCAAAATAATATTAATACTTTGAATCAATATTAGCATTAATGTGGGGAAAAAATGACACCTAATTTTAGTTCAAATTGAAAATGGAACTTAGTTAGAATGCCTTTAGCCAAGGAAACTATCTTGGTGGGTGTATTAATTTGATGGGTTGGTCTGTATTTTGAGGTAGTATCTTGAACATTATGGTTGTATATAATGGGTGCCTATAATTAATATATATATATATATATATATATATATATATATATATATATATA
>JBBPBQ010000001.1:27109773-27193611 GCA_037974755.1 Cicer yamashitae | reverse complement strand
AAAAAAAAAAAAAAAAAAAAAAAAAAAAAAAAGGAATTTGTGTTTTGAATTATTGGGCTTGGCCCGTGTGAAGGGAAAAAAAAGGGATTTTGAAATCCCTAATAAAACAAAAAGGGAATAGGGTCGTGTAGAAAATAAGGAACAGAACCGCAGGAAGAAGGAAAAAGAAACAGAAGAAGGAAGCTGCATGAACAAGAAGGGAAAGAAAAAGAAAGAAAAAAGTTTTTCCAATGGTAATGGGGTTTGTACCAAACTTTCTTCGTTTGAGTAGATTTACCTATTATGAAAGTTGTTTTAGAATATCCACTTGGAAGGTTATTTGTTTGGTTTCCATCCTTTGGTGTTTGATTTTGTTGATTGATGTTCCCTAATGTTACTAAGAAGACTTTGGCGCACCCATTAATTATTATAGTGAAAGTTTTTACTGGACTAAGTTCGGTGGTTTTTATTCTCTCAATTTGAGGGAATTGTCCATGTTAAAAATTGTGTTTGTCTTATATTTAATTTTTTGTCAATTGTTATTGCTATGTGGAACTGTATATTTTGTTTGGCCATTTATTTGCACATGTGAGAGAAAAATATTTCGCATTATTGAAATAGTTATCTCTGGTTTTTCCCAACAAAGTGGTATTAGAGCTCGGTTGGTTTGGTTTGTGCATTTAAATGGAGCAGAAAAATAAAGATCCGAATATGATTAAAGTCAACACTTCTAATTACACACTTTGGAAGGCTCTCATAGAAGACATGTTATACACTAAAGATTTGTATGATCCTATTGAGGGTGACACTGCTAAACCCATAGATAAATCTGACCTGACTGGAAGAAGATGAATAGAAAGGCAGTGGTCTCGATCAGACAGTGGTTGGATCTAAGTGTATATCCACATGTTGAAACTGAAATAGATGCTAAAAAGACGTGGGAGAAATTAAAAGTGTTGTATGAACGAAAGAATGTGCAAAATAAAGTATTCTTGATTCAGAAGCTGGTGAATATGAAATACAAATATGAGGATTCAATGGCAGAGCATATGAGTATTTTTCAGAATACAGTGAATTAGTTGACAACGACAAATATTAAATTAGATGATGAGTTGCAAGTGTTGTTATTGTTGATTTCTTTGCCTGATAATAGGGAAGTCCTTGTTGTGACGTTGACCAATTCAGCTCCTAGTGGAAAGTTGAAAATGTCAACAATTAAAGAAAGCATCTTGAATGAAGAAGCTCGAAGAAAGGAACGTGGTTTGATTGGTTCTTCCTCAAAGTCAGAAGCACTAGTTACAGAGTCACGGGGGAGAAGTCAATCTAGACAATTCCATAGACGCAACACATGTGAAAGTCATAGTAAGTCAAGCAAGTCGAGTTCTAGAAAAGAAGTGATATGTTATAACTGCGGCAAAGCAGATCACATAAAAAGAAATTGCAGGTTCCTTAAGAAAGATCAATCAAGGGAAAGAGATGAAGATAAAGAGAAGAAAAATGATAATGATAAAACAACAATTGCATCTGTCAATAATGTCTACATTGCTTGTGATGATAATTCCATCAACCTTGCATGTCAGAATTCAACTTGGATTATTGATTAGGGTGCCTCATATCATGTTACTCCTAGGCGTGATTTCCTCTCATCTTACAGTGTTGGTGATTTTGGCACGGTAAAAATGGGAGATGAAGAGGTATGTAAAATTTTGGTATGAGAGATGTTTGGGTTGATACTGGGATTGGTTGCAAGCTTCAATTGAAGAATGTTAGACATGTTCTTGATATTCGTCTCAATTTGATTTAGGTGAAAGCCTTGGATGTTGAGGGTTATCACACTTACTTTGGTTGTGGTGGTGGTATATTTAAAATCACCAAAGGGTCGTCTCTAGTGGTTGCAAAGGAACAAAGTTCTACTTCTCTCTATAGGATGTCTATGAAGCTATGAAGGAAGAAGTGAATGCAATTGAAGATGCCTCTTCTGATTTATGTCATCTACGCCTTGGTCACTTGAGTGAGAAAGGACTCAAGATACTTACAAAGAAAATTTTTCTTCTTGTGGAAGGTACGTCTCTAAAAACTTGCACTCATTGTTTTGCTGGAAAACAACATAGAGTTTCTATTCATCATACTGGTTCTAATAGAAGGCAAAATATTATTGATTTTGTTCATACTGATGTTTGTATGAGGGATGGTAAATCTCTTGGTGGTGCATCGTATTTTGTTACTTTTATTGACGAACACTCTAGAAAAGTGGGGGTCTTTGCTTTGAAATGTGCTCTATTAGATAACGATGGTGAATATAGAGGTTCGTTCAAATAGTATTGTAGAGAACATGGTATCAGACTTGAGAAAACAATTCCAAAGACACCTCAACATAATGGTGTTGTAGAGAGAATGAATCGTACGATTAATGACATAATCAAGTGTATGATCTCTCATGCAAAATTATCGAAATCCTTTTGGGGTGAAGCAATGAAAACTACAGTGGATTTGATCAATCTTTCTCCATCTATTCCACTTGATGGTGATGTTCCAAATAGAATGTGGACATGGAAAGACGTCTCTTATCGTCATTTGAGAGTGTTTGGCTGCAGATGTTTTTTTCACGTTCCAAGAGATGAGAAGTCCAAGCTTGATAGTAAATCCAAATAGTGTGTGTCCGTCGGTTATGGTGGTGAAGAATTTGGTTATAGATTGTGAGATCCAATTTACACGAAAATCATCAGAAGCCGAGATGTGATATTTCTTGAAGACGAGACTATTGAAGATTTTGATAAAGTTGAGAGACATAAATCAAATTCCAAAAGTTACAGTGATGTTGCGCCTAATCCCCATACATAAACTTTTGTTGTTGGGGGAGATATACATGTAGATGATTAGAATGTAATTGATGATCATTTACCTCACCATGATGAGCAAGTTCCAGCTCAGCCATCGATTGAATTTGAGTTGAGAAGATCTACTAGAGAACGTCAACCTTGTCAAAGATATCCTCCACATGAGTATGTGATGATTGAAGGTGCAAACACGAGAAAATGGATGAATTGTGTTTGTCAAAGTTGATAACTTTTTGATAATTTATAAATAAATAAAAAACTAATTCGGTTTTGGTGACTTACTTGGAGTAGAAGCAATCAGATTCAGAGGCAACAAGCAATGAAAGCATAAATAATTTGACACATAGATTTATCCTGTTGACCGCTAACTTGGCTACATCCAGACCCCTCATTCAGAATGCTTTATTCCACTAATTCAAATACCTTGAAACACAAAGCACCTGACCCTCCAAGCATGTCTTCCCAAACAGCCTGACAACCCCAAACTTTTGAGGAACTAACCACCTTGACCCTACAAGCCAAGTCTTCTCCTAACAACCCAAGATTGAAGAAGGAACTAAACCACTATCGGGTTGGATACAAAAGATTAGAACTTTAAGTATTTGCTTATAACAAAGCTGGTAATAATAATAACTCTCACACACAAAAAAACACTTAGAGAATATTTCTCATTCGAACAAGTGTTTCTCTCTTTGAACACTAAGACTACTCTTTTTTGCTTTTCGATGATTTTCTTCTTCAGCCTTGAGTATCTATTTATAGTTAAAATTTGAGCTTCAATTTTGTCCTTGTTTAATTCTGAATTGTATCTTGTTCAAATTGATTTTGTTTGGATTGAGTTTGTAAATTCTTCAGATTGATTCTGTTCGTATTATGTTCAGATTGCGTTTGTAAATTTTTCAGATTGATTTTGTTCATATTTTTTTCTTCTTCAAATCTTGACCGTATCTTCTTTTCAACTTGGTCAAAGATTTTCTTCAATTATAAATATGAATAAAATGTTATTTTAGATTTTCATCAATTATAAATTTGAATAAAATCTTATTTTATATTTTCTTCAATTACATGAATCTTCTTTCATATTCTTTAAAGTCAAATATATTGTTTTCATAAAATACTTTTGTTATCATCAAAACTCTAAGTATAAAATCAACTTGGTTCCAACAATCTCCCCCTTTTTGATGATGACAAAATTTGTATTTTTTATAACAATTTTTATTTATATTTCTTTGACTCCCCCTAATTCTAAGTATCATTTTCTCTCCACTTTATCAAATATCTTTTTCCCCCTTTCCTCATCAGACAAAAAGACTTGAAACTGAAACTTGCTCTTTATTTTTTTCTTATTTTTTTCCTTTTTTTTATTTTATATTTTTTTCCTTTTTTTCGTTCTTTTTTTCCTTTTTAATTTTGTTCTTTTTTCTAAATAACATGAATATAACATATGACAAGAAAATATAAAAACTAATGTAAATCTAAACTACATTGAAATTATTACAACATGAGTCAAGTATGAAGGTAAGATTTAGGTTCTTCTTGATGAAGTCAAACCTATCTTCAGGTAGTGGTTTGGTGAATATGCATCCCATTGGTGTTCACTGTCTACAAACTGAATGTTTAATACCCCTTTTTTGAACAAAGTCCCTAATGAAGTGGTGTTTGATCTCTATGTGTTTAGCTCTAGAACGTAAGATAAAGTTTTTGGTTAGACAAATGGTTGAAGTGTTATCACAATAGATGATAATGTTGGTTTCTAGGATTTTGTAGTCTTCTAGTTGATGTTTCATCTAAAGTAGTTGAGAACTGCAGCCAGCTACTGAAATGTAATCAGCCTCTATTGTTAACATGACAATGGTGCTTTGTCTCTTACTTGACCAAAATATTAAGTTGTCACCTAGAAAGGTGTAGTTGCAACTATTGCTCTTTCTCTCAAATTTATCTCCAACAAAATCAGAATCAGAGTATCCACTCAGTTTGTACTTAGGAGATTTCTTGAAGAACAAGGTAAGGTTGGTAATGCCTTTTAGGTATCTAAGGATTCACTTAACAATAGTTAAATGTGATTCTCTAAAGTCAGCTTGAAATCTTGCACATACACATACACTAAGCATGACGTCAGGTCTCGAAGCGGTAAGGTAAACTAGGGATCATATCATTCCTCTATAGGTTTTTTTTTGTCAACTTTTTCGCCTGAATCGTCTTTTTCAAGTGAACAAGTAGGGTGCATTGGTGTAGCCATAGGTTTGCAATCACTCATCTTAAACTTCCTAAGAAGCTATTCCGTATATTTAGTTTGATGAATATATATACCTTTTAAACTTTGCTGAATTTGTATCCCTAAGAATAACTTAAGTTCTCCCATCATACTCATTTGAAATTCAAGCTGCATCAATTTAGAAAATTCTTGGCAAAAAGTTCCATTAGTAGATCCAAAAATAACGTCATTAACATAAATTTGAATAATAAGAATGTCATCTCCTATTAATTTTCTAAAAAGTCTATTATCTATTTATCCTCTTTCAAAGTTATTTTTAAGCAAGAAGTTACTAAGTCTATCATACCATGCTCTAGGTGCTTTGTTTAGACCGTACATATATTTCCTAAGTTTAAAAATATTATTTGAAAATTCAGAACTTTCAAAACACGGAGGTTGTATAACTTAGAATTCTTCACTTATATAACCAATTAGTAAAGCACTTTTAACATCCATTTGAAATAATGTAATGTTATTTGCAGCAAAAGAAAGTAGGATACGAATAGTTTCTAACCTGATCACTAGAGCAAATGTCTCACTGTAATCAATGCCTTCTTGCAGCCTTGTACTTAAAGTCTTGGCTTGTTTCTGACCACTTCACCTTTTTCATTTTGCTGGTTTCGGAAAACGTGCTTGGTTCCAATAATGTTCTTCTTTGGTCTAGGTGCTAGATCCCAAACATCATTCCTCTTAAATCCAATTAAGTCTTCTTACATTGCAAGAATCCGTCCATCATTTGCCAATGCTTCATCAATAGTGGCAGGCTCAATTGATGAAAGTGAGCCAAACAAAGTGCTATATTTTAATGATGATCTAACCCTCAAAGGATCACTTGCACTTTAAATGAGATAAGATGACTTGTAATTTCATCCAGATCTTCCTTCTGACTTATCTTGACTTTTTCTAACTTGATTAGATTAATCCTCTAAATTTTCTAGGTTGTTTGCATCTGGTTCCATTAAACCTGCAGTATCCTCAACTTGCTTTGACTTTTTAAGGTCAAGATGTTTGTCATATAACATAATATAAATCAGATAATTGAAGAATAAAATCAATACAGTCAAAACATCAGTTTTGTTTCTGGTGGCTTCTGCTTAGAGGGTCTGGATGAAGGGATTTGAATTCCCATCCAGTTGTGTAGTTTTCATGAATTTGATTGGAGTGTTCAAAGAAGTCTCTTGATTCTGATTGTTAATCTGACACTTCTGTTTCTGCTGATGTATCAGGTTCCTCTAATAATCTTGGAACTTATGGTAATTCTGATTCTTCTGGTAGTTCCAATTCTGTCGATATGTGTGATTTCTCTGCCAGTTTTGATTTTGTTGATATGTGTGATTTCTCTGCTAGTGTTGATTATATTGATACTCCATATATTTTTGATATATTATGGTTGTGATAGGTATTGTGTTGACCAAACCTTCTTCCACCAAAGTCAGTTGGCTTCTGTTTGTTAAGTCTTGGAACATAGACCATTTTCCCTTCATATATTGCAAGCATCCATTGACCAGGCACCATGACCGGTTTTTCAATTTGGTTACTTAGAACATCTGCAACATAAACCATTTTATCCTTTGGTACCCAAATCTGGTTGGGTCCTGGTTTGTTAGTTCTTAAAGGTTTCTTGTCTTTCCATGAGGTTAGCATAGGACAAGATATTTTAGTGTGACCTTTATTATAGCAAATAGTACATAAATCATTAGAGGGAACAATCTTTGGTTCAATTACTTTTTCTTGAAATCCTATTTATCTTTTACCATTCCTGATAACACTATAAATCATATATGAATATTTGCTTCTTTCCATACCATTATCAAGAAATTGTTGAAATACTTCTTCATGCTTATCAAAGTTACATGTGGTATTTTCAATTGATGTTGAACTATAATTACTTTTAAGAGTTAGATTTTCAGCCTTAATTTCAGCAATATCAGTTTTCAGATTTGCATTTTCAGTTTTAAGTTCAGCATTATTAGTTTTTATTGTTGCATTATCTATCTTAAGTTCATTAATATCAGTTTTCAGAGTTGCATTTTTTGTTTTAAATTGAGCACTTTGATTCTTTAAAACATTAACTTTTTCAGTTAGATTTGTATTTTCTTTCCTAAGTGTTTTTCTGTTTTAAAGACAATTTGTGATTCTTATTTAAAAAAATCATTTATAGCAGTAATCATACTTAGAGGATTCATCATAATCATACCATGTAGCCATCAGATTCTTCTTCTTGGGTCTAGAATCTTTCCTTTGATGTTTCCCTTTCTCCATATTTGGATATTCTAATCCGATATGTCCAGGTTCATTGCATCCATAACAAATGATGATTTTCTGTTCATATTTTTCATCATTTCCTCTACTGGATTGCCTGGAATATCTTTGGGGAAATTTCTTCTTTCTGTTGTGCCACATCTTATGAACTTTTTTGCATATAAATGCCAATTCCTCTTCCTCCGAGTCTCCATTCTGATCATTTAAATCATCATCCTTTGATTCTGTTGTTGCCTTCAGAACATTCTTCTGGTTGGATTTCAAAACCAAGGTTGGTTGCTTCTTCTAGGGCTCATGTGATCTGAGAGAGTTGATTAACTCTTCCAGCTTAAGAGTATTCAGATCCCTTGCTTATTGAATGACAGTGATCTTAGGTCTCCACTTGCTTGTCAGACTCCTTAGTATCTTCTTCACATGATCAGCAGTAGTATAACTCTTTTCAAGTATCTTTAATCTTGAGACTAGAGTTTGGAATCTGGAAAACATTGTTTCATGTCTTCATCTTCTTCCATCTTGAACAACTCATACTTTTTGACTAGGAGGTTGGCCTTTGGTTCTTGAACTTTTTTTCTTCCTTCATATGTTAGAATCAGACTATCATAAACACTTTTTGTTGTCTCCTTGTTGGTGCACTTGTCAAACTCCTTGAAGGTGATTGCATTTATCTTGAATGTTCTGGACTTGTGATGCATCTTGTACATCTTCTTTTGATCAACATTCATCTCATTTCTTGAAATTTCAATACCGTCCGTATTCTTTGGAGTAGTATAACCATCTTCCACAAAGTCCCAAAGTTCAGGATCTTGTGAAATAAAGAAACTTCTCAGCCTATCCTTCTAGTACTCAAAAAGTTCTTCATCAAACACAGGTGGTCTGTTGATGTTTCCTCCAACAGCGTCTTCACTGAATCCAGACATGTTAAACCTTTGGATCTTTCCTCAAACACTGTAAAGTGTTCAACCTTGAAACCGAGCTCTGATGCCAATTGAAGGTGCAAACACGAGAAAGGGGTTGAATTTTGTTTGCCAAAGATAATAACTTTTTGATAATTTATAAATAAATAAAAACTAGTTCGATTTTGGTGTTTGCCAAAGATTCAGAGGCAGCAAGCAATGGAAGCATAAATAATTTGACACGTAGATTTATCCTCGTTCACCACTAACTTGGCTACATCTTGTTCCCTTATTCAGAAACCTTTAATCCACTAATTCAAATACCTTGAATTACAAAGCACCTGACCATCCAAGCCAGTCTTCCCAAATAGCCCGACAACCCCAGAATTTTGAGGAACTAACCACCTTGACCCTACAAACCAAGTCTTCTCCTAATAGCTTGACAACCCCAAATTGAAGAAGGAACTTACCCACTATCAGGTTGGATACAAAAGATTAGAACTTTAAGTGTTTTCTTATAATAAAGCTGATAAAAACTTTAAGTGTTTGCTTTAAGTGTTTGCTTCACACAAAAAAAAAAAAACACTTAGAGAATATTTCTCATTCGAACAAGTGTTTCTCTCTTTGAACTCTAAGACCACTTTTTTCTACTTTTCGATGATTTTCTTCTTCAGCCTTGAGTATTTATTTATAGTTAAAATTTGGGTTTCAATTTAGTCCTTGTTTAATTCTAAATTGTATCTTGTTCAGATTGAGTTTGTAAATTCTTCAGATTGATAGTGTTCGTATTTTGTTCATAATGCGTTTGTAAATTCTTCAGATTGATTCTGTTCATATTTTGTTTTTCTTCAAATCTGATCAAATCTTCTTCAAATCTTGACCATATCTTCTTTTCAACTTGGTCAAAGATTTTCTTCAATTATAAATTTAAATCAAATTTTATTTTAGATTTTCTTCAATTACATGAATCTCCTTTCATATTCTTTGAAGTCAAATATATTGTTTTCATAAAATACTTTTGTTATCATCAAAACTCTAAGTAAAAAATCAATTTGGTTCCAATAATGATCACTGATAGTGGAGAGGCAGAGTACTACCAAGAGGCTATTACAAATTTTCATAAAGAAAAGTGGTTGAATGCCATGCAAGAAGAGATGAAACAAAAAGATTTGAAAATCCCTAATAAAAAAAAAGGGAATAATGTCGTGTAGAAAATAAGGAACAAAGCCACAGGAAGAAGGAAAAATAAAAAGAAGAAGGCGGCTACATGAACAAGAGGGGAAAGAAAAAGAAAGAAAGAAAAAATTCTAGTGGTGATAGGTTTATAGCAAACTTACTCCTTTTGGTTTACTATTTTAGTATGTTATTTCTACTCCTATATTTTAATATACAGTCTTAGTAGTTTTACCTTCTCTGAGAGTTGTTTTGGAATATCCACTTTTAGTGGAAGGTTATTTGTTATTTGTTTGGTTTCCACCCTTTGGTGATTGCTATTGTTGATTGATGTTTCCTAGTGTTACGAGAAATACTCTAGTGTACCCATTAATTATTATAGTGAAAGTTTTTACTGGACTAGGTCCCGTGGTTTTTATTCTCTCAATTTGAGGGAAGTTTTCCACGTTAAAAATTGTATTTTTCTCGTATTTAATTTGCTGTCAATTGTTATTGCTTTGTGGAATTGTATATTCTGTTTGGCCATTTATCTGCACGTGGAAGAAAAATATTTCACATTATTTAGATAGTTATCTATGACTTTTTCCAACAATATGGATATAAAATAACACAAGTTCAACACTAAAAATATAGATACTTATGTTTTTAGCTATTTCTTTTTCAATATAAGACATTGCCAATTGTCAAGTTCATGGATGTTTGAGGTCTATTAGGGAACTCATCTTCATTGCATCATATATTTGATGTCTATTGGCATTATTTCTTCTTTCCTATGATAGTGTAGAACACATTGTATATTGAATTTGTTTTAATAAGTTGTCCCCTTAAATTTTCATTACAAATGTGTTTTCCTTAGCTTTTGAGTTCATTGGTGTTCTTATATTAATCAAGTTCGATATTTAGTTAGAAAAGAGACTAGAAGATCACTTGCAAAGGCATGATTATGAAATTACCAATTTTTAAAGATGTACATTAATTTTTTATGTTTTGTTAAACACTTTCCACACCAAAAAATAAAATCAGTATTTTTCCATCTTGTTAATGTTTTTATTATGTTTTTTGTAATAACTTTAGTTTTTGGTATTTTTTCATCTTTATTTATGTTTTTTCTAATTATCATAGTACACATTTGATCTAAGAGCATGCACATATTCTCGGTAATTGCCATTAACAAAGTTGTTTTGGACATATACACTAAAACAAAAAATTATATACAAGTTGCAACTTATGCAATTTTATAAGAGAAATATTTTTCTTCCCCAAAATTTACCCTCGTCAAATGTCACAATATGATAATGTAGTTGTAACTATATAAGAGTTCATTAGCAATTTAGCATTTAGGCTTCGTTTTCTCAACATAATATGTTTGATAAATTTTCAAGTAAGAAGCAAAAACTTTGAAACCTTGAGAAAAGAATTGAAATTACAATATTGCAAGCACTAAACTCTTTCTTAATAAATATAGGACACTTTATCTTATAATAGAGTGAAGGAACAATATTATGAGGGAAACATTGCGACAAAACTTTTTTTTAGTGTCAGCCGCAAGTCCACGGTAAAAGGCAAAACACCAACACTAACACTACTTTTGCGTTGGAGATGAGCTCAGGCTAAAACTATGGAAGCTAAATACCAGCGTCGGTCAAAAGCCATCCACCGCTAAAGTAGCATCGTTTTGACCGACTAATTCTAATGTTATAAAGTCAAAACGAGAACATTTGATGCTAGGATCCTATCCACTGAAAGCCAACTAAAAAATAATATAGTGTCCACTATCAATTGGTAGTGGGAAGAAATGAACGGCGATACTTATCTCCTAGGTACTGGGTTTAATTTCCACGAAATGCAGAAACGCGCTAATTCCTAACTAGGTGGATGGGGGCAAGAAGATTGTGAGTAACAGTGCTGGTAACTGGAATATATAGTGTCGGTTCACCAATGCTACAGTCAACACGTGAAAAGTAAGCAAAACATCTAGTGTTAGCTAGGCCGACACTATAGTCAAAATTTGGACTGTCAACAAAGACCAAACCATGAATCACATCAATTATACGAAAACCAAATTAGCATAAAATGGTTCTTGTATTTACAAACAGTGTCAAATTATTGTACAACAAAAACCATGAATTAAACAATGTGCTAACCTCACCATGGTCGTTTGCCTAGTGGGGGATAAACATACTCAAGTCATTCCTGATAGCCTCAGGGCAAGTGAAATACCTTATAGTGGTTGTTGACTACTTCACCAAAATGGATTAAAGTTGAGCCTTTAGCTAAGATCACTGCCAACAACATACTTCGCTTCTTCAAGAAGAACATCTTGACAAGGTTCGATATATTCAAAGTAGTGATCACATACAATGGGACACAATTCATGGATAAACCTTTTCAATCTTTAATGAGCGACTTCAAACTAGCTCATAACTTTACCTCTATAGAACATCCCCAAACCAACAGGCAATCGGAGGCCTCAAACAAAGTCGTCCAATGAGGACTAAAAAGGACATTAGACGAAGCCAAGGGAAATTGGGCTAAAGCACTTCCACATGTATTATGGGCATACAAGAGAACTTCAGACAACGCTATAAGATAAAACCCTTTCCAACTAACGTATTG
Source organism: Cicer yamashitae (assembly GCA_037974755.1). Lineage (NCBI taxonomy): Eukaryota > Viridiplantae > Streptophyta > Magnoliopsida > Fabales > Fabaceae > Cicer > Cicer yamashitae. Next base: position 27,181,597 of record JBBPBQ010000001.1, on the reverse strand, counting down.
ATCTCAAGCAATGATACCAGTTGAAATTGGCGAACTCGGTCTGAGGACATCCCATCCACCTGTAAATATGCAAGAATACTTATGTTTTTGATAAAGACAAAGACCAAGTAAAGTGATCAAGTTGCAAGTTCAAAATGAAGTCAACAATCAAGTGAACAATTGTCAATATACTAGAAGACTTATAGTTTAAGGTACATGATGCAATCTAATATTGTTATATTTCAAATGCACATGATAACCTTCTACTTTAACATATGCAATAAAAATAATTTTCAAAGTGTCAAACTGCGTGAACAATGTTTGAAAATCATGTTTTTGACAAAAGTCAAGGTTGTATTTGACTACATATATGTGTAGCCGAATACAGATGAAGTCAGTAGCAAAAACTCCACATCTGTATTCGACTAAAGCATGTTGTAGCCGAATACAAACCCAAGTCAGTTGCAAAAAGTTCACATCTGTATTCGACTACAACATGATGTAGCCGAATACAAAACCAAGTTAGTGGCAAATTTCAGTTATCTATATTCGACTACATGGATCTGTATTCGAGCATAAGCACAAATCTTTTGAAAAATTTGAATGTTACAGAAGTGTATTCGACTACACTTAGGCTGTAGACAAATACAACTACGAAGCAATGCAATTTTTTAGTTCTGATTCAATCTGGATCATTGCATATGTTCATCAAACTTCTAGGAACGATTGCCATTGATATGAAGTGATGTCTTAGGAGTATAAATACCTACTAGTCTCAAGTAAAAAAAAAGAATCTTAGAACAACTTTGAACAACTCTCTGAAATATTTTGTGAAATATTACATTGTCATATAATTGAGAAAGGTTCTCTGTTGTACTTGAAATTATATTAGTCTGTTATCATTGTACAAGAAAGTGGTGTATTTTCTTCAAGTTATCATTATACCCTCTTGATTACAGTCAAAATCATTATTGTAAATTAACTAAGTTATTGTGTTGTTTCAAGAAAGTGGTGTATTTTCTTCAAGTAGTGTAAACTAAGATAATGATGTGCTATCTTAGGCAGATTATTAGGAGTTTGTAACTGAAGTCTTTGAGTTAGACTTGTACTTATTCTAACAATATTTGAAAATCTCTTATGGTGTGCAAGAGGACTGGACGTACCCTTGGTTGTAAGGGGAACCAAGATAAATTCTTTGTGTTCTTTATTTTTCTGCCATTTACATTTTACTATACTCTAATCATAGTCAGAAAAATAATCCACTAAGTCTATAAAAACCAGAAAATTTCTAAACACCCAATTCACCCCCTCTTAGGTGCGCCTCTGTACTAACAATTGGTATCAGAGCAGGTTTTGAAAATTTGCTCCTCGATCCTTATTCATGGCTTTCGCACAACTAATTTTTAGAGATGGTGGTAGTAGCAATCAACCACCTTGCTTTGTTGGAGAACATTATGATTTATGGCCCCTATGTTCCAAAGACAATCATCAACAATAAAGAGCAAATAAAGATAAAAGCCTCATGGACAGATGACGACGAAATGAAAGTGCTGTTTGACAAAAAGCCCAAAAACATGTTACAATCGGCACTTGGAATGGACGAGTTCTTCCGCGTGTCTCGTTGCAAAACTGCCAAAGAAATATGGGATACTCTTGAAGTAACCCATGAAGGAACAGTTGAGGTAAAACGTTCTAAACTTAATACTTTATCTCAAGAATATGAATTGTTTCGTATGCAGCCCGAAGAACCAATTCTGGACTTGCAGAAAAGATTTTCTCATCTGACCAACCACTTGACGGCGCTTGGCAAGATCTTCACTAATGATGAATTGAACCTTAAAGCTCTAAGATCATTAACAAGGGCGTGGCAACCTAAAGTAACGGCAATTTCTGAAAAGAAAAGCTTGTCAAAGATGCCTCTTTCTGCACTTTTCGGAAAACTCCAAGAACATGAGATTGAATTTGGAAGGCTAGAAAAGAATGAAATTCTAGAAAAGAAGCCAAAAAGCATTGCCTTGAAAACAGAGTCAAGAGAACAGATAGATGATGAGAACTTAGATGGAGATGAGAGCATCACCTTCCTAGTAAAGAAATTTGTTAAGTTCCTTCAAAACGATAAAACTTATAAGAAAAGGAAAACTTTCAGGAAGAAGGATGTCTCCACTACAAATCAAAACTTTACTTGTTTTAAGTGTAGCAAGCAAGGACACATAAAAACGGAGTGTCCAAATATTGTCAAGAAAAGTGCTCTCAAGAAGAAAGAATTCAAAAAGGCCTATATAGCATGAGAGGACAATGAAGTCAGTTCATCCTCAAATTCGGAAAGTGACAAATGTGCAAACGTTGCTTTAATGGCATCACACCTATCTGACGAAGAAGAAGAGGTTAGTAACAAAAATTCGTCTTAGAATAATGAGTGTAATGATGCTCAAAATGCAATAGAAGAAATACTTATGGAGTGTAAAATTATGTGCAAAACAGTGTAAACTCAAAAGAAATAGATTTCAATTCTTAAAGAGAAAATTGACACTATGGAAAAAGACTTTGAAAAGTTCACTACGCCAAAAATGACATTTTATAGCGCGTCTTTTACAGCGCTTATTAAATACAAGCGCTGTTGTATAAATTTTTTAAAAATAACGGAGGATACAACAGCGCTTTTTTGACAAGCGCTGTAAAAAAAAGCGCTGTTGTAGGGTCATATAGGGTCACATACGCTTGCACATAGCCTTTTACAGTGCTTTTTTATAAAGCGCTGTAAAATCAAGCGCTCTCACATAGCCTTTTACAGCGCTTTGTGAGCGCTGTAAACACAAGCGCTGTAAAATGTAGCGCTCCCACCTTATGTTACATAGCTTTTACAGCGCTTATTGTGTAAGCGCTGTAAAATCCTTGCGCTTTTTTATAATCAAATGACCTATTACAACGCTTTTTACACAAGCGCTGTAATAGGCTTGCCCTTTCACATTATTATAGGACCTATTAGAGCGCTTTCTGAACAAGCGCTGTAAAATCATTCGTTTTAAATAAAAAACGTTCACTTTAAGTAAATAAAAACAAATTTAAAACAAATTTAATACGTTGTCCAAACCCTACGAACTCTCATCGTCCCTCCCCTGCGAACCCTCCTGTGCGCCCATCTACAAATTGATTTACCTCTTCCTCCTTTAAAACAAATTGATCATCAACGTTCAGGTACTTTATTTTATTTCATTGTTGTTGTCACTAATTCAAACTGATAAATTGTTACATGATATATATGTTCTGTTTTGAAATCAATTAATCTTGGACCATTAATATTATAAGATATGTGTAATATTATCAATATATAGGTCATATATATCAGACTTGAAATCATGCTTATTGTGTAACTGCATTTATATATATAGGTCATATAAATGGACCGGAAATAGATGTCTGCCAATCGATTGACAAAAGAGTATGAAAATGGAGTGAAGGAGTTTATTGAGTTTGCAGTGATGAATGCAAAAGATCCAAATAGAGTCGTTTGTCCTTGTTTAAAATGTTGTTTTGGAAAACGCATTAGAGCAGATGAATTGGAAGGACATTTAGTATGGTATGGAATTGATCAAAGCTATACATGTTGGATAAGACATGGTGAGAAAATCAATGGAAACACTCACACAGATACATATGTTTCAACTGATTTCGACACAGATACATATGAGCCGGACCGAGTTGAGGAGATTGCAAAAGTAGTTGAAGAAGATCTTCGTGATTGTCCTAAAATGTTTGAGAGCTTGTTGAGTGATGCAGAGAAACCATTATATAATGGTTGTACTAAATTCACAAGACTTTCGGCGATACTAAAGTTGTACAACTTAAAAGCGAGTAATGGATGGTCTGATAAAAGCTTCACAGAATTACTAACACTCTTAAAAGATATGTTGGCAGAAGATAATGAACTTCCCAGTAGAACCTACGAGGCTAAACGAATTTTGTGCTCTATTGGTATGAGTTATGAAAGGATTCATGCGTGTCCTAATGATTGCATTTTATTTCGAAATGAATATGAATTACTAAAGGCATGTCCGAAATGCAATGTCTCTCGATATAAGAAGAAAGAATCTACTCCAGCAAAAGTCGTGTGGTATTTTCCGATAATACCAAGATTTAGGCGCATGTATCGCAGTGAAGTAGATTCAAAACACTTGACATGGCATGCAGATGAAAGAATTAGAGATGGAAAGTTTCGACACCCTGCAGATTCTCCGCAATGGGCAAAAATTGATCACGAGTATCCTGAATTCGGGATAGAGTCGAGAAATCTACGCCTTGCACTTTCTACTGATGGAATGAATCCACATGGTCTTCAAAGCATCTCACACAGCACGTGGCCTGTGATTTTGTTGATTTATAATCTACCTCCATGGTTATGTATGAAGCGTAAGTTTATGATGTTGTCTCTGTTAATTTCTGGACCCAAACAACTGGGGAATGATATCGACGTATACTTGGCTCCTTTAATTGAAGATTTAAAAATTATGTGGGAGACAGGTGTAGAAGTCTATGACGGGTATAAGAAAGAATGTTTCAATTTGAGGGCTATGTTGTTCGGCACAATTAATGATTTTCCAGCATATGGTAACTTATCAGGATATAGCATTAAAGATCAGTGTGCATGTCCTATTTGTGAAGAGAGTACAAATTTGATGCGGTTGAAACATTGTAAGAAGAATGTATTTCTTGGACATCGTAGATTTTTACCTTATAGTCATCAGTATCGTGGGTGGAGAAATGCATTCAATAGAAAATCAGAGGAAGATAGAGCTCCTGTAGCATCGACTGAATATCAAATACTTGAGAAAGTACAAGGTTTGACCAATAAATTTGGCAAACATTTTGCGGGAGAGCTGGTCAAAACTGGGTGGAAGAAAAAGTAAATTTTCTTTGAATTGCCATATTGGAAGTCATTGTATGTAAGACATTTTCTCGATGTGATGCATATTGAGAAAAATGTATTTGACAGTGTTATTGGTACGTTACTCAATGTACCAGGAAAGTCTAAGGATGGCATCAATGCAAGATTGGACTTGGTCGATATGGGGATAAGAAATGAATTGGGTCCCGTAAAGAAAGGAAATCGCACATATCTACCTCCAGCCGCTCATACTCTATCTAGAAAGGAAAAAAAAATTTTGTGTAAATTTCTACACGAAGTTAAAGTTCCAGAAGGATACTCTTCAAACATTAAAACTTTAGTTTGTATGAAAGACCTCAAGTTAAAAGGTTTGAAGACCCATGATGCTCACATTCTAATGGAGCATTTGCTACCAATAGGTATACGTTCAATTTTACCTGAAAAAGTTCGCCGAGCCATAACTAAATTATGTTTCTTCTTCAGGGAAATTTGTAGTAAAGTGATCGATCCTCAGAAATTACCGAGATTGCAGAGGGAAATTGTTGTTACTTTGTGTGAGCTTGAAATGTACTTCCCGCCCTCGTTTTTTGATATAATGGTTCACCTTACTGTTCATCTTGTTAAGGAGACACAACTTTGTGGGCCAGCTTATATGAGATGGATGTACCCGATAGAACGATATATGAAAATATTAAAAGGGTACGTAAAAAGTAGAAGTCGACCAGAAGGTTGTATTGCTGAACGGTACATTGTTGAAGAAGCTGCTGAATTTTGTACTGAATATCTGTCAAATGTTGAATCCATAGGGCTTCCCATGTCTCGTCATTCGGGAAGATTATCAGGAGAAGGGATAATTGGAAAGAGACTAATGACTATATCAAGGACATAATGGGAGCAGGCACAATTGTATGTTCTGCACAATGATGATGAGGTTCAGCCGTATGTTACAATACACATGGATCAATTATCTAGTTTGAACATGAATAGGAATCAAAATTGGATAACTCGAGAGCACAATCGAAGTTTCATAACATGGTTAAAAAATCACATAAAGTCTAAGTTTGATGTAGACCCCGGATCAATTTCACAGAGATTGAGGTGGCTAGCAAATGGTCCGAGTTTCCATGTATTTTCCTACACAGGTTATGTAATTAACGGCTACACATTTTATACCAAAGAACAAGATGATCAAACAACTATGCAAAATAGCGGAGTCACTCTCGTAGTTGAAGCGATGCATATCTCAAGTGCAAAAGACAAGAACCCAATATATGCAAATCTATCATATTTTGGGGTTATCGAGCGCATATGGGAGCTAGAATACACAATGTTTCGTGTTCCCATATTTGGTTGCAAGTGGGTCGATAATATTAATGGCGTTCGGATTGATGAGTCAAGGGTAGGATACAAAGATGAGCCTTTTATTTTAGCGTCGCAAGCTCAACAAGTGTTTTATGTCACTGATCCTGCTGATGATAAATGGTCCGTTGTCCTATCGACCAACAAAATAAGTGATGATAACAATAATGATGAAGATGTTGGTAATGATCTTTTCTTTGCAACATCACAACCACATGAAATTGGTTCAACTGATGATGGTTTATATCTTAGAGATGATCATGATGAGGGAATTTGGATTAATCCATCGTTTCATATCATTAATGGACAAACAAATGTGAATCCCACCAAGAAAAGAAGAAGGGCATCTTAATGTGTTTAATTTTTTAATCCATGTAATTTGAACTGAGTTCATGTGTAATCCATGTATTTGATCTGCCATAATTAATTGAGCATTTTGGTATTTAGCTTGAACTGTTAATTTGTAATTTTCTGCTTATAATGTATGTAATTGTATACTGAACTTGACCTCATCAGGGCTTATGATTTAACTAATTTGGAAGAAATGATTTAACTAATTTGGAAGAAACAGAGCTTATGTTCAAACAGAGCTTATGTAAATTATTACAAGCGTTGTAATAGGGTTTTAAAAAAATAAATGTAAGGAGGTCTTTTACAGCGCTTTCTACATAAGCACTGTAAAAGGTTCACACAACTTTTGGACTTTCATATATAAAACCCTATTACAGCGCTTATCTAAACAAGCGCTGTAATAGGGTTTTAAAAAGATAAATATAAGGAGGTCTTTTACAGCGCTTTCTACATAAGCGCTGTAAAAGGTTCACACAACCTTTGGACTTTCATATATAAACCCTATTACAGCGCTTCTCTAAATAAGCGCTGTAATACGGTTTTAAAAAATAAATTAAGGAGGTCTTTTACAGCACTTTTTCACAAGCGCTTTAAAAGGCTTATAAAAAAGCGCTGTAGTAGGCTTTTAAAAAATAAAATGATGAGACCTATTACACCGCTTTTTGGAAAAGCGCTGTAATAGGTCTTTATATATAACAGTAAACCTCATCAGCTTCATGTTCATTACGTAAATTTTTCAGTTTCCTTCTCCTTCTCCTTCTCATTGCGAACCCTACGAACCCTACGATCAGTTTCAATTTTCCTTGTTTCTTCCTCATTGCTTACTCTCATCCTACACCTACGATCGTCTGCGAACATCATAAACATCAAGTAATACCGTTTTCATCCTCGTTTTCGCGAAACCCGTAACCCTACGATCAGTTTTCATCCTCGTTTTCACGAAACCCGTAACCCTGCGCCATTCGTCTTTGAACCCGTAACCCTAAGCATTAAAAAGAGTTATTTCAGGTATTGTGTTTATTAGTTTTTTGTTTCACTAAAATGCATGTTAACTTATTTTGCTACGTACTTAGACTGAACTGCATGTTGATGTTGAACTGAACTGAACTGCATGTTGATGTTGAACTGCATTTTGTAGATAAATGGATACTAACAAGGAGTTAGATTGTCAAAATGAAGAAGTTGGCAACACTAAGACTTACGAAAATGAAGTCAAACGTGGTGCAACAATAATGCAAAATGTTATTAAAGCAAGAAGTACTGGGAAAAAATTTGAGGTAAATATAAAATATAATATTATAATTAAAATAAAATTAATATAATATTAACTTCAATTATATTATTATAAAATAATGATTAAAATAAATCTATCACCTAATATATATTTTATTTATTTTAAGTTATAATGAAACAAATCTAAAGTGTAAAAGGAGATTTTAGTTAAAATTATAAAGCTTAAATCTAAAGTTATTTTAATCATTATTTTATACTAATATAATTAATTTAATAATAATAGTTAAATAAAACAGAAGATTTTAGTGATTTTTTTAAAATAGAAAATGAAAATTAATTTAATGATAATAAATAAATAAAATAGAAGATTAATAAATTTTAAATTATTGAAGTGAAAATATTTTAAACATTACTTGGCATAACTTTATTATTAATAAAGATCAATTTGTATGTTATTTTATATTTAAGGAGATTTTTGAATATTGCAGGGATGAAATTCAAAAAAATATTTTTCAGGGACTAAAACTGAAAAATGTTATATTTACAGAGACCAAAAACTGTTTCCGTTTGTCGGTTAAAGTTTTTGTAACGTCCACTTAACGTTAAGGACCAAATATAAATCTTTTTTGATATTACAGGGATGTAAACCAAAAAAAAAATATTACGAGGATCAAAATCAAAAAAGGTTATATTTACAGGGACCAAAAACATATTTAAACCTTGATTATATTTAATTGCTGAATTTTTTCCAATGTTAACTTTAATTTCACATTTATTTAGATTCAAATAAAGTCTAATAAAGGGAATGATAAGAAGATTCCCAGAAATGAAACAGTCACATCGCCCGAAAAGGTTTGTAACATTTATTCTGTAAGGTTTGTCATTTTTTCTGATTCAATAAACTAACAATTTGATTAACCTCATTTTTTCAGATTCAATCTAATAAACCACCCGCACAGCAAGCCAGCTGCCGCACCACGACCGGATGTTCGTAGCAAAAATAAAGCCGGCAAACCTAAAAAATTGGAGGGTAATAAAACTGGCAAACTGCAAAAGCTGGAGGGTAATAAAGCGGCCAAAGTTGTTGCTGCTAAAAAACTGGATCGTGTAAAATCAGTTGCTGCTCCTGCTCCTAAAATAAGTCAGCCACGACTTGCTCCATATGGGTCGTGTCTTGACATACAGACAAAAAAAAATATGGGCAGCGACGATTCACGAATAATAAGCATGGATAAAGATCTATTCGGAGACGCGTATGAAGAATTTTTTGAAAAAGAGCACATATACGAACTTCTCGACCATAAGGAGCTGAGTGCTACTGTTATGAGCATTTACATGAGGTAAAAATTACTTTTCATCGCATTTATTTGTAATTAATTTTATTTATTGGTAATTAATCTAATTTGAAATTTTTATTGAAGGTTTTTGTATGAGAAGTTCGGGTGCGGGCGCAGATTGTCAAATAAATTTTCATTCTTGTCTCCGCATAAGATATCGATGCTTAAACACGATCCAGCGAATGTAAATAAATACGTTTTAGATATACTATTAGGAAATAAAGAGAAGGATAAGTTATTCCTTGCACCATATAATTCAGGGTACGTAATTATATATTCTATATTTATATATTTTTTATTTTATGAGATCTTAATTTATTATTTGTGTAAACTAAATTTTTGTTGTTGTAGGGCACATTGGGTGCTAATTGCAATCAATGCGACCTCTGAAGTTATATACTACCTAGATCCCATTCACGGCCATTACAACAATCGTCCCGAGATAAAGGCTTTGTTCGACACGTAAGTAATATTCATTTATTTTTTTACATTTATATATATATAAATAATGTGTTTGTTAATGCTATAATAATCACATTTATTTATTCGATAGTGCTTTACAAGTTTTTCGAGCTCAAAGAGGTGCGACAGTGTCGAAGCTAAAGTCAAATAACATCACATGGATTCCAATAAAGGTTTAAAATATATGCTTTTAAATTTCACTTACAATCAATGCACAATTAAATAATTATTGACTTATATGTTTTATTTTATAGTGCCCTCGTCAAACTAACAACATCGACTGTGGGTACTATGTATTGCGATTCATGAAGGAGATTGTTGATAAGAATCAAATTATAATCCCAGAAACGGTACGGTATTTTAATTATTTGATTTTCATATATAAACTATGTTTATATTTGATTCTAACTTATTTATGTTCAATTTTTATATCAGTACTTTGACAATTCCAGTCCATCGTATTCTGAAGAAGAACTAACAGAGATAAAGGAAGAGTGGTGTCAGTATGTGCTTGAAATGAATATTATTTGATTTGCTGGGAAATGGCAAGCTGCAAGGGACATGGTAGTTCTGTGCTGTTTGTGTATATACTAGGTTGTGAATATGAGTAGTTGTATGAAAATATAGTGAATATCTGATAGTTATATGAATAGGTAGTTGTGTGAATATGTAGTTATATGTAGCTGTTGTGAATATGTAATTATGAACTGATTGCATGTTGTGAATATTTGTGCATTTGAAAATATAGTGAATCTGTTGTTGTGTTGTTCTGAGTTGTTTTAGTACTGATTGCATGTTTGAATATTTGTGAAAGGTGCATAACAAATCATCTATATTATTGCAACTATTACAGCGCTTCCTTGAAGAAGCGCTGTAATAGGGTCATAATAGTGCATAATATTCAACTATATAAGTGCACCTTTTACAGCGCTTTTGTGAATAAGCGCTGTAAAAGGTGCATAACAAGCGCGCAATTTGTCTACCTTTTACAGAGCTTTTTTCTTAAACAAAAGCGCTGTTGTATCCTTTTACAGCGCTGCTAACTACAGCGCTTTTTTTTTTGAAAAGGCGCTGTAAATGGCTTAAAAAAAGCGCTGTAATATGCGTTTTTTCGCGTAGTAGTTAAAACAGAATTCTACATCTAATAAATGTGATTCTCTTTCTTTTAAAGTTGTCCAACTAAATAGAGTCATTGAAACATATGAAAAGGGACAAGTTGGATTAGAAAATATTCTTAATATGCAAAGATATACCAATGACAAGAGTGGTCTTGGTTATTGAAAGTTTGATAAACCAAGTATTAGTAAAACCATCTTTTTTAAGGCAAGTGATCAAGTATTAGTAAAACCAAGTTATAGCTGTTCAAAATAATCATCATTGTTCTAGGAAGAATGTTGTTCAAAAGAAAACTCTTATGCCTAAATATAGGATTAAAAATATTCCGACATGTTTTTATTGTGGTCTAAATGGCCACACACCTAATGCCTGTCATTTTAGAAAATTTGGTGTTCCAAATGGGCATTATGTGTGGGTCAAGAAATGTACTAATACTCAAGGACCCAAAGCACTTTGGGTACCTAACAAATTATGATCTTGTTTTGGAGGAATGCATACAAAGTACCTCTAATATGTGGTACTTGGATAACAGATGTTCAAAACACATGACCGGTGACAAAACAAAATTTTCAGCACTTACTCTTGAATCAAAAAGCTATGTGGTCTATGGAGATAACAACAAGGGTAAAGTTTTGGGCATTGGAAAGGTTGGTGCATCCCCATCTCTCTCAATTGAAGATGTTCTATATGTTGAAGGATTAAAGCACAATCTTATTAACATTAGACAGCTTTGTGACAAGGGTTACAAAATAGCATTCAACAAAGGTATCAAATAAAATCTAGTTTGTTGGTAAGCATTTTAAAAATATTCTTATAATTAATCTTGATGATTTTTCCTTGAGAAGGAAATGTCTTATGGTAAGTGACAACAATTATGCATGGCTATGGCATAAAAGATTTGCACATACCATATGGATCATTTAAACAAGTTAGTCAAGCATGAACTTGTTGTAGCCTTACCAAAGATGAAATTAATTAAGGACAGATTATGTGATGCTTGTCAAAAGGGTAATAAAACTAAGGTTTCCTTCAAACCCAAGATTATTGTATCAACTTCAAGACCACTTCAATTGATACATATGGACTTGTTGAAGGATTAAAGCACAATCTTATTAACATTAGACAGCTTTGTGACAAGGGTTACAAAATAACATTCAACAAAGATGAATGTAGTATCTGAAATGAGGTATCAAATAAAATCTAGTTTGTTGGTAAGCGTTTTAAAAATATTCTTATAATTAATCTTGATGATTTTTCCTTGAGAAGGAAATGTCTTATGGTAAGTGACAACAATTATGCATGGCTATGGCATAAAAGATTTGCACATACCATATGGATCATTTAAACAAGTTAGTCAAGCATGAACTTGTTGTAGCCTTACCAAAGATGAAATTAATTAAGGACAGATTATGTGATGCTTGTCAAAAGGGTAATAAAACTAAGGTTTCCTTCAAACCCAAGATTATTGTATCAACTTCAAGACCACTTCAATTGATACATATGGACTTGTTTGGTTCATCAAGAACAAAAAGTCTTGGTGGAAATTCATATGGACTAGTAATTGTTGATGATTTCTCAAGGTTCACTTGGACCTTATTTTTGGCAAATAAAAACGATGTTTTTAAAGTATTTAAAAATTAATCCAAACTAGTCCAAAATGAACAAGCAACCAAAATTGTATCAATAAGAAGTGATCATCGAGGAGAATTTCAAAATGCTTCTTTTGTATAGTATTGTGAAGAAAATGGAATCTTCCATAACTTTTCTGCACCAAGAACACCTCCACAAAATGGAGTTTTTGAGAGAAAGAATAGATTATTGGTATAGCTTGCAAGGACCATGCTAAGCGACTCAAGTTTACCAAAATACTTTTGGGCAGATGCTGTAAGTACAGATTGTTATGTATCCAACGGAGTAATAATTCGACAAATCCTAAAGAAGACTCCATATGAACTCTATAAAGGTAGAAAGCCAAACATCTCTCACTTTCACATATTTGGGTGTAAATGCTTTGTGCTGAATAATAGTAAGGAGAATCTTGAAAAATTCGATGAGAAAACTGATGAAGGTATCTTTATTGGTTATTCCTTATCTAGTAAAGCTTTTAGAATTTTTAATAAAAGAACTTTGTTAGTAGAAGAATCTATGCATGTATCATTTGATGAATCTAACCCCTTGAAAGAGGATAAAAATGTCTCTTGTGATGATGGTGATTTTCTAAGTGATGATATAAGCAAAGACAATCAAGTTGATCAATCAATTCAAAATAATGAAGTCAGTATTGAGCGGCAAGATCAACATAATGATCTCCTTCAAGAATGGAGAACTCATCGAGATCACCCCATTGACAACATTATAGGTGATATCAATAAAGGAGTTACTACAAGGCTCAAACTCCAAGATGCTTGTTTGAATATGGCATTTGTCTCTCAATTAGAACCTTCTAAGGTAGGTGAAGCACTTAAGGACGATCAATGGATACTTGCCATGCAAGAAGAACTAAACTAGTTTGAAAGAAACAAAGTGTGGGAACTTATTCCAAATCCTGACAATAAACACATCATTGGTACCAAAATAAGGATGAATCTGATCAAGTAAGAAATAGTCAAGATAAGTCAAAAGAAAGATCTGGATGGAAGTACCAGTCATCTCATCCTGAAACTCTAACCATTGGAAGTACAAGTGATCCTTTGAGGACCAGATCATCACTTAAAGATACCAGTTTGTTTGGCTTACTCTCATCAATTGAGCCTACCTCTATTGATGAAGCATTGGCAGATGATGGATGGATTCTTGCAATGCAAGAAGAGTTAAATGAATTTGAGAGGAATGATGTTTGGGATCTTGTACCTAGACTAGAGAAGAACATTATTGGAACCAAGTGGGTTTTCAGAAACAAGCTAAATGAAAAAGGTGAAGTAGTTAGAAATAAGGCAATACTTGTCGCACAAGGCTACAATCAACAAGAGGGCACTGATTACACTGAGACATTTTCTCAAGTGGCCAGGTTAGAAGCTATTCGTATCCTACTTTCTTTTGCTGCAAATAATAACATTACATTATTTCAAATGGATGTTAAAAGTGCTTTTCTAAATGGTTATATAAGTGAAGAAGTCTATGTTAAACAACCCCTAGGTTTTGAAAGTTCTGAATTTCCAAATCATGTTTTTAAACTTAGGAAATCTCTTTATGGTCTAAAACAGGCACCTAGGGGATGGTATGATAGACTTAGTAACTTCTTGCTTAAAAATAACTTTGAAAGAGGACAAGTAGATAATACACTTTTTAGAAAATCAATAGGAGATAACATTCTTATTATTCAAATTTTTGTTGATGACATTATTTTTGGATCTACTAATGGCACTCTTTGTCAAGAATTTTCTAAATTGATGCAGCTTGAATTTCAAATGAGTATGATGGGAGAACTTACGTTCTTCTTAGGGATACAAATTCAGCAAAGTCAAAAAGCTATATACATTTATCAAACTAAATATACAAAAGAGCTTCTTAGAAAGTTTAAGATCGGTGATTGCAAACCTATGGCTACACCAATGCACCCTACTTGTTCACTTGAAAAAAGATGATTCAGGAGAAAAAGTTGACCAAAAAACCTATAGAGCAATGATAGGATCCCAACTTTACCTTACCGCTTCCAAACCTGACATCATGTTTAGTGTATGTGTGTGTGCAAGATTTCAAGCTGATCCTAGGGAATCACATTTAACTGCTGTTAAGAGAATCCTTAGATACCTAAAAGGCACTACCAACATTAGCTTGTTCTACAAGAAATCTCCTAAGTACAAACTTAGTGGATATTGTGATTCTGATTATGCTGGAGATAAACTTGAGAGAAAGAGCACTAGTGGAAACTGCACATTTTTAGGTAACACCTTAATATCTTGGTCAAGTAAGAGACATAACACCATTGCAATGTCAACAGTAGAGGCTGAGTACATTACAACAGTTGGCTGCAATTCTCAACTACTTTGGATTAAGCATCAACGTGAAGACTACAAAATCCTAGAATCCAACATTCTCATCTATTGCGATAACACTTATGCCATTTGTATAACCAAAAACCCTATCTTATTTCTAGAGCTAAACACATAGAGATCAAACACCACTTCATTAGGGACTTTGTTCAAAAAGGGGTACTACACATTCAATTTTGTAGACACTGAACACCAATGGGCTAACATATTCACCAAACTACTACCTAAAGATAGATTTGACTTCATCAACAAAAATCTAAACCTTACCTTCATACCTGACTAATGTTGTGATGACTTTAAAGTAGTTTATTATAATCATGTTATTCAAAAAAAAAAAAAGAAAAAAAAGAAAATCGAAAGAAAAAAAAAAGAGAAAAACGAAAAAAAAATACATAGTTTCACTTTTAAGTCTTTTTGTCTTATGACAAAAGGGGGAGAAAGATATTTGATAAAATGGAGAGAAAATGATACTTAGACTTTGGGGGAGCTCTAAGTTAGGGGGAGTCAAAGAAATATAAAGAAAAGTTGTTATCAAAAATACAAGTTTTGTCATCATCAAAAAAGGGGAGATTGTTGGAACCAAGTTGGTTTTACATTTAGAGTTTTGATGTTAACAAAAGTATTTTATGAGAACAATATATTTGACTTTAAATAATATGAAAGAAGATTCATGTTTGAGAAGAAAATCTAAAATAAGATTTGATTCAAATTTATAATTGAAGAAAATCTAAAATAAAGATTTGATTCATATTTATAATTGAAAAAAATCTTTGACCAAGTTGAAAAGAAGATATGGTCAACATTTGAAGAATATTTGAAGAAGATTTGATCAACATTTGAAGATGATTTGATCAACATTTATCTACAACAAAATATGAATAGAATCAATCTAAAGAATTTACAAACGCAATCTGACCAAATACGAACAAAATCAATCTAAACAAAATAGAAATAGAATCAATTTGAAGAATTTACAAACACAATCTGAACAAAATACAATTCAGAATTACACAAGGACTAAATTGAAGTCCAAATTTTTACTATAAATAGAAACTCAAGGATGAAGGAGAAAAGCATCGAAAAGCAGAAAAGAATAAAAGAACGATCAAGCTCAAAGTTCTCAATTCATCTTAGAGTTCAAAGAGAGAAACACTTGTTCAGGTTATAAATATTTTCTGAGTGTTCTTTTCTTAGAGTGTGAAAGTTATTATTATCATCAGCTTTTTAGAAGCAACTACTCAAGTTTCAATCTTTTGTATTCAAACCGATAGTGGTTTAGTTCCTTCTTCAATCTGGGGTTGTCAGGTTGTTAGGAGAAGACTTGGCTTGTGGGGTCAAGGTGCTTAATTAGTTCTTCAAAAGTCTGGGGTTGTCGAGCTGTTTGAGAAGACTAGATTGGAGGGTCAGGTGTTTTGTAATTCAAGGTATTTGAATTAGTGGATTAAAGCCTTCTGAATAAGGGCACTAGATATAGCCAAGTTAGTGGTGAACCAGGATAAATATACGTGTCAAATTATTTATGTCTTCATTGCTTGCTGCCGCTGAATCCGATTGCTTCTACTCCAAGTAAGTTACCAAAACCAAACTGGTTTTTTTAATTATTTATAAATTATCCAAAAGCTGTCAACTTTGGCAAATACAATTCAACCCCCCCTTCTCGTGTTTGCACATTCACAAGTGCCCTCGGCACCAAATCTTAACATAATTAGAGTGCAAAGATAATCATTCATCCCAACGGTATTTGCATTTTCTTCGGCATGAGATAGTTAGTTAGAACCTCGTTGTTCACAATCATCATGTAATCCATTTCCTCCATGTTGATGGAAACACTACGGTTCAACAATTGAATTTGAGCAATGTAATTCTCAAAGGAATCATTACTCAGCGATAACATATTCTTGATCAACTTTGCCTTCTCTTCTTGTTAGCTTCCAACAAAGTGATTTTTTAAGTAGCCTCAATATGAAGAGGACAAACTTTGTTCAAATTCTTTTCTGATTCTACCATTGTCTATGACAAGATCCGCTTAGCGTCATCAAGAACTTCCTTCTCCTTTTCCACTTCGGCCAACTTGGACAACAATTCTTCTTTTTCCTTCTCCAGAGAAGCAAGATTTTCTTCAACTATCCTCAATTTTTCATTAGCATTGAAAACAAGTTTCTTGGCATGATTGAACTTGTCTCTCAAATCAATGACAGTGTTCTCATCATCAATCTTCTAGTCTTCAATTCTGCAACCCGTGAACGAAGCGTCTCAACTTGAAAGAAAAATCTTGATCCACAATTATCATAGAGGCGCATACAACAAAGACCTTGCTTAAATGTGACAAAATCATAGAAAGAATAGCTTGACAACCCATGACACTGACGTCAACAAAGCTGGCAGCACCAGAATCACGAACCATCGCCCGAAGTTCAGTATGGTCGATTGGGATTTTAGATGAAATTGCACTTGAAAATAATTGACAGTCTCCACCTGCCGTAACTTCTTTGTTTCTTTGAAGAGTCAACGTCATATGAATCCAGATGCCCATTGTTTTTGCCTTTTTTTCAAGTAGGACCTTCAAGGTCAACAAAGGTCAGAGTTTTGTGAACCGTAGTTGGAGAAAAAAGGAGTTGAGGGAGTCAACATGAGATAGCGGCAAGTGATCTAGAAAGCCAAGATACATGTCCAATAGTTTGGATGGAGCTGCAATGGGGCAAGGCTTAGGTGCTCCATGATCTCCATCTTGAATGTATTAAATGGGAGACGAAGTCCCATATGTTTGAGTACAGTTTCGTACATGGTTATCAAACAATTATTGGGGTCACTACAAATCCTCTTGGTCTACTCCAGCCTTCGAGTAGACCAATCTTGACATAATCTGACTTTCCTAAAAGCTTCTGAAGTATCTAAGCCTCTTAAGAAAATATGGGAATGGCCTTGAGGATTTCGTTAGTGATCCAATTTATTTCTTGGAAATCTGGGGGGGAAACTTGGATGTTTGAAGTCGATATCTCATCATCTGTTATTTCAAACCCTGTTCAAACCAAAGGGAGGAAAGTGAGTTAGAAATTCCAATCACACCTTTCCACCGCTTTAGTGAAAAAAGGAATGAAAAGTAGACGAAAAGATGACCAAAAAGGGAAGGGATATCCTAAAAGTTAATGGGAAAAAAACCAAATTCAAGAGAAAGGTGACCTAGAGCCACCATTTATGGCTAAAATGGTGAATTATGGAATAATACCCCAATGAGCATGACCGTACATGGTGGTGCAAAAAAGAAAAATAGGGAACACAAAAACAAGAGTCACATTACAAATGATAGAAGAAAGTACTAACTTGATAGTTGAGAAGATGAATCACCTGGAGAGAAAAGGCAAAAAGAAGTATTTTGGTCATAGAGAAAAATATTTAGAGGGAAAAAGATGAAGAAGAAGAGGAAAGGAAGAATTTTATGGAGTCTTATTCCTATTTATAACCACTTGTTTCAAGGGCGCAAACCAAAGGAGGCTTTTTTTTTTTGTTCTACCATAAAAAAAATTTAAATTACCATACATTAGTAATTAAAAAACAAATTTACCACTTTTTTAAATTCTCAATTTTATAAAGTGAGAAATCGGTCTCTCAAGCTCCAACTTTTCAAGATTTTGTTTTTTTTTGTTTTTGTTAAAAAAGAATGAAGGGAAAACGGTCCCCCACATACCGACTTCTCAATATAACTTTTTTTTTTTTAATTATAAAATTTGTTTTATTATTTATAAAATCTTTTTTATTAGTAGTGCTATTTAGTAGACACATACATCTGGGATTTAATCAATTAATAATGATATATCCACTGAGAAAGTGGGTAGGTATAATTAATAAATGTGAAATAATGCAACACATTATTTTTTGTTAAAGTCTTTCATAATAATAAATATATATTTTATTATTCAATAATTATTATTTTAATTAAATAATTAATTTAAGTTTCATTAATTCTTAATTTAAGTAATTATTATTTAAATTAAATATATAATTAAATACAATGTTAATTTTTTTTATAATAATTATCTAATTAAGTTTTACTTTTTATAATTATTAAAAAATTTAAATAAAATGGAGTCCATAAAAATAACAAAATTTAATTAAATATTATAATGAAACCTACAAATACAAAATGAGTGAAAAAAAAATAAACACAAATTTTATTACAATATTTTTATTACATTAATCTTCTATATGGTGTTCAATCTCACATCGTGGTGGTCGACGAATACGACGTGGACGATGTGGAGGTGGGTTTTCTTCGTCAACTGGGGCATGTGTCTCCTGTACATTTTCATTTAATAGGTCGACATGCATCAAAGAAGTAGGATCTACTTGATTTGGGAATGATGGAACACCAAATGAGTACATGTTATTAATATAACGAGCAGCCGACTCAGGCGTACCTAGGTCTGCACCAAATAAGTTATTCCCAAAATCTTGGTCGCTTGAATGCAGAGATTGTCGATGATCATATTATTGAGTTAACGTGAATTAAAATGATTGTCTTGGGGGTTCAAATTGTTGTTGTGTTGGGGTGAAAGAAAATGAATGGCGATGTGGTTCTGGCGCTTCATTTTCAATAGCAACAGGGGGAGTCGGTGGGTGAGGTTTATTACGCCTTTGTCGTTGTGATGGTTGAGTTGGCTCTTTTGCAACACCACATTGTGGGTCCCATAGTAGGTGCGGAGCTGATAGGTACAGATCGGAGTTGTGCCTAAACCACATCATATACTCCTCTGTTGGCATTGGGTATCCATGTATCGGTTGGCCGGTAAGGCAACGACTTCGACGTTCGTTCCAAAATTGAATACATGTATACATTGCAAGTATGTGTCTTCCAAGTATTGGGTGTCCATGTATGTGTCTTCCAAGTATACATTACAATGTATCTTTGACGATTACAAGAAATAGTTCCCAGCAATTGCTCTTCAATCATATTGGCCAGAATACAATTGAATAGAATTGTGTCACAATAGAATTGTGTCACAATCCAACCATGAGAAGAGATCCAAAAGGTCGTCCACAGTCTACTCGCATGCATACTGAAATGGATCAACGGGAGAAACATACACACCCCAAGCGACGTGATTTCTGTCAGAACGAGGGACATAGCAAGAATAAATGTCTTTATCGTACTGATGCTTCCGATGGAAATTAGTTCATTGTAATAAAATTAGTTCATTTTGTATTTGTATTATTAATTATAATATTTAATTAAATTTTGTTATTTTTATGGACTCCGTTTTATTTAAGTTTTTAATAATTATAAAAAAATAAAATTACTTAATTAAAATTAACATTGTATTTATTTATTTAATTAAAATAATAATTATTGATTAATAAAATGTATATTTATTATTATGAAAGATGTTAACAAAAAATAATGTGTTGCATTATTTAACATTTATAAATTATAACTACCCACTTTCTTAGTGGTATGTCATTATTAATTGATCAAACCCCCTATGTATGTGCCTACTAAATAGCACTACTAATGAAAAATATTTTATAAATAATAAAACAAATTTTATAATTAAAAAAAAAATTACATTGAGAAGTATATGGGGGACCGATTTCTCTTCATTCTTTTTTTACAAAAAAAAAAAAAAAAAAAAAAAGACAAAATCTTGAGAAGTTGGCGTTTGAGAGACCGATTTCTCACTTGGTAAAATTGAGAATTTAAAAAAGGTAGTACTTTGGTATTTAATTACTAATGAATGGTAATTTGGTACTTTTTTTTTTATAGTAGAACAAAGAAAAGCCACCAAAGGAACCTTGATCTAACAAATGGAAAATTCTCAAATGGCGTGACCTAAGAGACGAAAAGACACCTAAGGTTATCAATTATCCCTTAGGTTCGCCACATGCCATTTTGGTTGTCACGTCAGTAATTAAGCATGAAACACCTATTTCCATCAACGAAGTTACCTTTCATAATCCGGACTACAACAATGAAGACCACTTTTTATTCGAAGTCAACAAGAAAATAGTATAACCATCTAAAGTCATCCAAAAGGCAAAATGATCAGAACTCAAGTCGACCATTGTCTTTGATATATAATAATCTTAGGGCCAATTCTTCCGAGTCAGACTCATGATATCTCAGTCCAAGCTTAACAGAGAAATAGGCCACTTTAGGTTGACCTGATCCGATCAATGATGTCACAAAAGTTTCTCGAAATTAGGGCATACTCCTCCCACGAAGGAATCTAAAGTCACCATCTACAGTAACTCACCTGGACCTTCAATCATATTCGTTAAATGGTTGAGAAGGAAAACTAGTGATGATAGACCACGATAGCTCACTATGTGTTCGCATCTTGAGCCACGTGATGGTAATCCAACTGTGTTTATGGCCACCAGATGGCAATTACCATTTGATAGTTAGAAAAACATGTGTCTTACATCAGAGGGTGATTCGAGAATCATGAATCTCCTCTCCGATGATCATAATGGAAATATTCTAGAAACCCTAAAAGAATCCAGTATATAATAAGGACACTTGAGGTCATAAAGGTATACTAAAATTTCAACCTTAAAAAAATCTCACTCTCTAACAAATACTTACTTTATTGTCGAAGTCTGTGCAGGTACACCACCCTTGACGAAGAGCTAGGACCGGAGGCTGTCATCTTTGCTCTACTGTCACGACCCGAAAACTATACGCCGTGATCGGCGCACAAGCTATACTCCTAGCCTGGCAAGCCTATCAACTAACTTAACCTTTTAAACTACTAAATTGTTCTCAATAATCATTTCAAAAAAAATATATATATAAATTTTCTCGAAATTTCGACAGAGTACCCTCTGTAACTTCAACGTTTCCAAATTTACAAAATCCCTGTTTATACTTCAAATTCAGCCAAATCATATTTCAAAGACCATAATCTAATTGTTTAGTACATTTCTCAAAAGACTATCTAAACTCCAATAGCTGGAAAATACATTGTGACTCAACAGACTTTACCAAAAAATGGTCCTCGATCAAAGAGGCCTACCAAAACAAAATACGATCGAGACTTGAGCCTACTATCACCTTGCTACTCGGCTGTCTGTGGATCTGAAAAAAAAATAAACAACATGAAGGAGTAAGTCACAAAGACTTAGTGAGGAGACAAAAATCACCATCAACTAGAAGGGAAACACAAAAAGGCACGAATAACTGTTTTACAACCTTGAGATGATTATGTTATTCACGTAATAAAATCATCTAAATTTATAATTTAACCGTTCGGATAAAAATATTAAAATCCAATTAATAGTGAAGTGAAATCAAAATGAATAACATTAAAATCATCATAGAAAATCAAACAAGCAAAAATACTAATTATTGAGAACCAAGAGGCGACTTCATCTTATTGATAGCCCTTTCCTCCTAAGGGTGGCCTTTCCCTTAGGGGTGGCTCCATCTAACGGATAGCCCTCTCCTCTCAATCCCGCAACACATCATCACACATCAATTAGGGAGCTTACATCTCGTTGATAGCCCTCTCCTCCTACGGATGACATTTCTCATAGGGGCAGCTCCATCTAACAGGTAACTCTCCCTAATCAAAACGATGTAACTAGGTGCGCCCAACGCCGTTAACGATTTTATAATTATAACAACGACTTCAAAAAAAAGCTTAAAAATCATTTCTCATTTCATCGTAATTGGTGGAAAACATATTCGATCGCATAACAATTTAATATTTAAATACTTTTAACTCATACGTAAATCAAACTAATAACATATTATATAACAAAGACCATTAAAATAAATAAATGACAAAAACAAGATAAATTTCAAAGGTTGTGATTCCAAAATTTTTAAATAAATACTAATTACAGCACTATAAAAATAAATGACGATGACCGTCGTCAACTCACTCATACGGAGAATCAGCTACGTTTGTTCTCCAACAACTCCCAGAGTAGCCGGCAGGACCTCAGCTGACAGATCTGAGTATCAAAAATATTCTCAATTATTAAAAAGGGTTTTGACAATCAAAGAAAATCATCACCTAAATTGACCCTTTTTTTTTTATATATTCTAAGTCTCACAAATCTCAAAAGAGATAGAATCCTCAATTGAAATAGAAAATCCTCTTAAATTGACAAAACTCCAAAAAACTCTATCTTTTTGTCTATAATCAGATTAGAGAAAAGTGAAGTAGGTGGTGTTGAGAGTGGAAGAGTAGAGAAAATGGGAGTTGGGGTAGGGATGGATGTGTGAGAGCATTGAAGAGTTAGAAGAAGAGAAGGTGAGATTAGAGATGATAAAAAGGAAAGAAAAGCAAAAAAAATAAATATGAAAAATGGGAGTGAGGGTTGCCTAGAGGGAGAGAAGAAATAGGAGAAAAATGAAGGAATGAGATAGAAAGAGTGAGAATGAGTGGTTGGTAGTAGGATGTTTTAATAATTTAATAATATTAATATTATTATTAAATTATTATTTATTAAAAACTGAAACGGTGTGTTTAATCTACCATCGCATCACCTTCTATCCCAGAGCTAGAAAACTGTGTTCAGTACAAAATAAAAGTAAAAAGTAAATTTAAACTTTGGTACAATTTCAAAGTATACACCGGGATAAATATTTCACATAAAAAAAGATAACCTTTAATTATTATAAAAATTCTAATGTATTATAATTATATTATTTATGATAGTCCAAGTCTTATATCAACTATTTTTTTAGTAATTCATAATTCAGATACTTCTTTTTAAGAAATAATTCATTTTATAATTGTTTATAACGACTTTTTTTTAATCATAAATATATTACAATAATAAATTTAAAATGTATATACTTTGTGATACATATTTCCTGACATAAATTTGTATGTAATATTTTAAGAATTTAATTTGTATATCAATAGTGTAAAACTCTTTCGTATATGTATTCAATCAAATTATTAAATGCAGATTTTTGTGGAAGTATTTTAAAAAATTGACATTATGATGTGATTTAATTGGGTGCAGGTATAAAAAAACATCACACCGTCAATGCATAGAAATTAATTTTATATTTTAAATATAAAAAATTTATTTTTTAACTGAACAAATACTGAAAACTTATAATTATTTGTTGAGTATTTTTTTCCATGCATGGCACAGATACCTACATTGGTTTAATTTAGAGAAAACATTTCCCCGTTCAACAGAATACTAGTAGTATAAACATTAAAACTTAATTAATAATATAGAGTCATTTTTTTTTGTCTATGTATAAGATAATATAAGTACTACTAAGTTTGAGTTTAAACTCGAGAATGTTCATATTAACAATATCAACATTTAACAATTGAATTATAACTTACAAAATATATATATATATATATATATATATATATATATATCCAATTTTATGGTTTTGAATTTGTATATTTTACACTCTCATTTAACAACGATAGTCTTGGCAGGCATTCAATTATTGACAATAATAAAGTAGATAATAGTATTGTAACGTTGTGTCTTTTAATTTTTTTTTGACAAAATATTTCGATAATATGTCTCTTAATTTCTTTTTTGAGTGAACTATATCAGTTAAATTTATAAAAAAAACATTTGCCCATTCAACAAAATACTAAAAATATAAACATAGAAACTTAATAATATATAGCCAAATTTTTTGTGTCTAAGATGATATAAGTACTACTAGAACTCACACAAATGCAAAGTTCTGAGTTTGAACTCGAGACATAATGTCCAACCTAACAATATCAACATTTAACAACTGAATTAGAATTTAAAAAATGTATATATATGAGTTTGTATATTTTACACTCTAGCATTTAACAATAATAGTCTTGGCAGGCATTCAATTATTGACAATAATAATGTAGATAATAATATTGTAACATTATTAGTCTTTTAATTTCTTTTTGACGTAATATTGTCCATTATGTATCTTTTAATTTCAAGATTTGACCTCATGGTATCATTATTTGTTAGATTTTATACTATTTTTGCCTTCATTTCTTCAATTGTCTTCTCTTCTTCTCCACACAGCCTCTAACTTTGCTCCTATTTATAAATGCCAAAACATTCGGTATGAAGCAATCAGTTTCACCACAAAAACACATTATCCATGTGTGTAAGTTAAGGAGTATACAACTCCATAAATAAATGACTACTGAAAGGAATTAAGTGCATATTGCTATAATTCATTTTGATCGCCATGGAGCAAAACAAATCTTTTAGGATGCAAAATCTCTCGGGCATTATATTTTATTCCTTTTCTAACCTATTCTCAGCCATAAATTTTTTTTACAGAATTCTCAGCCATAATATCTTTTAAATAGAATATATTTATATATTTACACCAATAGCAAACCTGCATACCAGTTATGATTTTTGAACCAAAAGAAAAATGGAAGCATAGCTTCTACTTGAATTGACAACAAACTAAATATCATAACCATAACTAGTGACATTTTGATGCATAGAGAGAAAGAAAAAAGAATATATCTATTCAATACATGTCATCTTAACATGATAAATAAGAAATAGAAAAAGGAAGCAGAAAACTGACAGAACAAACTATTAGATAAGTGTGTGTATACAATATAAGTCCATGCAGGAACTAAACTTTGAAATATGCTTCGGAACACACAAGCATTTGCAGACAAAAATACCTTGTTAGGTTAACATATATAGCCTCATCAAGCATGCAAAAAAGGCAAAACAATGATGGTCACACCTATATGTTGGTATCACTGGCTGAAAGACATACTTCAACATCCAAAGATGCTCTCAGATCTTCCTTCACCATACATAATAATTGTGAAAACAGATTAGCACATTTTGATATTGGTAGTAATAAGTTTGCAAACCACAACAATAGACATTTCAATATGACACATTGGTAACTATCAATTTGTTGTAATCAACTCCCTGATTAAAACCATAAAAAGGAAAAAGAAAGGAAATAAGATAAATAAACAATGCACCAACAATTTCAACTGTAGCACTACTAAACAAACAAAAGGGAGGCACATGAAAATTCATCACAAAAGGAATGAAGTGGATCATGCTATAATTTATTTTGAAATTCAAGTAGTAATACATTTAAAGCAATTTCAAACCTTCATCCCAGTTTTGATTTTTTTTCACAAAAGCAAATAGAAGCTTAGAGTTTCTGCTTAAATTGGCAACAAATTAAATATCAGTCATAACTATGGAAATTTTCATACAATGATAAAAACATGCATTTAATCAATAACTATCATTAGAGAAATAATACTTCTAAACCCAATCTAAACTTCAGAAAAATAAATCTAGAAGATCTAGGCAGGAAAAAGTACATGACTTTGAAACATGATTCAGAACTCAAAAATTTGCAGACAAAACTTCCTGTTAGGTTACTAAATACAACCCCATCAAGCACGCCAGAGAGACAATCTAATTAACCACAATTTGTTTGGTTCAGATGAGGAAAACAATCATCACCATACATATATGTTCATATCACTGGCTGAAAGACATCTTTTAAAGTTTAAAATAGATTCATATCCCATTTTAATGCTTTAGAATCTTCCTTGAAAATAGATTATCCCATTTTAATCCTTTCTGCATCAAATAGATGCATTGATGTGCGTTTGGGCCATCTTTATGTTGTCTTTTTCTCCATATATAATATGTCTAAGTCTACTGATATGTATCACTTTCTCATTAAACAATTTAAACAGGTTCTTGCTTTCACCTTTCATTTCATTATCATATAAATTGATCTTCCTTGCAATTTCAACTTTAAATAATGTATTATCCTCTCAAATCAAGGACTATTACATACTTCAGCTTTGTTTTAAACGTTCTGAAGACCAACTCGGTAAAGAATAATCGAGAGAGAATAAAATTATTTTTGTGAAAGTTACCTAAAGCAAACTCATCTTCTAGCTGATAAGTGAAAAACAAGTTCATTCAATTCAATGATAGTCAAACCATTAAAAATCATCAGAAGAAAATAATCACACACACAGCATATATGAATTAACACAAATTCAAATAAGTAAATCTTTGAAAATGAACTTACTTTAACAATACGAAACCAGGCTTTCGACATGATCCTTGGCACCCAACGAACGATATTTATCGGCAAGTCTACTCCTCTCCACTCTATTATCTTTCCTATTATAGATAATTGCCTGCCTTCCTTTATTATGTGACCATATCAGTGTATCGCCATTCTCTGAAAGGTACAATGGGAACCAACGAGATCCCACTAGACTAGAGTCATAATAAGTTAGAAAATTGTCATAGCTGATTTTAAGGTATTGAGTCCAAGACTCTTGAACTCCAAATTCCTTCATCTGACATATAACAAAATGAGTATGTTTAGATTTATGACAAAAACAAAGGCTGTTCATCAACACACAGAGTGTTGGTTCAAAAACTGGAACTTCATCAAAATCCGGAGGGAGCAACAATTGAGTGTACGTCTCGGTACTCAAATCAAGTGAAATAATTACAAATTGCTCAATAGAAATAAGCCATGAATTATAAACAGTATCCAAGTTATTTCGAATAACAATCCAATTAACACTACGACTCAAATACACACCATCATTCGACCTAAAATGAGGAGTCACTGGGAATTGTTGAATATTTCTCCAAGCATTTTTACCGGAACTGAAAACTTGCACTTCTGCTGTTTCTGGATGTAGCGCCACAACTTTATATGTATCACTTGAACTATCATAACCAAATGAGAGCTTTAAGGAGTAAAATGAACTAAAACAATAACTGAGAAAATAATCGCGACCAAACCAAAATTTATCAGAAAATTTATCTGTGGCAGGGTTCCAAAAACACAAACAACTATTAGCTTCAGAAGAAGAAAAACAAGCGAAGAATAACAATCCATTGCAAGAACCAACCATCCTAACATAAGTAAAAAATCTCTTCTTCAACAGATAACAAATTTTATTGTCGGGATGGGTGATTGGGAGGAATACTAGCGACGCCGACGCGTTAGGTTGACGCAACGACACAGGTTGAGGAGGGATGTTCATGGTATAGAGTTGTGATGTTACCAATTCAGTGCATCGCCGTTGGAAACTATGGAGAATTAGGCTTTAAAACGTGGAACCCTTACGAGTAGAATTATGAAAATTTGACCCCGTATATATTACGTCCAAATTTTTTTTTTTACCGGAAAACTTTTTTTAATTTTTTCGGTGCAGAACATCGCTTCGGAAAACTTGAAAAAAGTTTTCTGGAACTTCTGGAAAACTTTTTTTAAGTTTTCCGGAAATAATGAACTACCGGAAAACTTGGTAGTGACTTTTCCGGAAGTTACCAGAAAACTTCACCCACAAGTTTTCTGGTAGTTTCAGATTTTTTTTTTTTTTAATTTTTTATTATATTAGTATTTAATTAATTTATTTGATTTTAACTATATTTTATTTTTTTCGGTTGGTAGGGATAGAGGTAAAGATGGCAAAATTATAGTCACACGTAAGCACGACATAGAGTGGCCACAGATACCAAAAATTTTCAATAATTTTTTAAATGATTTAAAAAAAATTAATAAAATTTAATTTTTTTTTTTAAAATAAGGGTGTGTACCGGAAAACTTGTAATAAAGTTTTCCAGAAACACGTTCTGTACCGGAAAAGTTGGAGAAAGTTTTCTGGTACACACATTTTTTCCTTCTGTACCGAAAAACTTGTAAAAAGTTTTCCGGAAGTAAAAGTGGATTTTGTAAAAAAAAAAACAAAAAATGGAGGGTATTTGTGGCATTTTGAAAAAATTGTGGGGTATAGGGATAAAAATGGGGTACATGGTCAAATTTTCTAGAATTATTTACTTCTACAGCCCAGCAAGTTATGAAAGGAAAGTATTACGCGGAACTTTTTCAAACGTTAATAAATAAATTATTAATATTATATATTAATAATTATAGAAATTTTTTTTAGCAGAATTAATGGCATTTTTAAATTTATTTTCTTTTAAAGAATGAAAGAAGACATTTCAACTGTTTTACAACAACATCAAGAACTCATGTAAAATTTTTCATCTTTTAGTTGAAGAAGAGAATAGTGTGTATACGTTGTACTAATCCAATAACTTATGTTAGCAATATGTTCACTACTTGTCTAATGATTTCTCAATTTATAACTAATATTTCTCATATGAGCAATGTGTTCACTTTTGTCTTATGATTTCTCAATTTATAACTAATATTTCTCTCATTCCTACTATCTTCGGCCAATTAATTTTGTCCATTAAATAATTTGCAACAAAAACAAAATGTTTTATTTAATTTATATAAGATTTTATAAGTTTTAATTTTAAGAATATTAAAATGTGATGCCTTTTTATGAAATAAAAAAAAGATGTGAGGCCTTTTTATTAAGTAAAATTTTTTATTTTTTAGAGGCGTAAAGCGCTTGATTCAGTGGCCTTCCACTTGGCTAAAATTATGTAGGGCTGTTTTTAAAATTTGGCTGCATTTAATTTTTTGGACTAAAACAAACATGATTACATTTTGAAACTTGTTATACTCAATGATAAATTTTTATTGGTTTAAATATGTTTTTGGTATCTGTAAATATGTTTTAGTCTCCCTAAAAAAATTTGTTTGGATTTCATCCTTTGGATATAGAAAAATTTATTTTTGGTCCTTAACGTCAAGTGGACGTTACAAAAAACATTAATTGACAAAAGAAAACGTGGACTAAACATTTAAATATGTTTTTGATCTCCATAAATATAACAATTTTCAGTTTTAGTCCCTGAAAAATATTTGTTTGGATTTCATTTTTGCAATATCCAAAAACTTTATTTTTAGTCCTTAGCGTCAAATGGATGTTACAAAAACATGAACCGACAAATAGAGAAAAATGTGGAATACAAATTTAAATAATTATTCTAAACAAATTTAAGCGAAACAATATTTAAATAATAAATAAAAATAATTTGTATACTTTTTCTAATAAAAAAAGTATACAAACTCCAATGGAAATACAAATTTAAATAATTATTCTAAACAAATTTAACCGAAACAATATTTAAATAACAAATAAATATAATTTGTATACTTATTTCTAATAAAATAAGTATACAAATTCCAATGAAAATACAAATTTAAATAATTATTATAAACAAATTTAACCAAAACAATATTTAAATAACAAATAAAAACAAGTATACAAATTATTCTAATATTCTCATTGGAGTGCTATGATTGACGTTTTTCTTTATCTGTCGGCCCACGTTTTTGTAACGTCCATTTGACAATAAGGACCAAAAATAAAGTTTTTAGATATTGCAGGGATGAAATCCAAAAAATATTTTTCAGGAACTAAAACTAAAAACTGTTATATTTACAGGGATCAAAAATATATTTAAATGTTTGGTCCACGTTTCCCCTTGTCAATTAACATTTTTTGTAACGTTCATTTGACGTTATGGACCAAAAATAAATTTTTGTGATATTACAGGGATGAAATCCAAACAAAATTTTTTACAGGTACTAAAACTAAAATCTGTTATATTTACAGGGACCAAAAACATATTTAAACCATTTTTATTTTTCATCAAAAAAACAAAAATTGAATGATATTTTGATTTTTTTCAAAAAATAATTATATTTTGATTATAATAGTTTTAAATAAGATAAAACTAGTTACATGTAACACTCAGTAATTTATTTATAGTAAGAATTATGATTTACTGTCCATTTTATCTTATGTTGCTTATTTTTCGTTTGTCTATTGTCTACGTTATCTTGTTGTTTATAAAATTTGTTGTAATTGTGTCGGACTTGTAAATTTATATGTGAAAAATTATTCGGACATTTTTCTTGATATTAAATGATTATATAAGTGTTTTAGCATTGTCGAAATTTCAAAAATAGTTTTCTATTGATTTTTGGAAAACGGACAAGATATATCTGCTGTTTAAATTTTAACGGACTCCGAATGCCACAAAAATTTAAGCTGAAACTTTATAAATCGATTGTAATGAGAATTTGATCTCACTTTATTTTTCTAAGCTAAGGAACAAAAATCTCGTCGGATAAAAATTTATTCATGAAATTTTGAAAAGTTTTAATTTGTAGATTTATTATAAAATTTTCTGTTATTGATAAATTTATCAGTGAACGAAATGCGACTCGTTTAAGAACGAACTTAGAGACTAAGTGGGATGATGTGACATAAAGTCACAAAATATGTAGATTTTTTTCTCGGATATTAATATTTTAATTAGGGGTTAGTGAAAATATTTATATATTTTCTTACTATGTAGTAAGACTTTGTAAGGACCAAAATGAGTCACCTCACTATCTTTTGTTGTGTGCCGACTATAATGATTTGTGTAAGAAGGTTCAGATGGGAAGTGATGGGTTAGTAAAATGTTTGGAAAATATTTTTGGAGAACTAGGTTAAAATTTTTCATTCAAGAATAATTTAATTGAATTACGGAGGATTTTTATCGATAAATATTTTACAACGTTGCACATTACTGTTAATTTCATCTGTCAATTAAATTGCGACGATAGTAGATATTTTTATTAAAATAAATCTAGAAGTGTGTAATGTGATGTGTATAAACGTGATTAAATGGTCTAATAATATGATTTAGCAAAATATCTAGATATTTTGGAGTTAGTAGTAACGTGAGACCATCTACTTGGATGTGAAGGGAAGGTAGGAAAAAAAAACTCCTAAGACACTTAAACACAAGTGGGCCAAGGGGGGCGAAAATCACACCATTCACTAACCTCCTCACTTTGTTTTTTCTTTTTTCATCTTCTCACAAAAAGAAACACTTAGGCTGGGATTGGTATGCAAAAAAGAGAGACAAGAGATTGACAGACGAGAGAAAGAGCAGAGAAATGCTCTTCTTCCCTTGATTGGCAAAACAATGATAAAGGAAAAGAGAGAACAAATATTAGTGGAGTCCACTTTTTGTGCATCTTTGCAAAATTGAGAAGAAAACAAAGAGAATGATGTGTCATTGCATTTCTTCCTATTAACTTACATTGTCTCACATTTCAATAATAATGATCTAATTAATTATTTTAAATAATAACTAAAATAATAATTAGATTAAGTATCATAAATCATTTCCTAAAATAGTAATACTAAATAAATTGATAAAAAAATTATTAAAGAAAGTAATTAATTAAAATTAAAAAATTGATTTATTTTGTTAATGATATAATATTGTAAAATTCAGGGGCATTGTCGTATTTTTACATATAATCCCTAAGTCTTTCTTCTCTATTTCTTTTCTCTTTCTCTTCAACCAATTAATATCTCACATCTATTCTATTTCTTCCTTATTTATGTCTTCTTACGCTCTTTCTCATATTTTTCTCTCTTCTCAATTTTTTTTCACTACCAATCAAAGCCTTAGTTTCTCTCAAAAAAAATTGTGTTGGTAGTAAGGAACAAAATCTAAACAACCATTTTACTACTAGATCAAAGTCTTATCTCTCAAAGGTTTGTAAATCAATTTTTCTCCTCTTTCTATTGACCTAAGTTTTGTCATGAAAAAAATTAGTATCTCTCTTTTTCTCATCACCGTGAGGTCATCTTGACCATGAGAGGTGGCTTTTTTTCCTTCGTTTTCCTATCACAAAAGCTATAGATTCAAGTCTTGCACTAGTAGATCTAAAAAAAATTCGTTTGGTAGACTTTGAGTTTTTGAAAAAAAATTAAAGTTGAAGTTTTGAAAATTTCATTTGTTAATATTGTAAAACTATAAGTTGTGATAATAGATCTCAAAGAAAAATTCGATTTTGAACATTTTAATTTTTTTCATAAAAATGAAGTATGTTAAAATGTTGTTTCTCTTTTATTAATATTGTAGATCTACTTGTTGTAGTAAATGATTTAAAAGAAAATTTTGTTTTAGAACATTTTAGAGTTTTACACAAAAAATTGGTTTTATAGTAGAATGATTTTTCCTTCACAGATATCATAGATCCATGACTTGTGATAATAGATCTAAAGAAAAATTCAAATTTGGAACACTTTGATTTTTTTTTTTCTCAAAAAATAAAATGAATTTATGTTTGAAATTTTGATCTTTAATTTTGAGTATTTTTTTATTGTTGAAAAGATTATAAAATGTCTATTTAGAACTAAGAATGAAAAAAAAATTTGAAGAGAAAGTTTTCCCCTCCCTAACTAGTGTTGGCAGAACCAAAAAGTAAGTGTTAGGGTTTGACATTTTAAAATATTTTCTTGTGTACAAAAAGACTGTTATCTTGGTTTTAATAAATGTTGAAAATCTAAAAAGTTTTTACTTAAAGTGTTGTTGAAAATTTGAGGGTTCTGGAAATGTAATTAAAAAAAAAGATATTGAAGTTGGAACTTTGGGAAATTTTTACAAGTATTGGTGTCGTAAGTAAAAGTTTAAGAATTTGAGGTTACGTGGAAAAAGTTTGGAAAAAAACAATGATAAGTGGTTTTTTAAAAGAAAACAAGTGTGTTTGATTGATCAAAAATAAAAAGGATTTGAGTTAGAAAACTTTTTGTGAAAGTTTGAAATAGTTATGTTTTTAGATAATTTGAAAATGGTCTCTTTATGTCAAATGATGAGATTTTAACATTTGGTATTCTTTGAGAAAAATGTTTATGAGAAGCTTAATGTAAGAATTTTATGTTAAGAAAATATTTTGTCCTAAGTTGTTAAAGACAAATATTTGAGTTGAATTTCAATAATTTTGAAAAAAGATTGGAAATTTTTAAAGTATGGCATAAGTGTCATAAAAAGATTTTAAATTCGCTTTCGTCTAAGTCCTTAAATCAAAGTCCTTTTGAAGTTAGGGAGCCTAATTAGGTAAGAATACATAAGAGAAAGTCAAACCCTAATTGATTTGGATAGTGAGCGAACCTAGGGTTCATTTGGGTGTTGTTTTAGAAACTTGTATTGATTAAGTCGATTGATTGGTTTAAGGTACAAGGAAATTGAGAGGTGTCGTTGGAATCGCCGGATAGGTTATGTTGGTGGAGCGTAAGTTGCTTGTGTAATAAAGCATCATTGAGGTAAGGACACTTTTTAACGATATTATATATTGTTTATGTATTTGATGTGATTATGTATTCATAATTGATAAATATGTGTTATGAACTTTTTGATGATAAACTATCACGAGTATGCTATGTGAAAAAAAGTGTTATAAAATTATTAGTGTTTAATGAGTATTAAAAGTAGAGTATTTTAATAACTGCATTTACATAATAATTATTGCGAAAGAGTTAGGGTATGCTCATGTATTTCATAGTTAGCGGTGACTGTAATAGGCCACAGAGTGGTATCACATGATTGGATGGTCCATCGTATCCTTGCAAGAACTATTGAGTCGTGTTGGTACGTGATAGACTGCACTATAGTAAATCGTGTTGATTTGTGATATACTGCACCTCAGTAAATAGTACTGGTCTATGAGAGGTTGTACATTTATGATTTACACCTCTCGAGGAGTATTTTGAAATTCCAGAATCATGTACACTAGCATATAAGCATTGCATTAGGGTGTTTTGTCACACGAGTCATATTTGCTATATGATGGTATATTTATATGCATGCCTTTTTATCGCTTGATATCATGTCATATTATGCTTTCGTACTTTGTATTTTCGTATATATGTAGATTGTGACCCTATACTATTATTGTGGACCAGACTTGTGCCCTAGATTTTTAGAGTTTTGAGATTGATGCCTCTCGTGGGTCCTCAGTACCTAGTCTTCCTTGGTTAGAGTTCAAGATCAACTTAGAATTTTATTAAAGGGTTTTATTTATTCTATTCCTTTTGGAATTTTATTGCAATAGAAACTCTTTATCTAAAATAGTTGTAACTATTTTATTTGTAAACGTGAATTGTTGGGTTGCGAGTAAGTCAATTATGCCGAAATCATTTTTTTTTTACAATTACATATTTTAATCTGGTTTTAAATTGAAGGACGATTATGAATATTTTATCCATAAGTGTTAGTTGTTTTTTAAAAAAATTACACTATTGTTATTAATTGGGGTGTTACATTGTGGTATCAGATCTCTGATTTAGATTTCTTTGGGGCTGTGAGTTGGGTGTCTTAAGCTGATCAAAATTCGAGTTTTGTTGGGTGTGTTAGGTAGAGTAAGTAACATGATATGTTTAAGTAGTTATTGTTTCTTAACTAAAACAATGACCGTTATAGCACTACAAGAAAATCAAGCTTTTGTGGTGGCCAAAAGCCCTCACAAAGAGAGAAAAGCAGCCACAACAGACACATTTGTGGCTGCCTACAAATAAGCCACTCACAAAGGTTTGTGGCGGCCAAAACGGCCACAAAAGCTAGTTTTTAGTTTACCATTTGTGAGGGCATAGACCGCCACAAATGATAAAGCTGTTTAATAAAGTAAGCGTTTGTGAGGGCTAAGGTCGCCACAAAATTCTGTCTTTTGTGAGAGCTTAAGGCGCCACAAATGATGAAACGATAGAAAAAAAAAAAGTTTGTGAGGGCTTAGGCCGCCACAAATGTGTGACTTTATTAAAAAAAAATAATTTTATAAAATTCAAAATTAATATTAAAAAATAATATTATATGTAAAAAATTAATATTAATATAATTTAAAAATTAATATTTAAAAATTAAATTTAAAATAAATATTATATATAAAAATATAATCTTAATATTAATTAAATTATTACTACCAAACAAAATAAAACATTCCAAAATTAATAAATTATGTCATACAAACCAAAAATTAACATGCCATAATTAAATAATAATGTACAATATATCCATACAAACCAAAAATAAGAATAGCAAATATTATTCGAATACATCAATCATCATAATAATTCCTCTGATCATTAGCTCCACTCCCTCCATCATTATTTGATGGAATATTACCCGACAAAAGTCCCTCAAAAGTATTATTAATTGATGTTGGAGACAACATGGTTTGAAATTGTATTTCATCTTCAAGTACACCACCACTAGTCTTCGACATAAACAACATGCACATCTCATCCCCCTTCATCTTCAATAATTTTCTGTACTCTCGCAAAATTGAGAAACTCTTCAACCATGTTAACAAAACGTTGTTTAAGACCCTTCCTTCTAGGAAAATTCCTATCATATACATCCAACTACGGTCTATATGTGTGTGTCTATATATATATATATGTTTATTCTAAAAATTAAATAAATTTTACACGATCATTAATAAGATTGATGTATTATATATAAATTGCTTTATTTTTCAAAAGCATTATTTTGTTATTAACCTACAAATTACTAAATAATAAATTATGACATACTTTATATGTCAATTAAGGGAGCATTTACAAATAATATAATAAATCATAATAGAGACTATATATGTATATAAACTAAAATAAAATTTTAAATGATGTTTAATAAACTTTTTCATAAAATAAGTCCTTATAAACAAAAATAGAGACGATAAAAGTATATAAATTTTTGTACGAACTCAACTACAACTCTTTGTAATGACTAACAACAAATATTGATATCATTAATTTTAATAATGTTTTTTTAAAAAATAGTTACATTAAAATCAATAAATTTTACATTTGTTTCAAATTTTTATGTATCATATATTATGTAAACAACATAATTTCTATTTTTTTTTTTGGACAAATCTACTAACATTTCGAATGATGAACTTTTTAGGTATTTTAAAAATAATATATAAATATTTTATATTTATAATATCACATATTTTATGATTAGATCATTATTATAAATCTTTTTTTTTCATAAGTATTATTTTGTTGCTAAAAAAATTACAATTTCTTTATAAAATTCTATTTTACTAACATAATAAATCATAATACCAAAAATCACTACAATAAAAAAATTACACTTCATCAACATTTTAAAAAATAACTACATTTTAATTTTAGTATAAATATTACAATTTAAATATTTTACTAGTACTTTTTTTTTTAACAAATCTTACTAATATTAAAGTTAAAACTAATATTATACCCAGTTTTAAAAATAATATATTCTACATTCTAAAATAAAATATTAAGTCTAAAAATATTTTATAACCATATAATTTTTTTTAATAATCTATATTTAAAATGCATTACATACTGACTTGATGTCGGGTAATGTCTGACTTAAAGCTTACAAACAACTAACAACTCTTCGCAATAAACACAATAGCACCACTGTCAAAATAAAAATTAAATGATATTCATTAAATAAAAAAATTCAAATAAAAATAACATTAAAAAACAAAATATAAAATAAAAACTTAACGAAATTCAAGAGAGAAGGTAGAGAGAAAAGTTGGAGAAAAAATATTTGTAGAGAGAAGGTGGAGATAAAATTTAGAGAGAAGGTAGAAATGAAAAATGAGAGGAGGAGTGATATTTATAGGAGAACACTAGGCCTTTGTGGCGGCCTAGGTAGTCACAAAAGGTTTCCTTTGTGGCGGCCTTTACCCTCATAAAAGTGTAATTTTGTGGCTGAAAAAAACCCTCACAATGGACTAAAATTTCAGCAGGATTTGGTGGCGGCCTAAGCCCTCACAATGCTCCAACGTTGTGATTTTGTGGGCTTAGGCTGCCACAAAATCCTGCTGAAATTTTAGTCAATTGTGAGGGCTTTTTCAGCCAGAAATAACAACCAATTTGATTTTTAGTATTTGTGAGGGCTTTTTTGGTCAGTAATTTGTGAGGGTTTTTTTTGGCCACAAAATATTTTTTAAGTTGGCCAAAATGAATATTTTCTTGTAGTGTAGTACTTTAGTATGAAGAGTAGTTAAAACCTTAAACATTAGTCGATTTTGGTCGATGAGTGTCTTTGAATTACTTAGATGCAATGGTCTAGAAAAGGGTAGGGTTGAAGCAAATCAAGACTACTAGGGATTTCTAAAGTGATGCCAAGGATACAGAGGCTACGTTGTTGGTGGTCACTTGAAGATGGTAGGTTTGGATGGATGAATGTCATACTAATAAAAGATTACAAGTATGAATCTAATTGGAGAACTTTTTAAGAAATGTATTAGATGTTTGCATGGTAGATTTCAGGACGAGATTGGATAAAGTTTGATAATTATCAAATAATCCAGTCACAAAATTTTGAGGCGGCCAAAATGGCCTCAAAGGTTTTTTTATTTTTTTTTAGCATTAGTAAGTGCTTAGGCCGCCGCAAAGGATAAACTAATTAAATCCACATTTTGTGGGGGCTTAGACCGCCACAAATTGTTCCTCTTGTGAGGGCTTAGACCGCTACAAACGATGAAAGTGATAAAAAAAATTACAGTTTGTGAGAGCTAAAGCTGCCACAAACGATCCCATTTGTGGTCATTTTGACTGCCTCAAATTGGTAACTTTATTAAAAAAAAATTATTTTATAAAATTCGACATTAAAAAAATATATTATATAAAAAATTAATATTAATATAATTTAAAAATTGAAAATATAAATTTAAACAAAATATTATATATAAAAATGAAAATGTAATTTTAATATTAATTAAATTATTACTACCAAACAAAATAAAACATTCCAAAATTTATAAATTATATCATACAAACCAAAAATAAAACACTCCATAATTCAATAATAATGTATAATATATTCATACAAATGCAAAATAAAAATAGAAAATATTATTCGAATACATCAATCATCATAATAATTCCTCTGATCATTAGTTCAGGTGCCTCCATCATTATTTGATGGAATATTACCCGAACCCGACAACAAAAGTCTCACAAAAGTATTTTTAGTTGGTGTTGGAGACAACATGGTTTAAAGTTGCATTTCATCTTCAAGTACACCACCACTGGTCGTCGAAACCATAACTACAATAAAAAAAAATAACACTTCATCAACATTTTAAAAAATAACTACATTTTAATTTGAGTATAAATTTTACAATTTAAATATTTTACTAGTTCTTTTTTTTTTAACAAATCTTACTAACAATTAAATTTAAAAATAATGTTATAACCAATTTTAAAAATAACATATTCTACATTTTTAAAATAAAATATTAACGCTCTAAAAATAATTGATATTTTCAATCAATCAAGTCCGTTGTGAGGATATTGATCGCCACAAATTCAAATAACTTTTCCCTCCAATAATTTTGTGACCGTTTTTTGCCGCCATAATTACTACAATCAGCCCAAAAAACTTTTTTTGATTTGTGAGGGCTTTTTCAGTCACAAATAACAACCAAATAGAATTTTAGTATTTGTAAGGGTTTTTTCAGTCAGTAATTTGTAGAGGGTTTTTCGGCCACAAAATCTTTTTTAAGTTGGGCACAAATTGAGTGTTTTCTTGTAGTGTTACTAAAAATATTGTGCTATGAGTAGAAGAGTTTTTATTAGTAAGATTACTGAGTTGGTGATAGTCGAGGATGAATAAAACATTGTGTTGTATCAAGATGAAATGGATGAATTTAGTTGGTGTAATGAATGTTTGGAGATTTGGAGGATCAGAGTCTAGAGTCTTATTCAAGGCTAGAGCGGGAAAAGGATGAAATGTAACAAATAATTTATGGTTTAGTTGTTGTTCTTCGGAAGTCAAATGATAACATTTGAAAGATAGGGTATATGGGTTTTGGAGATATTTTACTGCAAAGTTATGAGGTAGAGGTTCAAATATAGTTATGCATTAGGAAATGCTTACTAGGAATTTTGAGGAGTAGTTCTTTATGACGTTCGATTGTTGGGACTCTTTTAGTTGGTACCTTAGTGAAGGTTGGGAACGAATAAGAAAACTTGTTGGAGCAACACATGTAGATGTAGTTTATGTTAATTAAAGATTCATGAAAGGAGTTTCCTCACTCGTGATTTGGAAATTTTTTATTGAGTGTATGCTAAGGATTCAAAGGCATCATGTAACAGCCCGATTTTTTTTTCTTTTAAAAAAACAAATTCAAATTCATAATAAAGAGAGAAATACCTTTGGATAAAATATTTAAGTCGTATCACAATGACAAAAGTCAACAATAATTACAAGCAGCGGAAACGGTTTTGAAATGAAAATCCAAAGTATTTAAAACAGAAAAATACAACGGGGCTATGAGACCTATCCAACGTAGCTCATACCCCTGGGGTATTCTCGGCAGACACCTGTACAAAAGCACTG
Organism: Cicer yamashitae; assembly: GCA_037974755.1. Lineage (NCBI taxonomy): Eukaryota > Viridiplantae > Streptophyta > Magnoliopsida > Fabales > Fabaceae > Cicer > Cicer yamashitae. Next base: position 27,141,803 of record JBBPBQ010000001.1, on the reverse strand, counting down.
CCCCAAGAATTTTAACTTCCCCACATCACATCAAAAAGTGGTACAAGGACCCATCAAAATAAAAGTCAAGCTGACAATATATGGTATATGTACAGTCTTCTAGAATGAAATAAATACAACCACAACAGATAGACATCTAGCCCCTATACAGCCATCTAATATGATCATACTACAAAAAAACTATAACCCAGGTGATCTCCACGCGCTCCGCAGAAATCCTTCTGACACAGCAATGGTCAGGTAAGTCTAACTTCGTTCCCATCTCCAGAGTACTAACTGGTAGGACGATCCTGATTCTCATATGAGGACAAAGCCCAGGTTTCCACAATAATTGTAAAGGGTCACCAACCGAAATTAACAAATATCACATAGCATATCAATTTTAAATGCACAAAATAACCTTTCAACTTGGCATACATCTAGAAAGGGTTTTCATATGCCAAACATGCATAATCAAAGTTGAAAAATGAAGTTTTTAACAAAACTGCACTGTCGTATTCGAATACAGCATCCTTGTATTCGAATACAGTGCTATTTCACAAGTCAGTAGCAAAATTGAATATCTATATTCGTCTACACACTGCTTGTAGCCGAATACAACTGCTAAAATTTGCAGATTTCAGTTTCGAAAACGTTTCGCAACCACTCAACACTTACCACACAAAATCAATCAATCACCCTCATCAATTACGGCACAATTACAAACAACAAACAAGTATGTATATACAACCATCACAGTATATCAAACATGACTCGCGTGTCAAGCACCCTAATGCAATGCGTATATGCTAATGCACATGATTCCGGAATTCCAAACCAAAACTCTCGTTGAAGGGGCATAAATCATAATTGTACCGCATATCACAGGCCGAAGTACTAATTACCAAGGTGCAGTCGCTCACAGACATGCACGATTTACTAAAGTATCACCTCTCACAGGCCTTACACTGTTTTCTAGAGTGCAATCGCTCACAGATCAGCATAACTAGAGTGCAATCTCTCACAGATCAGCACGACACGATAATCCCCTCAAGGATAAGATGAACCAACAAATCACATGGCATCATCTCGTGGCCCATCACGGTCAACACTATCACCATGGCCCAACGCGGTCACCAGGTACTATGAAAATGCATGAGCATACTCTGACTCTTTTCACCACAACCATTAAGTAAATGCAGCTATTAAAATATTCCCCATTTTTAATACTCATTTAACACTAATGATTTTTCAAATTCAACACAGAGCATACTCAAACATATTTACTCATAATCTCGCAATTCAAAACAAACCACATCAATACATTTTTCCACACAATCCACACATAAAACACATCTCAAAAATTCATAATATTAATTATGAACACATTAATCACACCAAATTTAATCTCCAAAATTTTCAACCATAAATCACCAAATTTAAAACTCCACATTCTCAAAAATAAACTACCAATTTCATCAATTCATTTTCCACAAAATCCACACATAAATCACATCTCAAAAATTCATAATATTAATTATGAACACATAAACCACACCAAACTTGAATCACCACAACAACATTAATATATCAGAGTTCTCCCCACCGCTAACTCGGTGCCAACGGTCTCGATTCCTTTTCGAGACTCAAGGAGCTAACTACATAAACATAAATATTTATAACAATTTGTTCACAACTAAAATTTATCCAACCACAACAAAATTCCCAAAATTATATCTTTTTCACACACCAAACTTTTACAACCATATAATCTACATTAATTCAAAACTCCACATTTCCAAACATAAACCACCAAATTAAATCTCCAAATTTTCAACCATAAATCACCAATTTAAATCTCCAAATTTTTAACCATAAATCACCAATTTAAATCTCCAAATTTTCAACCATAAATCACCAATTTAAATCTCCAAATTTTTAACCATAAATCACCAATTAAAATCTCCAAATTTTCAACCATAAATCACCAATTTAAATCTCCAAATTTTTACCCATAAACACCTTAAATTCATTTTCCACAAATCTACACCTCAAACACATCAAATTTATTTTCCACAAATTTACACATAATGTCCTAAATGCAAACTAAAAGTTTGGAAGGAGTCGTTACCTTAACAATAACTTAAACAACCGATTACGGTACCGCGATTAATTCCGGTAAAAACTTTGTTCGCGACGTTGCTTCCAAAGTTTGTTCACTAGCACCGTAGCGTGGCAAGGAGCAACTTTCCCTTCTGTCACTTTGCGAATGGAAGCTTAGATCTAGTAAATAAATGAGGATTTGTGTTTTGCGGTTTTGTTTATTTTTGAAAACAGAAGGAAGAACAAAGAAGCTTCGTGAGGCTGGGTTTCAGCTTTCTCTCTGTTTTTCTTTTTCACGCCTTGCCTCTCACTTGCTAAAACTATATATATATATATATATATAAACTTACTTATACTATATATATATATATATATATAATTCTATTGATAAGCTTTGTACCCTTCAAAGCCTTGTTACTGTTGTTACTTCATACTACCCTTTCTAAGTAATATATATATATATATATATTATTAAAACCAAACCACAAATATCTAATAACTCTTACACATATCACTTCACTCACATCTCAAACTATTTGATAAAAATATCTACTCTCGTCGCAACTCAATTGACAGGTAAAATTTTCAGCAACCAGAGATATTTTTAGCAAAATCGTCCGGTAATAAATTCTTCGTAACATAAATAAATTATTTCTCGCCAAATAATTTCAAACGGTCTCAAAAAGATATTTCTGACATTTAAAACACAAAATACCATCAACTAAAAAGCCTCAGAATTCAACACCAAAAATATACTAAAATTGCATAAATTAGAATTTAAAACTAAGGGTCTTACGCATCACTTGAATGGGTGTCATGGAGGTACATTTATTGTATTCATCAATCGAAATAGTTAACCGTTTATTTGGTTAGCAAAAATCAAGTATGGAATGGAAAAGTTTTGAGGAAACTAGTAAGGGTTTGATTTATTGAAATCGTTATATTGAAGAAAGATGAATTATGGTAGCAAATGAGCTAAGCAAATAAAGGACTCTAGATGTTGACCACATGGATGATTGAATGGCAGTAGAGGTGGAAAGTGTTTTGAGATATATTTTGGATGTAGTACTTTCATATGAAGCGTGAAAATTGGGAAAGATTAAGATTTTGTTTGGACTATCGAAGGAATTAAGTGAGGACAAATGACATTTTGGGATAAAACTGGCGATGTTGTGTGCCAAATGTAGCAGTTAAAGAAGAGAGACATTTTTGGAATAAGGTATGCAAGAGTAAGCAAGTAATGATTTGGAAATAATTAAGATGTATCAAGGTTGGAGGCAGAAATTTAAGGTTTGTATAAATGCACAAGTGATAAAGTGACTACAATGTGTTTCACCTGTCATAATGAAAAGATAATCATCAAGCGATTAACGAAGGATGCGAAGAAGTTGAGAAGTGCCAAAATGAAAGTTGGCAGTAGATGCGGGAAAATTGCTTTCGGAGTTTTCCATAATTGCGAAGTAAGTAGAAAATGGACTGGTGAAGCGTGAATTTGAAGGGTTAGGCATGACACAAATGTAGATTTTAATTAGTGAATGAAATTCAAGTTGGATTTTTTTTGGACACATGACTTTTGAAATGGAGCATTAGACTTGAAAGAAGTCTAAGTGTCTTAGGTGGTATAGTTTTGGCATGTTTCCAGGAAGATTTGGGAGAGCTTGGATCACCAATTGGATGTTGGGATGGAATTATTGAAGTTATAATTAGAATAAGATTCTAATGTGAACTCTGTGGTTTGGTGTAATTGTGCGACTAAAGCAAATCCAGGATAGGTAGGCATTGCAAAAATTAGGGAGTTCTCGGCGGAGAGGATTGTTTTGTGCTCAATCTATTGGTTGTAGAACGAGAAATACATGAAACAAGGGTTTGAATTGTGTTTTATTTTAAAACCGTTTTAACAAGATTAAAACAAAGTGATGAAAACAGAGCAAATAAAACAAAAACACAGAACATTACAACCAATTTATCCTGGTTGACCACCAACACGGTAGCTACGTCCAATCCCTTCAAAATGAAGGATTTAATCCACTAATTCACCAACTAAATCACTCTTCCACTAAACACCTACTAGTCAATCTGATTGTGTTCAAGTATTTTTAACCTTTTAGCTTAGTACAATCAAGTTATTGAGGGATGTAGCCACAACTGGGCTAGGTTACAAAATAACAAGAGGGTGCTTACATTGTTGTACTCTTTGAAAATATTACTCAGCATTTAGAGAAAACAAAATATTAAGAGCAATAGTGTAGAGACGACTATATTGTGCTTATTGTAGTACATTGTTGTTGTTATATTTATCTTCAATGAGGCTTGCACGTCCTTTTATAGAAATCTTTAGGGTTTTTGGTCGTTGTCCTTATAGCAAGAAATCAACATGTATCATGAAGTTTCATATCAAATCTTTAGAGATTGATTCGTCATTAAACCTTGTCAAAAATATCCTTGTAATTGATTATGCATATCTTGATGTGGAGACAGAAAGAGTAAAGGATTTTATGATTAGAGCATGTCGCATAGAGCTTCAGAAAAATAACAGATTCAGGGTGTTTAGTAGAGGATGTTGAAAATTTGTGTTAATCAATTTAATCTTTCTTGTGATGATTACGTCAAAAATTGAAAATAAAAGTGTTTTGGAGGTCTTTTTTGTTTCTGCATATGGTTAAAGAGTTTTGATAATATATTATTGGGCCTCCGTATAAAAATTAAAGTAAAATTTATTTTTTAGCGGGATTTAAAGCAGCGGCTTTAGGCGCCTCCCCTTGGGCCGGCGCTGATTGTTTACATGCAGCATGAAACACAAATCGGGTAATTGGTTTTTCATGGCAACATCAATATAAAACTTATCACTTATTATTGCTATTACTATAAAATCAGTTTAGTGGTTTGAAAAACAAATGTCACTATTCAATCATTAATACTCTTGAGGACAGATAACGTAGACATATATATAGTAGTTAATACTATTTTTTTTTTTAAAGATAGTTCATATTAATATTAACACAATTCAATCATTAATACTTTTAATCAATAAAATAAGTTTCCTTAACAAAATAATTAACATAGACATATATATATAGTAGTTAATACTATTTTTTTTTAAAGATAGTTCATATTAATATTAATACTATTCAATCATTAATACTTTTAATTGATAAAATAAGTTTCCTTAACAAAGTAATTAACATGTCTATAGATTAGATTATTTTAAAATTTTAATTATTTTTATTCTTTAATTTTTATGTTAGAGAAATTATATAAAATATAATATACTACCCAAAGTCAACTCAATATAATATAGGCTAAATACAACCTGTGGTCCCTTAACTTAATTTCGGTTAACAATTTAGTCATTTATCTTCTTTTTTTTTTTTTTTTCGATTTGGTCCTTTATCTTTTTATAATTTCAGTGTTACCCTTTAAGTGGGGTTCCGTTAAGAAAAAGTTAAAAAATCTCTTCTCTAGATCATTGCATATGTTCATCAAACCTCTAGGAACGATTGTCACTGATCTGAAGTGATGTATATGGAGTATAAATACCTCATAGCTTCACTTTTAACTAATCAATCCTACTACCAAACTTATAACAAACTTTGAACATTTTTCTGAAATATTTCCAAAACATAAAGGGTAACTTTTTCTGAAAACGGATGAGTGATTTTTTTAACTTTTTCTTAACCGAACCCCACTTAAAGGGTAACATTGAAATTATTTAAAAACATAAATGATAGGAAAAAAAAAATAAAAGACTAAATCGTTAACTGAAATTAAATTAAGGACCACGGGTGGTATTTAGCGTATAATATAATACCCAAAGTATTCCGACAACAAAATAGAAACCACCATCTACAGCAATGCCTCCAGTCACCCGCTGTCTTGTTTTACCAATTCATCTTTCACTACCATATTATTTTATTAGCCTATATTTTTCTTCTCATTGTGATTTGGTTTCGGTTTTTGTACCGGCTAAAGATCTAAGAAATCATGCACACAAAAAAACTAAGAAATCATGTTACCATCAGAAATTGGTAGTTCACATAAAATCAAAGTACACATTTTTTTACCCTAGACCTATTAATCAATAGTCCTGCCACAAATTTCAACCATCAACGCCATTAAATATGGAACAACATTCTTATGTGCCAACCACACAATTTGATATGTCATTTTATTTTAGCATAATCATATGATCTCTAAACACTACTAGTAATATGAGTTTTACCTGCGGATTTGGCAGAACCATATCCCCACGTAAAACCTTCGTGGCAGGTAATTTCGCATCAAAATTATTTTCAAAGAATAATCTGCAGGATATTTGCTTAAATTTTCACAGTTGACTAATCTTTCTGATTTTTTATTTATATCAAAATTTCAACTAAAAATATATGAAAACATTATTATAAAATACATTTTTTAAATATTTAATATTAGTCTTTAATTGAAATACTATTGCAATACTCCGAAACAAAATTTATATCATGTTCACAAATCATAGCTACATATTAATTAAAGTATGATCCAACTATTGCAATACTCTTAAACAAATTTTATATCATGTTTGCAAATCATAACTAAGTTTAGATACTGTTGCAGAGATTCCTAAAGCTATTTCATATCAAACATTCCAATCAATACACAAAATGTTGAACTTGAATGAAGCTTTTCACCAAGGCTTCCATTTTCCATTTACTCATACAATAAAAGATTAGAATCTTCATGAAAACAGAACTCATGCAGCTTCACAATGTTCCTACTCTTTCCAAGAGTTGAAATCTCAGCTAAGAAGCTTCGGTCGATGCTCGATGCTCCTTCTCCGCACATGATATATGTGCTGGATTTATGTGTTAACTAATAATTCCTAAAAAGAGAACATGTATCAGAATAATATAGGTTTTTAGAAAATAAACAAATTCAAATTTAGTATACATATTTGCAAAATTGCAAAGACTGCATAGGGAAAGTACATTATAACACAAATCACTGAATTAATTATCTAATAGCAGTAAGTGTGAAATACCTTTGAAGTAGATATTTTGTAACAACTCCAGAGCCTGGAGCAAGACATGTTTTTACCCAAGGCTTAACCTGAGAAACAGTGAAAACATCTACAATTACTATCGAGATGAGGACGGCATATAAGGAATACAATGTATTTATTACTGATAGGAAATGTAGAACACATCAGAGTAAGGACGTTGTTTTGAAAAAAGTAGCAAATATTATTATGTAATTATAGTCACAGCTAACCTGCAAACCTAACTCGTGAGCCTTCTTTGTAATAAGACCAGCCCCGAGCATAACACTTGGGATTGATGTATTTGTACAGCTTATGATTGCAGCAATCACAACACTGCCATGCTTTAGCTATGCTGGCTGACCATGAAAATCAAATTTGGCAACTTTGCCTTGAGCTTCTTTTGGTATAGCAAATCCCTGTATTCAAAGCAAACATTAAGGATGACTACATTAATGCATGTATTGTGCTTTCAAATGTGTGATATGTCTTCAAGTTGAAGGTCTTGAAACAATCAGAAGCGCTAGAATTAGAAAAAGGATTTCTTAATTGCATTCTAATTATTACAATGCTTTCTTAAATCATGGTACAATGATCATAGGACGTGAGATAAATGATTGATAGAATAACTTTCTGGAAATATGACTGACTTCCAGTAATATCAAACACTTATCCCATTTTAAAAAAAAACGTAATTTCTTTTCCCTTAGCAATTTGTTGTCATCTTGTTATTCAAGTTTGCAGAAAGAAAGTCATTCACTTTTCTGAACAGTGAACCAATTTGCATACGATACAACAATTTTAACTTTACTTTTTGATGATCGCCTCTGATATATTAGTATTCTAACCTGTGCAGATAAACACAAATAGAAAGAGGAAAACACCGTATCTGCAATTTAAACAAAAAAAGAGGAAAACACTGTTTTGACTGAGTTTTGAACTTTTTGACTGATTTGAGTTTTGAACAAAAAAAGTCAAATAAAAAAGTGCTATTATTGTCAAAATTTGCTGCTGTACAGAGCAGCGAACACCTCCGGCTCTTGACAGTGGAGGGATCACAGGCTGCTGCACTACTGGCACACAAAGCCTGTTGGACCATATTTTTCTTGAAAAACTAGAAATTATACAAAAAACAAGGTAAGGCGATATCGACCCTGACATACATAGCTAGATTACGAACAACATCAAATAAACACACCTCCAAACTTCCCTCCTGTAGTAAGGGTGATCAAACATGAGAGGCCATACTTCCCTCCTGAAGCAAGCAAATGACCACTGCAGAATCAGATTCAATAGCAATCCTCCGGACACCACGCCTCTGCACTATAGTAATACTAAAAAATACAGTCCATAATTCAGCTTCAGCAATATTACAAAGCCCAAATCAGAGGAAAAAACAACCAGATGTACATAACAGAACTATTATGATCCCTTAATACACCTACACAAGAACTTGGAGACGGTACAACTTGCGAAAGCGTGTACAAGTACATGAGACAATCATCATTATTTACTTGTTTTGTTGCAAAACAAAATTAGGAAACCAATACTACATTTCTAACACACAAAAAATCTAATGCAGCACCTAGGAATGGATATGACAATAAGATTGGCTATTTCATTCTATAGGAATTATTATGCGTAATTTTTGAACCAGCAAGATGATGATTCAATATATGCATCTTGACAACATGAAAAAACAACAGCTCTGATTGTCAAAATTAAAAAATTTTCTCTTCAATCAATATTTACAGAAAAAGAGGAAATACCATCTTAGCTCTAAATAGAACTAGGAGCAGTTTTGTGCACCAAAAGTAGAACAAAACTCCACAAGGTTTTTTTCACAACTATCCTATTGAACTGAAAGAACCCCACAAACTCCACTATTTCTACTGCCTATAAACCTCCACTGTCATCACTATTTCTATTCCTTAACTAAGCTTGAGATGTACCTGTATCAAACTTATTGCTATCGATGTCTATGCCAATAATCTGTGATGCACCAGCAGTTTTTGCACCCTCCGCAACCTCTCAAGTATAAATTATGAATCATAACAGTACCACAAAAACAAGAGAAGAAAAAACATGAAACCTGATAATGTAACTTTAGAAACTTACAACAAGCCCAACAGTTCCAAGGCCGAAAATAGCAACAATTGAACCTGGCTCAACTTTTGCAGTGCTCCAGACAGCTCCAAGGCCTAAAAAGTGAAAAAGATAATAGTTATTGTAAATTCATAATAAAAAGTGAACTACTAGGTCTAGGAAGGATACAAATACAGACCACATATTAAGGAAGAAATATAATATAACTAATAACACTACTAGAAATAAGCTTTTTACCTGCGGATTTTCCTGCGGATTTAAGCTAAATATCCGCAGGAACACATGTTACCTGCGGATTTCCTGGCGGAATCATATTCCCACGTAAAACCTTCGTGGATAATTGTTTGCTGAGGATTTTTGAATCCGCAGGTACGGTACCTGCGGATAAATCCTCAGGAAAATAAATAAAATCCGCAGAAAATATTTACCAAACCCAAGGCATTTTCTTACTACATTTCCTATAGAAATATCTGCAGTATTGTTCCCACAAATATGTTTCGCATACAAATCCGCAGGTATATCCACATTTACACCAAAATACATTTCGCATGAAATTCCGTAGGTAATTTCGTATTAAAATTATTTTTGATGAAAAATCCAGATATTTGCTTAAATTTCCACCATAATCAAGTTTTTCTAATTTTTTTATTTATATAAAAATTTCAACTAAAAATATTATTATAAATACATTTTTTAAATATTTAATATTAGTCTTTAATTGAAATATTATTGCAATACTTCGAAACAAAATTTATATCGTGTTTACAAATCAAAACTAAATATTAATTAAAGTATGATTCAACTATTACAATACTCCTAAACAAAATTTATATCATAAACGCAAATCATAACTAAATTTAGATACTGTTGCAGAGATCCCTAAAGCTATTTCATATCAAACATTCCAATCAATACACAAAATGTTGAACTTGAATGAAGCTTTTCACCAAGGCTTCCATTTTCCAAAGCTTATTTGTGAAATCGGCATTGACCTTTCATTCTCATCATAATCTGCAGGAAGAAAAGAAACCAGAAGAATATTATTACACTATGAAGATTCTGCTACATGCTTCTCTGACAAAAACTGATCAGCAGCAAAATTAATTGTGCTTACTGTCAATCTCCCTGAGATTACAAATGGAAGCATCAAGTTCTGCCCGCATTGCATCTCTAGAAACCCGCAGCACGTCTTTGGAGGACTTTGAGGGCAGCAACAGCATGAAGAACTTGGTAAATTGGGCATAGAAGGTGGGCTATAGCCATAAAGTGCTTGTCTATTGAAAACACATCCAGTTGAAAAACACCACCACATCAAGTTGTGTAAAAAGCAATTCAAAATCGACAATATATATCACTTCAAATGTAAATCAATTACATGGAACAAACATTTGCGTATATAAAGTGATGATGTATCAATTGTTAAATGATTTAGCCAACAGAGCAATTGTAAATGAAGTCTACACAATAATTTATCAAGACTGATAATTGGATCCTTGGAATCCAATGGATAGAATAGAATAAAGCAGCATCAATTACCTTTTATCTAAAGAAAGAACTCTCCAAGATCGCTACAACGTGCTTATTTTAACCACATATTAATCTTTCCGAGTTATCAAATGACAACAATACAGCTAGAATTACTTCAGGAAATGAAAAACAAAGAATTTCTCCTAACAATTCCAAGTCTAAAACAAAAAGTCATGGGAGAACATATTAGAACTCATTTTAGACAAGCATCAGTATTTCACTATGGCGACTGAGAATCCTCTCTCTTTCCTTGCTAGTACTAAAAAATATTAAAAACAATTAAAAACATATCAAAACATAATTACAAAATAATAAAAGAAAAGGTCATTATATAACAAAGTAACCAAAAATAGTAACTACTACCTATTATGATGCTCTTTTGGAATTGATGGTAGAATTTCACTAGCCCTTTCCAAATCACCACGCATCACAAGAGTCTTGTACTCAATCAAGCTTAAAAGCAGTGTGTAGCCCACAACACTAAGGTACAATCGAGAAAGAAAAAAAAGATTAAAATTACTGCATCAAGAGATTTTGAATAATGCAAGCGATTGACCCACTTACTTGAATTCTTTGTCTATCAAAAAACCCTACTTTGGCTGGCAAGATATCCCAACAAGTACATTGGACGGTCCAAGTGAAACATTGTAGTTACCTGAATATGGAGTTCTTTTAAAGCTAAAAGGAAAGAGTTAATACCTCACCACCAACACAATAATTAAGTCTCCAAGAAGAATTGTTGTAGATAAAACAATCCCCAACCCAGATCCCTGTCCTGACACGTTCACTCATTTCATGAAGGAGCTCAAAGGCATCTGCAACACCTTGCTCATCCACAGATCTTCCACTATCTAAATATGATGAAACAACATCACGCTGCAACAGAAGAAATAAAATGTTTACTGTGGTTTACCACCAAATATTCATTCAACCGAAAAGCCATGGAAAACATAATGAGAAAGCGAAACGCGAAAACAAAATCTACTCAATCAGAAAACTCACATTGTACTTCAGAATGTAGAATGATGTATCACTAGCAATTGTCACTAGATCACCGCTATCAGCCCAGTAGAGGTTCTGAGACAAGGAAAAATTACAAAATGTACAAGGAATGAGAAGAGGGTAAAAAGCAAAAAATTAGGGGTCTGTTTGGTTGTAGAAAATGTTATCTGTTTTCATATTGTTTTCAATTTTAACTACAAAAATGTCCCCATCATTTTCACGTTGATAGATGTTTTCGATGTTTTGTGTTAAAAACAATGAAACAACTTTTATTATTTTCACGGTTTCATGTGAAAAACTTGTAATTAAAACAGAGAATAAAATAAAAAAACTAGACAGGCCCTTGATGTCTGAAAGCACTTACTTTCACATTCACATCAATGCGCCTAATCAATCTGCATTCAGCCCAATCATAAAAGCATATGAAATCATTTGAGCACATTGCCAATACAGTCCCACCAAATATTCGTTCTGCTGAAAAAGTCGGTCGAATACTCTTCTTTTCCTGATATACAAAAAAATATCGACTTCAATTTAAATTTCCTAGAGGAAACTTATTTCATTTAGCAGACAACTAAAGCAATAACATAATTTTATTTTGAAAACTAAGTCAGGCTTTGAATTTAAAAATAAAAAATAAAAGTTATTGACATCATTGACATTCCTCAGTTGCTTGTTAGACTTCAAAAGTCAAACATCACATAATAGACTCACAAAAAAAAAATTGGAGTCCTTTTCTCCCATAATTTTTGTCCTTGTGTCCATAGAAAAATCGTTTATATATTTTCGAAGTCGTGTGTCCTTGTGAATGTTGCGTTGGAGGTGTGGAAAGACAAGATGAGATAGGATTAGGAATTACAACATTAGAGAGAGAGTTGGAGTAAGAACTATAGCAGAAAAGATGGTAGAAAAGATTTAATGCATCATCCCTAAGCCCTAAAAATTAAAACACTCATAAGAAAAGGTATTATATTACTTCACATCACAAACAAATCAAGGAAAAGAATATTTGAGACACATTCTACTAACAAAAGTCTCTCTACTAACTAAAGTATTGTGACTTAATAGTTAAGACTTCAAGAAATAAGCAAAAGTGAAATGCAAAAGAAACACAATACAAAATGGAAAAAAATCACTCTAACAACACTTAGTTTTAGCCACATATCAATTAAAAAATGTCATCACTAATTATATCTTAAAAAAAACTGTTAAAATCAAACCTGTGATATTCAATGCATGCAAGCCTGGTAACTCCTCCAATTTTAGTCCCCCGACCCTCTTTCTAGCATAAATTAAAAGATCAAGCTAAGTTCATCAGTAATAGTAAGACATAATTTATTCAAGTGTGATCACATACTAAAAATAACGAAAATAAAATAGGCCGTAGCATGTTTACTTGGAGCACCACGAAGCTATAACATCACAATTCCAGTCTAATTCCAGTCTAAAATTTAAAACCTTTCCTTTCCAGAACATGAACAAACATGGGAAAACATCTCATGAGGAAATACCGTTTACTGATTCATCAACATGTTGTTAAATAAAGTAGATGCATCATTGTACTGTTGCACACAATTTCTTTCTATTCCTCCTGCCATTGTTCTCTGAAAAGGTACACACCCCATTGGTGGTGCATTGAATACTCCAATCCTCCTTGCACCTAGTTCATGTATATCCTTTCATTTGTATTCACAATTAGATTGTGTCATGTGTAAGACAAAATAATTTAGTTTAAAATGATTAGCAATATATATAAATATATACCTTGTAGAAATTGATAGCTGAGTTGACTAAAAGGTTAGAGTAAGTTGGGAAATCATATTCAACTTGTCTCAAATGAGACAAGAAATAAGTATTAGAAATATCATTGCTTCCTAATACAACAAGAAAAAGACTATTGGCTAAGATGAAATTTGCTCTATCTTCACCAACCACTATTTTAAGCTTCACAATGTAATCTTTGAATAACTCTAGCTGCCCAGACATAGATATAGCTGCCTGATTATAAACCACAGGAAACAGAGTTAGGAAGGAATCATCAACTAACAAAATTATTACCTTTTTTTATTTTTAGTTCTTTCTAATAATTTTGGAGGAAAAAATTAATTGTTGATGAAATATGGATATATACCTCTAATTTTGATGTCAAATGATCATATCCTGCCCCATCGGATGCAAAGTTTACACCTGTGGCTAATTCACTTGGTTGGAGATTTGGGTCCAAGTATGCTGGAAGATACTCTTTAATGCCTAATGCTTCAACTGGTGGTAGTACAATAATATAAAAAATAAATAAATCGTATTAACCACTGTTTTGGTTTAAGAGGAAATATAGAACTATATGATAGAGTACAAGATTGGTTTAATAACATTTGATGAAAAATATCTCTATGCAATTAGCAATGTCAGAACTCTTTGGCTTTTTTCAACTTGACAATAGACTCCAATCTCAGGAAAACACCGAATCTGCAATTTAAACAAAAAAAGAGGAAAACACTGTTTCAGATTTTGGATTTTGAAATTGGTATTAGAGCATTGACATTAGATCTAATGATCTATTTCTATTAAAATTCCACATCTAGTTACTCTGCAACCAAAACATCATTATAGGACTAATCTAACAATTTAGACTTTAGAGTATTATCTCATATTAGTTCAATTGTTGAGTTTTGAGAGAAGAAAATGAAGAGATTAATTTATTGTAAGATTAATTTAACGGACGATATTTGTTTAAATAGTGTTGAGCATATTAAAATTTCTGGTTCAATTTAAATTAGATGGCTTTCAATCATGGCATGTCTCTCCACTAATTGAAAATAATTTAGAAAAAATATCTTATTGGTGATGAAATTTGTTAAGATAAAGTACCACTTGACCCAACAAAGAAACATGTTGAGAAATGAGTTTAAAGTACAGAAGACATGCACTATTATACTTGATGTACTACAATCAGTTGCTGACAAAAAAGTGAAAATGTGTTGGCTAAGTGCAACATTAAAAGGAGCAGCCACACTTAAAGTAAGATCAGGATGCAGCAAGAACAGATCATTGAATGGGGGAGCCCCCATCTTGCATATTGAAAACAACAATGATTTGGACTTCGATTTTGAAAAGGGAAGATTGATTCTTTCACAGGGTGCTGAATTATATGTGGAATCACCAGAAGGTACCTTCAATGCAATTTTTAAGTATTCCCATCAGAAATTGTGGAATCACCAGATGTAACACCAGAAGGTACCTTCACGTCATTCCCATCAGTCGGCGTGCCAAATCTATATGCAATGCATGGCCACCCTGCATCAAGCAATAGCATAAGACTCATTTGCATTAAAAATCATGTTGTCTCAGGTTGCACAAGATACAAAATCAGCATTTGTGACACATTAAAAATCGAGTATAGGGAGGGAGGAGAACGAAAGACACTAACCTTGTAAGCTACGATGTGTGCCACTGGGAGTCCTTGATTTCCAAACTGAGCAAACAGGGAGAGATCACCAATAAGATCTAAAATCTTGTGACGACATGGTTCATCACTGAAACGAAGAAGTGGATTCAACCAACCTTTGCTTGTACTGCAAAAAGAAAGCAGTAACAATTAAACAATGATATGTACCAACAATAGAACATAATTCAGTGTACTAATGGAAATGAATTTCTCTGATCTCAACTGATTACTGATCTTATTATTTGAAGGTATAAATTTCTAATATCGAGTCTTGCAAAGGAATCATGAAACCTACGTCTTATCTAAGAAATTAAACGCCTATGAAAACTCTAGAATTGTAACTAAGTTATAAATACCATAAACAAATAATGCCATACTTTGACGAAATAGTAACTTACTTTAAGAATCTAGTGCCAAGATTTATGATCCTAATTACATGGACCTATGCTTTTCGAGCATGAAGTTTTGGGTAAATTATAATGTATCAATGTGGCTGCATAAACTGTGCTTTAGTATCATAAGCTATCAAAATTGATCTCTAGCTATCACATAGCTGAGCATTAAGAACGGTTTTAATACAAATTTATAAGCTGTTACATCTGTTACCAAGCCATTTGATTAAAAAAAGACAGGTAGGAGGTATATAAAAAGAAACAAGAAAATCATTAAAAGTGTTGCCAGTTAGAATTGCAAGTTCTATCCAAGGAAGCTGAAAGAATCAATAGAAAGACCTATAACACTGTGAATCATTTTGCCTAAGAAACAAGTTCTATAATCTAAAACCCAAAATCCATCTACAAAAATATCATCCTTCAGTATCTTTTCCAACCAAAAAGAACGTTATAACAACATAATACCAACAAAAACTAGTTGCTTGAAACACACATGAAACAAATAAATCCACGTGTTTAGGAATGCCTCAAATGCATCTTAAGCAAAAAAGCATATAAAAACAATACATATAATTCGCCACTGAAACAACAAAGCAATTGGAGAAAAATAGCATGTATATGTTAATTCTCGGTGAACAAGCAAAGTATCGTCGGAAAAACAGTTCCAATTTACAAAAACGAAGTAGAAACCCTAGAGTTGCTAAAAACCCATCCACCATTTTAAGAACGGTTGGAAGACAAATTTCTAAGCTAATCGGAAAATTTTGGGAGCTATGAGTAATCGAAGTGAAGTGTGAAGTGAAGATTGAAAGTGAGATTTACCGTTGAGTGTAAGATTTTCCGGCGAGAGATTTTCCACTTTATTTTCCGAAGCAAGATAGAACGCAAATGACCTGAAAAAATGGAATGCAGTGAATAATGGGTTTGAGGGTATGGTTTGAATTTAAAATTGGGGGAGAGAGAGATGAGGACAAACAAGGAAGAAAGAGGAGAGTGTGAAATACCCAGATCTGTAGTTGAAAATTTGAAAAGGAATTATGAATATTTTTTTGCCAATTTAGGTATAACCAGAAATATTAGAGGTGTAACTATAATAAATAAAATTATTAAGAAAAAAAAGCTTGTGTATATTTTGAAGATAATGAACCTATATGAAAAAAATATAAAACAAACATGTTATAAAAAATAAGATAAAAATAAGAATAGAAAAGATACATTTGCCGCGGCTATTCATATATAACCTTTTTGTGGGTCACATCCTCTAAAACTTCTCACAATTTTGCCCATCTTCTCTCTTTTGTAAATCTGTGTAAACAAACAAAATGTAAGAGAGATCACTGGGCTAGTATGTGATCTACATTTTACTGTGTTCCGACAACAGCCTAAAATAAATGGGCCCTAATCAAGTCCAATCGAATGATACAGTCTCGAAGCCAGTAGGTAGCATATAATGGAAAATCTCTCGCCGGAAAATAAAGTCAGATTTTCCGAAGCGAGAGATTTTCCGGCCCTAATAAAGTGAGATTTTGTTTAAAAAATAATTGTCCTTTATTTATATAAAAATAGAAACATAAAATTTACTTTATTTATATAAAAATAGAAACATGAAATTTACTTTGTTTAAATTATTAATAATTAAATAAATATCATCTATTAACAACTTTGATTATATTTCAAATTTATTATTATAAAATTTGTATATTTTATATTTTAAAATTATTTTAAAATAAAGTAAAAAATAGAACATTTAATTTAATATAAGTGAAAAATCACAAAATACACATTATATTCATCTTGCATTAATAAAATAGAGTCAAAATATTCATATTACCAATACACATTTGATAGTACTATAAAATTTCCGAGCAAACCCTGCACACAATCAAAGCGGATTTTTCCTAAAGACGAGTTCGAGCGGAAACGCGGATTATATTGTCATATTTAACTGTGGAATTTGTCTTACTTTTTAATTTGTTTAAAAATCCATTCTACTTTAGTTACAAATACCAAAACATATGCATTTCCTACGGAATTTGCTGCAGATATTTCCTGCGGAACAATACCGCAGAACAATCCTTAAGGAAAAGTTGAACTTTGCTGCGGATGCGTAATCACATGTAAATCCGGAGCAAACGAAAAATGTACCTGCCGTTTTACCTGCGGAAAAGGACTCCGCAGAAAAATTCCTAAACTAAATATGAACCGCAGGAAAATCCTTGTGTATTATCTGCGGATATATTTCCGCAGGAAATGCCGCAGGAAAAACGCTAAATTCTAGTAGTGTAAGGCCATCAACAGCAAACTGTTCATGTCAACCCACCAATCTCTCCTCCAGCCTTTTCATTCAACAATGCAGACTATCAAGCCAAAGTCCAACATAAGCATTAAGCAGATATTGAGTGAAGATTTCCATCTCATTAAGGAAAAATAGGTCTATAAAGCAACAATTTATATGAATGTACTATATGAATCAATAAACTATCAAATTACAAAGTGCAGGATAACGGTTAAGCAACAAGAGCAAAATTTGTCACTGCATGAGCTAATGTAAGATAATTGTCCAAACAAACACACATGATGAATGAACTCATGAACGACGAATTAAGCACATACATAATACGGTACAATGCTAAATCTTATACAACTCGAATATGGTAATGAATTAGTACCAGTTGGAACGCCACATCCAAGAAGACAAACTTTGTCCAAAGGAGCATTGAAAAATATAGAGATAAATTAATAGTGCTAATTCACTCTATTGAAAAATGGCGTGGAGAGAATAATAGAGAACGCAGAGAAGGAACAACAATTTGGCTCTTCGATGCGCCATTGAAGATGACGAGACAAGAGAATTGGACCTCTCTATCTATGAAACACAATCTTAGGGCTCTAATAAACTCGCATAGATCTCATTGTGATTGTAATCAAAATTAGGAATTACGGTTATGATTTTGTTAGTATAAAATTCCTCAAAAATGTGTTATAAATTCAAATTGTTTTCAAAAACTTACCACAAATGAATCTGAACAATAATTTGAGTAAGGATTGTGCCGAACCAAATATGAGAATTATCGTAAGCATGAAAATCACAAGAAAATAGTAAGGCACAAACTCTATTAATGATATTAAGAAGAAGATGAAGAAGAACAAGAAGAGAAACACACAAAAACACTAAATCAGAAGAAAAACCCTAAATCAGAAGAAAATCAAAATCCTAACTCAGTGTAGTTCACGAAAATGAATAATGAAATGAGAATAATGAAAAATGGCGAGAAACGAGACTGAAATAAAACAGAGTGGCGCGCAACACTTAGGACAACGATGAGATTACGAAGGTGACGAGGTTACGACGGCGATGAGATTACGATGACAGCGAAGTTGAGATGCAACGTAAAGAGGTTAAGATTCGATGATGGCGATGGCGGCGAGGTGCGACGGTGGTGGTTATGGTTGAGATGCGGCGGCGAGGTGTGACGGTGGTGAATTGAGACGCGAAGGAGAGAAGAATATTTAATAGGTTTCTTACGATTTTAATGAATAATTTGTTTTAGGAGTTAGGCCTAAATTGTTAGGAGTTATGCAAAAATAGGTCCTTCATACATTTTTTTAAAAAAATAGGTCTTTGATACAATTTTTTTTTTTTCTAAAAAATTGAATAATTTTAATGTTTATGCACAATTTTCCTTTACTTTCTTACAAACAAATATAATAATTATATTTTTGAGACTTTTATAAATTTAAAAATTAATTTTCCTTGATATCATCAAACTAAATCGTTATAGTTAAATAACATGTCAATTAGTTGAATATATTTTAAATTTAATTTCGTTAAATTTTTAAGTTTTATCTTTTGATTCTATTTTGAAATAATATTTTTTGTCATAATTTTAATTAAAATTAAAAATAAAATTTTAATTATGAAAACAATTTATTTAATTACTGAGTTCAAAATTAAATAAATAAATTTATCAAAACTCTTAATTCATTGAATTTAATAGACACTATATACTATAAAATTTAAAAATTACAATAATATTACTAGCGGGGCGAGTTCGGGTCTAAAGTGGATATCAACACCGCAAACCCGTTTCTCTCCCGAATTTTAATTTCTGGAAAAACTCATACTCTGAATCACACGCAATCAAAGCAGATTTTCCCTCCAAATCAAGACATGTTCAGAGGATATCGCGGATGCGAATTATATTTTTATCCTAACCGTGAAACATATCTTACTTTTTTAATTTGTTTTAAAAAAAATTCAACTTTATTTATATAAAAATAAAAACTACTTTATATAAAAACATAAAAATTGGAATAAAAATTTACCTATGGAATTTCCTAGAAATAACACTTGTAAAGTTTGTTGCGGAATTTGCCACGGACATTTCCTGAGGACCTTTACCGCAGATAAATCCTAAGGAAAAAGATGAATTTTGCTGCGGAAACGTAGTCACATGTAAATCCTCAGCAAACAAAAATTTTACCTTCCGTTTTACCTGCGGAATATGACACCGGAGGAAAAGTCTTAAGAGAATTGTGAACCGCAGGAAATCTCACGGACTACCTGCAGACATATTTCCGCAGAAAAATCCGAAGGTAAAACGCTGATTTCTAATAGTGAATTTTAATCGTTTTTTAAAATTAAAATTTGTTATTTGAACCAAAGATATTCAATTAACATTGGTTTGATTCAGTTGTTTTATCTGAATAAAAAAATAGCAGGTAATTTTTAATTTGATTTGGTTTGAATGTTCTAGTTCATTAGATTTACCCATCCACCCACCTCTAACTATTAGATATTAATATATGTAATGTTCTATGTCTCATGATATTTGTATAAAAAAAAACTCAATGTTTGAAAATAAGCATAGAGAAGAAATTGGGGAAGATAAAAAAAAATGTTATGATATGAATTCATATTTGTTTAGATTCGAAAAATACAAAAACAAAAAGCAGGATAAAATGAGAACGTAGTTCCCACAGTTTTCTTGCTCGCAGCCAATAGTTGTTTCTCTCATGTCTCATCATAAAAATAAAAATACAAACAGTAAAGAAACAAAAAATACATAAAAGAAATGTAATTATATGCAGAAACACTTTATATGTAGCATAAAATTATTGCTCTCTATTTTTTTAATTCCAAAAGTTTAAGCTTCTTGACCCCATTGTTCTTCACTACCTTGCTGGAATCCTTGTCGTTTAAAATGACCACGTGCTTCATAAGCTTTTGGATCATCAAAACCAAAGAAGTTGCTGATTTTGGTCACCACAAGAAACTTATACCTTCAAATGCATAAGATCAGGATCCTATTCATCTGATTCATGCTACCACTGCATCCATTCAATTATGCAGTTTAGGTTTCTTTGGGTTTTTATTCAGTTATGAAGTTTAATGACATGTTTATGATTCAATGTAGATTTTGGAGAAGGCTAAACAATAGATCTTCTGGTGGTTAAGATTAGGAAACATCATGACAAGGTTAGTAGAATAATTTTATGATTGAAACTTAATTTATTCATGTATTTTATCTCTCTTGAATCAAAGTAGTTTGAATTGAAGGCTAAGGCTGTAACTTTTAATTTGTAATTATGATTACTCTATCTTTAGAAAACAGAGAACCATGTGTTCTTATTATTCTTTCTATGTGGAGAAAGGCCCAAATATTGTAGTCTATGTGTCTCACTTATTTAAGTGGAGAGTGGTGTATTTAGGGTTGTAAGAGAGAGACTATTTTGAGAGGAAAGACAATCACCAAAAGAGAAAAGAGAAGAGTAAACCCTATTCCCGATTTTGTTAAATCAGTCTCAGAAAAACATCGATTGCGCATTCGTTAACCGTTGGATCGGGCTGAAATTTGGACAGTAGGTACGCAATATTCGTTTTCAACAGTCGGATCGGCGAAACGACGTCTGGAGTGGGAGAAATCGTGCTCGCACAGCAGCAGGTTTTTTTGTGTGTTTTTCTTCTTCTTGCTTTTCACTTGTAAGCTTTAGTGCTTTGTTATTTTGGCTGGTTGTAGGCACACTTTGTGCATCTTTTTGAGACTCTCTTGTACCCTTATTTGATTATAGTGGAGCTATTTCTTTGGTCTGGACGACCCGTGGTTTTTACCCTTGCATTGAGGGGTTTTCCACGTTAAAATATCGGTGTTCTTTACGCTCTTTTATTGTGATTAATTTGCTACCATATATTTGTTGTTGCTCCTCACGGGTTCTTGCAAGTTGGGGGAATTTTATATCCGCTGCGTATTACTTGTTATTGTGTTTCTGTGTTTATTCCTCATCAGAGTGGTATCAGAGCTCTTGGTTAAAGGGTTATTTGACTTGCTTGAAGGATGGAGGCAAATATGAATATAAAGATGGTATGCTTGAATGGTACTAATTACCATTTGTGGAAGGGCAAGATGAAAGATTTGTTATTTGTGAAGAAAATGCATCTTCCTATTTTTGGTTCTAATAAGCCGAATAATAAATCTAAGGAAGACTGGGAGTTTGAACATTAATAGGTATGTGGTTTTGTTAGGCAATATGTAGAAGATAATGTTTATAATCATATTGCTAACGAGACAAATGCAAAAACTATGTGGGATAAGATACAGACTCTGTTCGCCTCTAAATCAGGAAATAATAAATTATTCTTACTGAATAGTTTCATAAGTTTGAAGTATAAGGAGGGAACGTCTATTTCAGACCACTTGAGTGAATTTCAGGGGCTCCTTGATCAAATGTCTGAAATGGGTATCAAGTTTGATGATGAACTATTGGGACTATTTTTACTGTTATCTTTACCAGAGTCTTGGGAGACATTTCGGGTTTCTATAACGAGTTCAGCTCCTAATGGTGTTGTTTCTTTGGAAACGGCTAAGGGTGGTGTTTTGAATGAGGAGATGAGAAGGAAGGCACAGGGTTCTTCATATCAATCTGAAGTTCTTGTCACTGAAAATAGGGGGAGAAGTCAGAAAAAAGAACCGAAGGGTGGTAGAGAAAATAGCAGAAGCAAGTCCAAGTCTAGATACAAAAATGTGGAGTGTCATTATTGTCATAGAACAGGGCACATACAGAAGAATTGTTTTCTGTGGAAAAAGGAGAGCAAAGGCAAGAAGGGTAAGCAGAAACAAAGGGGTCGTGATGATGATAGTGATGATGACCGTGTTACTACTACTACTAGTGATGATCTTGTTATTCTCCGTGACTATGAGTCAATTAATCTTGTATCTGATGAGAGCATGTGGATAATTGATAGTGGTGCTACACTACATGTTACACCGAGGAAGGAGTTCTTCACATCTTATACTTCAGGTGACTTTGGAGTTTTGAAGATGGGTAATGATGGTGTATCTAAGGTAATTGGTGTTGGTGATGTATGCCTGCAAACCAACATGGGAATGCAATTGTTGCTTAAAGGAGTCAAACATGCTCCAAATGTTTGCTTCAATTTGATCTCTGTGCATATGCTTGATGAAAGTGGTTTTGATAATCATTTTGCTTCTGAAAAGTGGAAACTCAGGAAAGGTAACTTGGTTGTGGCTAGAGGGGAGAAAATTAGTAAACTGTATTGGACAAAAGCTTTAGTTGCAAAAGACAGTGTGAATGCCGTAGATATGGAATCATCTTTGTGGCACCGAAGGCTTAGCCATATCAGTGAAAAGGGGTTAAATTGTTTAGCTAGAAAGGATGTGCTTCCAGGATTGAAGAATGTAGATTTGGAGAAATGTTCTCACTGCATAATTGGTAAACAAACTAGAGTATCCTTCAAAAGGCATCCTCCCTCTAGAAAGTTAGAGTTGCTTCAGTTGGTGAATTCTGACGTCTGTGGCTCTTTAAAGGTAAAATCTTTTAGTGGTGGACTTTATTTTGTTACTTTTATTGATGACTGTTCCAGGAAACTATGGGTTTATGTTCTGAAGACAAAAGACCAAGTGTTGGAGAAATTCAAACAATTTCATGCTTTGGTTGAGAGGCAGACAGGCAAGAAGCTGAAACGTGTTCATACTGACAACGGTGGTTGAGTATTGCGGACCCTTTGATGTCTATTGCAAACAGCAGGGTATAACACATGAAAAGACTCCTCCTAAGACTCCTCAGCTGAATGGTTTAGCAGAGAGGATGAATCAGACACTTGTTGAGAGAGTGAGGTGTATGCTCTCTGAAGCTAAGTTGCCTAAACATTATTGGGGTGAGGCACTGTACACGGCGGTGCATGTTATTAATCTTACTCCTAGTGTCGCTTTGAATAGTGAGGTACCAAACAAGGTATGGTTTGGGAAGAATGTCAAGTATGATCACTTGAGAGTCTTTGGTTGCAAGGCTTTTGTGCATGTTCCGAAGGATGAAAGATCCAAGTTGGATGCAAAGTCAAAGCAATGTATCTTCATTGGTTATGGTGAGGATGAATTTGGCTACAAGTTGTACGATCCTATAAACAAAAAGGTTATCAGAAGTCGTGATGTAGTGTTCATGGAAGACCAAACTATTGAAGACATTAATAAGGTGGAGAAGACTACACCTGAGAGAGATAACGCCTTAGCTGATGGTGATCCAGTTCGGTCACCTGTTCCTGATTTGGATACTACTGATGGTAATGTTCAGAATGATGAGCCACATGATTGTGTTGATGATCATCGACTTAGAGATGAAGTAAATATTCCTTCTAGTGAAGATGAGAAAAGAGACATGGAACGAGTTCCTTATACTTCTGCTGTGGGTAGTTTGATGTATGCAATGGTGTGTACAAGACCAGATATTGCGCATGCTGTTGGTACAGTCAGTAGATTTTTTGTCAAATCCAGGTAGAGAGCATTGGAATGCTGTAAAATGGATTTTGAGGTATCTTCGTGGTACTACATGTATGAGGCTTTGTTTTGGAGGTGACAAACCTATTTTGGTGGGGTACTCCGACTCATATATGGCTGGAGATATTGACTCAAGAAAGTCAACTTCAGGCTACATGATTAAATTTGCAGATGGAGCTGTGACTTGGCAGTCGAGATTACAGAAATGTGTAGCATTGTCTACAACTGAGGCAGAGTTCATTGCCATTACCGAAGCATGCAAAGAGTTGATTTGGTTGAAGAAATTCTTGCAGGAGCTTGGGTTTATTCAGGACAAATATGTCTTATTTGTCGATAGTCAAAGTGCTATTCATCTTGGTAAGAATTCAACGTTTCATAGCAGGTCCAAACACATAGATGTGAGGTATCATTGGATACGTGATGTTTTGGAAGCTAAGTTGTTGGAGTTGGCTAAAGTTCATACTGATTATAATGGTTCTGATATGATGACTAAGGCATTACCAGGAGGGAAGTTTGAAACTTGTTGTGATATCGCCGGTTTGGCGATTATCTCCACATAGTTGTGAGGGGGAGATGTGTTGAGTATTGGGATCCCTTCCTATGTGGAGAAAGGGCCAAATATTGTAGTCCATGTGTCTCACTTATTTAAGTGGAGAGTGGTCTAATTAGGGTTGTAAGAGAGAGACTATTTTGAGAAGAAAGACAATCACCAAAAGAGAAAAGAGAAGAGTAAACCCTATTCCCGATTTTGTTAAATCAGTCTCAGAAAAACATCGATTGCGCATTCGTTAACCGTTGGATCGGGCTGAAATTTGGACAGTAGGTTCGCAATATTCAGGGCTTCGTTTTCAACGGTCGGATCGGCGAAACGACGTCTGAAGTGGGAGAAATCGTGCTCGCACAGCAGCAGGTTTTTTTGGTGTTTTTCTTCTTCTTGCTTTTCACTTGTAAGCTTTAGTGCTTTGTTATTTTGGCTGGTTGTAGGCACGCTTTGTGCATCTTTTTGAGACTCTATTGTACCCTTATTTGATTATAGTGGAGCTATTTCTTTGGTCTGGACGACCCGTTAAAATATCGGTGTTCTTTACGCTCTTTTATTTTGATTAATTTGCTGCCATATATTTGTTGTTGCTCCTCACGGGTTCTTGCAAGTTGGAGAATTTTATATCCGCTGTGTATTACTTGTTATTGTGTTTCTGTGTTTATTCCCCATCAGGCTAAACAATAGATCTTCTGGTGGTTAAGATTAGGAAACATCATGACAAGGTTAGTAGAATAATTTTATGATTGAAACTTAATTTATTCATGTATTTTGTCTCTCTGGAATCAAAGTAGTTTGAATTGAAGGCTAAGGCTGTAACTTTTAATTTGTAATTATGATTACCCTATCTTTAGAAAACAGAGAACCATGTGTTCTTATTATTCTTTCTAGCTTTTCATCACGTGTTTGATTGAAAGTTTCTTGTATTGGTTGTAGTTGTACTGGTTTGAATGAATATAGTATGAATAAATATTTATAGATGAAATCATGATAGTTCATGACAAACATATCGTCCTCGTCAGATTTATCAATGCAAGTTGGGATCTTTTAGCTTCTAAGAGAATGCAGGAGAGTGAGGTTAAAGTTGTGATTGTGAGCAAGAAGTGGGTATTGAAGGTCGAACATTAAGGAGAAGGATAATAAGAGTGAATTTAAATAATAGGTTTTGAAACTTTAATATTTTGTATGTGAAACAATCGAAGAGAGGGATAAGATTTTTGAAACTGAAACGCGCTAAAGCTTATCTTGAAAGGTAAGAAATGATCATAATGATATTTCAAAGATAGAAACATGGGAAAATAGGGAATGCATCACAAATCTATACAAGAATTGATTTTTTTTTTAATATTCATGAAAAAAACTTAGGAAATAAAAATTGAAATTAATCAAAAAAACTCATCTGAATTGGTGCTTTATTTACGCATTCGATAGAAAAAGTAAAACGTTGGAGTATTGAAAAGATGATTTACCGTATAATAGCTCATGTTACTAAAATGGAAACTTATGATTACAATTGAATGAGTTTGAATATATAGTGCAGAGAGGAGTTAGTTAGCTAAAGTCTAACTAACTAACAGACTTAACAAACTGAACTAACTAAAATAACTTTGTTGACTTAATTATATAGTTGACTTGATTCCCGTTACACCCCCTTGCAAACTCGTGGGTGAAAAGCCTTGAACTCTGAGTTTGTGTCGACAAAAAGAAACATGTCAGCTGAAGTAGGCTTTGTTAATATGTCTGCAGTCTGATTAGAGGCAGAAATGTGATGAATTTGAAGTTCTTTTTTTTTTTGAACTTTCTCTCTAATGAAGTTAAGATCAAGCTCAAAGTGCTTTGTCCTAGAGAGAAGAATAGAATTTGATGATATCATGACAACACTCAAATTGTCACTGTATATTGTTGGAAAGTGATAAGAAAGTGTAACTCATGAAGAAGGTTTTTGGTCCATATAATTTCTATTGTGGCCGCTGCCAAACTTCTGTATTATGCCTTGGTGCTCGATCTCGACATAACTTGTTGCTTTTTGGAGCACCATAACACTAAATTGGTGCCTAGATAAACACAAAAACCTGTACTGGATCTCCTATAATATGCAGATTTGCAGATTTTCTGAAGGTACGACCATAAGAAGCAGTTTTGTGGAGATATCGCAAAATTCTTTTTACAGCTTGCCAATTAGTATCCTTAGGATTATGCATGTATTGACACACTTTATTGACTGAATAGGAAATGTCAGGACGGGTTACAATCACATATTGCAAGCCCCCAACTATAGTTCTATATAAACTAAGATCTTCTGCATTTTGAGGAACCAGTTGCTGAGAGTTTTAAAGAGGTTGTCATGGGAGTTTTCCTAGTGTTGGCAGTGAACATGTTGGCTTTGTAGAGTAAGTCGTGTATGTATTTAGTTTGAGATAGATGAAGGCTAGAGGAATCCAATTGTTGAACTTGAATACCAAGAACTTGAATCCAATTGTTCAAAGTTTGGATAAGGTTATTGATTGTTGATGCGGAATCACTTGTGATGATAACATCATCAACATAGGCTAGGATGATAAGCTTGATAGTGGCAGTAGACTTGAGAAATAAGGAAGGATCTGATTTTGTTGAAGTGAATCCAATAGAAAACATGAATTGTTGAAGCTTAGTAAACCATGCCATTGGTGCTTGTTTAAGTCCATAAAGGGATTTGTTGAGCTTGCAAACTAGGGAACCATCACCTCGAATGAATCCAGGAGGTTGAGACATGTAGACAATTTCAAACAAATCACCATTTAAGAAAGCATTGTTGACGTCAATTTGCTTGACTGGCCAACCTTGAGACAATGCAAGAGTGAGAATAATTCGAATTGTGGAGTGCTTAATCACATGACTGAAAGTCTCGAAGTCGTCAAGTCCTTCTTGTTGATGAAACCCTTTAGCCACCAAACTTGCTTTGTGTTTGGAAATAGAACCATATGGGTTATATTTGACTCGAAAAACTGACTTACATCCAATAATGTTATTGTTGTCGGGTAGAGGAACAAGGTTCCAAGTATTAGTGTTCATCAAGGCTGAATATTCTTCTTTCATAGCTAGCTTCCAATGATGAGCTTTGAGGACAGGCTTGATTGACTTAGGCAGAAAATGAAGATCATGATCTTATTGATGTTCAAAAGTGAGCCAAACCTTTGGCTTGAAAATACCAGATTTGCTTCTAGTATGAATTGAGTGTTGAGGTGTGCTTGTTGATGGTGGAACTGCAACAGGAGAAGGTGAGAGAACAACAGGTACTGAGAGAGATTGAGGATGTTGAGAAGATGTAGGCTCAGAATCAATGGGATCAGGAAGACCATTGTTAGCATTGGAAACAACAATAGATGGAAGATCATTGGACATATGAGATTCATTAGAAACACTAGTTAGGATGGAAAATCTATTAGCACATGGGACAATAGAGATATTGGGAACATAATCCAAATCAAAGGCATCATGATCGGGACGATTATACAAGGTCAAGAACTGAGAATTAATAGCAAAAGGAAAAAGTAATTCTTCAAATTTAACATGCCTAGAGATATAAATTCTACCAGTAGATAGGCAGGTTTGTTAAATGTAATAATTCTAAAATGATTAACTAATGATTGTAAGTCAGTTAGGAAGGTTATAAGGTGGTTAAGGAAGTTAGTTAGTTAGTTACAAGTGTTACTATTCAAAACTGTTTGATATAAATTTCCAATACCAAGAACATTCTTGGGTGTAACTGATCAATCTTCGTTTACCAGAACATTCATGTTTTACTCTATTCTTCTCAATTTCAATTCCTATTATTCCTAAGACCTGTTCCAACATTTGGCATCAAGAGCTTGGGTTATAGTCCTTGGGAAACACGAGTGCAAGTGTGAGAAGATTTCAAATTGGGAAACACAAGTGAGTAAAGAAAGAAACCATGAATGGAGGAGGATTTCCATCGAATCTGTCAGTGCTTGATCAAAGAATTGGGAAAGGTGGTCTGCATCTATGAGATCATGATTGGAAGCTCAAGAAGTGTTTGAGATTGTCCAAGATGGCTATGAACAGCTTGACACCAATCCTATAGAAAGGCAACAGTCAACCTTCAAAGATTGCAAGAAAAGAGATTGCAAGGCATTGTTCTATATTCAGTAAAGTGTGGATTCGAATAACTTTGAGAAGATTTCAAAAGCATCTACATCAAAAGAGGCATGAGATATATTGGTCAAGTACTATACAGGTGGAGAAAAGGCCAAGAAAGTGAAGCTTCAAATGCTAAGAAGGAAATATGAACTGTTGCAAATGGAAGAAGATGAAACGGTGGCAGATTATTTCAATAGAGTGCAGACAATTGTTAATCAGATGAGAACTAATGGTGAACCAATAACTGAAGTGGTGATTATTGAAAAGATTCTCAGAATATTAACACAAAGGTATGATCATATTGTAGTAGCCATTGAAGAGTCAAAAGATGTTGATAAAATGAAGGTGGAGGATTTGCAAGGCCCCCTTGAAGCTCATGAACTCAGAGTAAGAGAAAGGTCTGCAGTAACCTCAACAACACAAGTGTAGGCATTGCAGGCTCAAGCTAGCAAGAAGACCAGTCAAGATAATGGAAGGCACAAGAAAGGAAAGGGAAAATTCAAGTGGCACAAGAAACATGAGTCTGATGAAGGAGTTGGAAGTTCAAGAAATCAGCAAAACAGATATATATGAAGGTTTATATATATATATTTAAACCCAACCAACAAATATCCACTTACACTTCACTCACATCTCAACTATTTTGATAAAAATATCTACTTCCGTTGCAACTCAATTGACAGATAAAATTTTCAGCAACCAGAAATATTTTTAACAAAGCTGTCCGGAAATAAATTCTTCGTAACGTAAATAAATTATTTCTCGCCAAATAATTTTAAACGGTCTCAAAAGACATTTTTGGCATTCAACACACAAAATACCAATAAAATCGGCTAACAAGCCTGATAATTCAAAACCAAAGTACATCAAAATACAAAATTACAAATTAAACTAAGGGTCTTACAAAGAGGATTGACAGATTCCTCATAGAGCAGCAGTTTGTAAAGTGTGTAAATGAGCATGAAGTTTATGTCAATAAGGCAGCAGCAACGGAACCTGCTCTATTAATATGCCTTTATGTTGATGATCTGCTAGTTACTGACAATGATGAATTAGGGATCAAGCAATTCAAAATCAGAATAGAGAAGGAATTTGAGATGACTTAATTGGGCAGGCTGTCATATTTCCTGGGTATTGAGTTTGCAACCAAAGAAAATGGAATTTTTATGCACCAAAAGAAGTATGCAAATGATGTATTGAAAAGGTTCAAAATGCAAGATTGCAATGGAACTAATACCCCATCAGAACCAGGGCTGATGCTGTCCAAGGAGGGCAATGAGGAGTTGATTGATCCTACAATCTTCAAGGAAATTGTAGGACCCTTGAGGTATTTGTGCAACACAATGCCGGATATTGCATATAGTGTTGGGCTGATTAGTAGATACTGAAGTTGCGAACACGAGAAGGGGGGGTTGAATTGTGTTTGCACAAAGTTGATACCTTTATGATAATATATAAATAATTAAAAGTTAGTTTGGTTTTGGTGACTTACTTGGAGTAGAAGCAATCGAATTTAGAGGCAGCAAGCAATGAAAGCATAAATAATTTGACGCGTAGAATTATCCTGGTTCACCACTAACTTGGCTACATCCAGTCCCCTCATTCAGAAGGCTTTAATCCACTAATTCAAAAACCTTGAATTACAAAGTACCTGACCCTCCAAGCCAGTCTTCCCAAACAGCCTGACAACCCCAGACTTTTGAGGAACAACACCACCTTGACCCTACAAGCCAAGTCTTCTCCTAACAACCTGACGACCCCAGATTGAAAAAGGAACTAAACCACTATCGGGTTGGATACAAGAGATTGAAACTTGAGTAGTTTCTTCTAACAAAGCTGATAATAACAATAACTCTCACACTTTAAGAAAAGAACACTCAAAAGATATTTCTCATTCGAACAAGTGTTTCTCTCTTTGAACTCTAAGATGAATTGAGAACTTTGAGCTTGAGTTACTCTTTTATGCTTTTCGATGCTTTTCTCCTTCAGCCTTGAGTGTCTATTTATAGTGAAAATTTGGGCTTCAATTTAGTCCTTATTTAATTATGAATTGTATCTTGTTTAGATTGAGTTTGTAAATTCTTCAAATTGATTATGTTCCTATTTTGTGTAGATTGACTTTGTAAATTCTTCATGATGATTATGTTCCTATTTTGTGTAGATTGACTTTGTAAATTCTTCAGAATGATTCTGTTCCAATTTTGTGTAGATTGACTTTGTAAATTCTTCATATCAAATATTCTTCAAATCTTCATTAAATGTTGATCAAATATTCTTCAAATCTTCATTAAAATGTTGATCAAATATTCTTCAAATCTTCTTCAAATCTTCATTAAATGTAGATCAAATATTCTTCAAATCTTCATTAAATGTTGATCAAATATTCTTCAAATCTTCACCAAATCTTCTTCAAATCTTAATCAAATCTTCTTCAAATATTCTTCAAATCTTGACCATATCTTCTTTTCAACTTGGTCAAAGATTTTCTTCAATTATAAATTTGAATCAAATCTTATTTTAGATTTTCATCAATTATAAATTTGAATCAAATCTTATTTTAGATTTTTTCAATTATAAATTTAAATCAAATCTTTATTTTAGATTTTCTTCAATTATAAATTGGAATCAAATCTTATTTTAGATTTTCTTCAAAAACATGAATCTTCTTTCATACTCTTTGAAGTCAAATATATTGTTTTCGCAAAATACTTTTGTTAACATCAAAACTCTATATGTAAAACCAACTTGATTCCAACAATCTCCCCCTTTTTGATGATGACAAAACCTGTATTTTTGATAACAACATTTCTTTATATTTCTTTGACTCCCCCTAACTTAGGGCTCCCCCTAAGTCTTAGAATCATTTTCTCTCCACTTTATCAAATATCTTTCTCCCCCTTTTGTCATCAGACAAAAAGACTTGAATGTGAAACTCTGTTTTTTTTTTCGTTTCTTTTTTTTTTCTCCTTTTTTTTTCTTTTTTTTTCTCTTTTTT
>JBBPBQ010000001.1:27027104-27100733 GCA_037974755.1 Cicer yamashitae | reverse complement strand
ATATATATATATATATATATATATATAAATAAGGCTTCAAACTTTGTATATAAAAAAGGTTAGAAAGATAAATATTCACTTTATGAACAAAGTTTAAATCTTAAGTTTTAAAGTTGAAAGTTTTGAATTTTAAAGTAAAGATGTCAATTGATTGAAGAAGTATTTAGGTGTTTGGAAAAAAAAAATGAAGATTTTATTAGGAATGAAAAAAATGACTAATTATAATTTTGGGTTTTGATATGTGATTTTATTAGGAATGAAGATTTTAGTTGGAGACTTAAAAGAAAATGGTGATCTTAGGAAATATTTGGTGTTGATGAGAAAATGTGGTTTTTGTGTGAAAGTTTATACACAAAGCATTTTTGATAAAGATTAAGGTTTCAAAAATGTCAAATTGGAAGAATCATGGTTTTGAATAGTTAGAATATTGTAACTCTTAGTATTTGAGATTTTTTTTTATAAGATTTCTTGATACAAGCCTTCTACTAGTTTTTCAAATGTTAGAGTGTTGAAATTTGTGAAGTTGATTGATGATTTAATCGAAATTTCAAACCATGTGAGTATGTTTGTCTTTGATTAATTTTGTTAAGAAAATATTTTGTCCTAAGTTGTTAAAGACAAAGATTTGAGTTGAACTTCAATAATTTTGAAAAACAATTTTGAGATTTTCAAAGTATGGCCTAATGTTTTGAAATTCGCTTTCGTCATAGTACCTAAACCAATATTTTTTTGAAGTTAGGGAACCTAAGCGAAAGTCAAACCCTAATTGATTTGGATAGTGAACGAACCTAGGGTTCATTTGGGGGTTGTTTTAGAAACTTGTATTGATTAAGTCAATTGATTGGTTTAAGGTACAAGGAAATTGAGAGGTGTCGTTGGAATCGTCAGATAGGTTATGCTGGCGTAGCGTAGGTTGCTTGTGTAATAAAGTATCGTCGAGGTAAGGGCTCTTTCTAACGATATTATATATGCTTTTAGGCAGAGTGTGTCTATATACATGTTCTTTGTGCTCGTGGTGAATAAATGTGCACACAATTATTTATGTATTTGATGTGATTACGTATTCATAACTGATAACATATTTGTTATGAATTTTACTAAAGAGAATATGTTTTGAGTATGCTCTGTGAAAAAGTAGTAAAAATTATTAATGTTTAATGAGTATTAAAAGGGGAGTCTTTTAATAGTTGCATTTACATTGATGTGAAAAAGTCAGAGTATGCTCACGCATTTCATAGTTAGTGGTGGCTGTGATGGGCCATGGGGTGGTTCTATGAGTGGATTGGTCCACCTTATCCTTACAAGGATTTTTGAGTCATATAGGTCTGTGATAGACTAAACTCTGATAAATAGTGCTGATCTGTGATATGTGGCACCTCGTAATTAGTACCCGTCTGTGAGAGGCGGTACAATTATGATTTATGCCCCTCGAGGAGGGTGTGAAAATTTCGAAATCATGTGTATTGGCATATAAGCATTGCATGCTTGTTTATCACTTGATACCATGCCATGTTATGTTTTCGTGCTTTATATTTTTGCATATATATTGTTTTTAGATTGTGACCCTTTACTATTACTGTGGACCAAGCTAACGCCCCAACTTCTTAGAGTTTTGAGTCGTGCGAGAATTACAACGACGTCGAAGACGTGACAAAGCAATGATTTAGCTTGACAATTGGAAGCAATGAGGCTTGATGCCCACCCGTGGGTCCTCAGTACCCATTCATCCTTTGTTAGAGTTCAAGATCAGCTTAAGATTTTATTTATTCTCCTTTCCTTATTGCAATATTGTTGTCCCAATGGAATTTATGTATTTGAAACAATTGAGACTTTTTTTTTGGTCAATGTGAATCGTTCGGTTATAAGTAAGTTAGTTGTGTCGAAACCATTTTATATAATTCAACAATGATTCTAATCATTATTTTTGGAAATGAATTTTACAATTAAATATTTTACTTCGATTTAAATTAAAAGACGATTATGAATATTTTCTCTAGAAGTGTTTAGTTGTTAAAAAAAAAATTATACTCTCGCTGTTAAAAGTCAAGGTGCTACAACTTTGGAAATCAAAGATATGTTCTGGTTTAGTTGCCTCTAATTAATGTAGATATGCTCTGTTTTGTCTGCCTCCAATGACTACACTTCATATCTGTTCACCTACCTCTAATAATCTTGACAAGCAAGTGATTGTTGAAGGTGCAAACACGAGAAGGAGATGTTGAATTGTGTTTGACAAAATTGATAACTTTTTGCTAATTTGATGAAGGCCGGTTGATTTTTATGAATTACTTAGATAATAAGAAATCGAGTTCAGAGGCAGCATACAATGAAAGAATAAATAATTGGACACAGATTTATCCTAATTCACCACTAACTTGGCTACATCCAGTCCCCTCATTCAGAAGGCTTTAATCAACTAATTCAAATACCTTGAATTACAAAACACCTGACCCTCCAAGCTAGTCTTCCTAAACATCCTGACAACCCCAGACTTTTGAGGAACTAACCACCTTGACAATCCCAGATTGAAGAAGGAACTAAACCACTATCTGATTGGATACAAAAGATTGGAACTTTAAGTGTTTGCTTCTAATAAAGCTGATAATAATAATAACTCTCACACTCTAAGAAAAAACACTGAGAAAATAATTCTCATTTGAACAAGTGTTTCTCTCCTTGAACTCTAAGATGAATTTGGAATTTGAGCTTGAGTTCTTTATTTTTTTTTTCTTCTGATTTTCGATGCCCTTCTTCTTCAACCTTAACTATCTATTTATATATAAAATCAGGGCTTGAATTTAGTTCTTGTTTAATTCTGAATTGAATCTTCATTCCTAAAAATAATTATGAACAAGATGCTTTTTGATAATATGTTCTTTAGCCAATTCTTTTTTTTTTTTTGAATCCAATCTGAGTAGTTCTTCTAGATTGATTCTGTTCGTATTTTGTTCAGATTGAGTTAGTAAATTCTTCAGATTGATTATGTTCATTATTTGTTTAGATTGAGTTTATAATTTCTTTAGATTGAGTTTATAAATTCTTCATATTGATACTGTTCATATTTTGTTGTAGATAAATCTTGATCAAATCTTTTTTAAATCTTGACCATATCTTCTTTTCAATTTGGTCAAATATTTTTTCAATTATAAATATGAATCAAATCTTATTTTAGATTTTCTTCAATTATAAATCTGAATCAAATCTTATTTTAGATTTTCTTTAGTTATAAATCTGAATCCAATCTTATTTTAGATTTTCTTTAGTTATAAATCTGAATCAAATCTTATTTTAGATTTTCTTCAAAAACATATACTCTGTGATGTAAAATATATTTTTCTCATAAAATACTTTTGTTATCATCAAAACTCTAAGTATAAAACCAACTTGGTTCCAACAATTGTCTGCCTCTGATAATTACATCAAGTATCAGATCATTTGACTCTGATTATAATATATGTTTGATAAAAGTCAACGTTCTGATGAAAGTTAATGGTCTCATAAAAATGTTTTACTTGTAAAAGAATAATGCATAACCTACTGAACATAATTCAGTTAAGCAATGCTGGTTATGATGTTGTCTTCAATCAAAAGACATGTAAGGCAATAAGTCAAACAAATGGATACATACTATTTTCTGGCCAAAGGAAAAAGAACATTTACAAAATAAACTTATTTGATTTAAATAAACAAGAAATAAAGTGTCTTATGTCTATAAGTGAGGAACAACTGGTTTGGCATAAAAGATTAGGACATGTCAATTTGAGGTATTAATCATAATATGTTTGATTTTATTTACCATCAGTTTAATTCTTCTCATAAAATAAAAAATCTTCATATTCTAAAGGGGTGCTTTGTTGTAATACTTTGTAATAATTTTACTTTATTTAGAAAATCATCTAAGAATGACCTTCTTAATGTCCAAATATATGTTGATGATATTATTTTTGGTTCTACTAATGACAAACTTTGCCAATAGTTTTCTAAGCTAATGCATAATGAATTTTAGATTACCATGATGAGAGAATTAATTTTTTTTTTGGAATTCAAATTCATCAATATCTAGACGGAATACTCATTCACCAGACCAAATACACACGAGAATTACTTAAGAAGTTTAAAATAGATGATTGTAAGTCTATGTCTACACCTATGCATCCAACTTGATCTCTTGATAAACTTGAGTTAGGTAAAAAGGTAGATCAAAAGGTATACAGAGGAATGATATGTTCCCTTCTATACTTAACTACCTCTAGACCTTATATTCTGTTTTGTTTGTGCCACATTTCAATTTGACCCTAAAGAGTCTCACTTAACAACTATTAAGAGAATCTTTAGATATTTGAAAGGCACTACTAACCTTGGTATGTGTTATAAGCCATCCTCCGAGTAGAGTTTAATAGGTTTTTGTGATGCCGACTATGCTGAGGATAAGATAGAAAGGAAGAGCACTAATGGAAATTGTACATTCCATGGCGAGAATCTAATCCCCTAGTCGAAAAAAAGACAAGAAACTATATCTCTCTCTACAATAACGTAGAGTATATCTCAATAGCTAATTGCAATACTCAGTTGTTGTGGATGAAACATCAACTAAAAGATTTCAAAGTTAATGAGAGTAACATTCCTATCTTCTGTGATAATACTTCGGCTATATGTTTAACCAAAAAACTCTATTTTACATTCAAGAGTAAAACATATAGATATTAAACATCATTTCATAAGGGATTATGTCTCGAATGATATTTTAGACATTAAATTTGTCGACACTAATCATCAGTGGACTGATATTTTCACAAAACCTCTTGCTGAGGACATATTCAGTTTTATAAAGAAACATATAAATATTATGTTTATAAAAGAACGATGTTGAATCCTCCGTATGTTTGCCTCTTGTAAAACAAAGTGAATGGTTAAATATATATATATATATATATATATATATATATATATATATATATTCTATGCCTCTGATGACATTAGATTTATTTATGCCTCTGACCAATCTAAATTCAATTAACTTTTAAGGAACAATTTTCCTCTTAAGTTGTGATACTCTGACAGGTGCTACTCACGTATGTTTACGCAACGTTGTTTTTAAACCCATTTATAACTCACAACTCTCACAATTTGATTTTATTCTCTTTTTGTTTGATGACAAAAGAGGGATACTGCCTTTTTGAAAACTTTTGCAATGAAAATCTCTTTTTCTAAACCTCAGTTACTAGCACTCATTAACTACTTGCATAATATCTTTCATCTTATGAATCAAACATGCATATTAAAATCAGTTTTCGGGAACAATTTTAAGTACAAATGTTTTTATTAAGTATGCAGTCCTTAGATTAAGTGAATTTTTTAGGATGTTATGCTATATCCTCTAATGATTGGACTAAGACAAAAGAACACAAAGACTCCACTTCTATTCTATATTCTAAGTTTGGTAACAGCGTAGACACGTGCCTTTAATTACTCTGAAAATGCAAGCAATACTCTGTTTCTGGTGACTCTGGAAATGTAAGATATGTTATATTTGAGTTGCCTTTGATGAATGCAACTATGCTCTGATTTATCTGCCTACGATGGCTACAATCTGCATTTGTTCGTCTGGCTTTGATAATCTTTACAAGTAAGTGATTGTCTGCATCTAATAATCACATCAAGTATTTGATCGTCTGATTCTAATGAAAGTCAACGATCTGATGTTAGTCAACGCATAATGTGACACCCTAAACCCAAATTGAAATAGAAAGTAAAATGCATTAGTTTTGAAAGAGATTCACAGCGGTTCCAAAATAGAGTATACATTTTTTTTTTAAAACTATAAGGTTCAGGATGCCACACTCACACTTACACAAAATGCTTGCATAAAAAAAATTTAAATTAAAAATCCTTGAATCTCGAATATAGTTGAGGTTTATTAAATAAATATTTATGACATAAAAACACAATTGATCGATCGAATTTACAAAAATCTAAATTAATTCATAACTCAATAAAATATGACAAATTACTCCCACCTAGTATCACCTATCAGAGCGTGAATCACCAACCGATAACCTGAAACAACTGCGCTCTCGCAAGCGCCAAACACAAGCAACGAGGGGTGAGTTTCGAAATTATGTAACAATATAAAATACACGAGAAGAACACGCGATTAGTCAAAACAGTACAAATAAAGAGAACATTCAAGAACATAATATCAAAGGTTAATCTAATTCAATCACAATAAAACAGTTACAAGGATGAAATGCTATGCATGTCCTATACTCTATACTTCATCATTTGGTACCATTCTACTCTGAAGAACTTGGTTAGGAGGCCTGATACTATGCCACTACAAGAGTGGACGGACAATTCATGAATGGCCAAGTCATCATAGATCCCCTCAACTCAACCCGAGACACATATACGCGACGGTCGGGGTACTCTTGTGTTGCACGGTAGC
This sequence comes from Cicer yamashitae, assembly GCA_037974755.1. Taxonomy (NCBI): domain Eukaryota; kingdom Viridiplantae; phylum Streptophyta; class Magnoliopsida; order Fabales; family Fabaceae; genus Cicer; species Cicer yamashitae. Next base: position 27,094,288 of record JBBPBQ010000001.1, on the reverse strand, counting down.
TCCCGGCCTTAGGGAATAACCCACTAATCCACTTAGGAGTTCCCCACTAGATGTACCCCCAAGGTCTATCAGTCTTACTTTACAGTTTGACTGTAGCCCTCCACGATCAGGCTCATTCAGTTGTACTTCCCCGAATCACTAGGTTTGTCAGACCCTCCCTGTATGATGACAAAATAATCCTAACTTCAAAATCTACAATACATATCTCAGACTTATTCGATCATCACAACTCATTAAGTTTCAGTTTGACTTCACAATATTCATCATTATATATGTATATCAGTCAATCACAATAAAATCCCAATATTTGATTTACACTACTCACAATACACAATCCAGTTTCATCAATCACATAATAAGGAATCAATTTAGGTGGCACATTCAAGTAATATCACAATTTCAATCAAGTAACAAGAACACTCAAGTACATATCATTCAAACAATAACAACCAGCATAAGATTTCATAAAATCAGATAGCATGCAATCTTGATATAAATAGATTCACGGCAATTCTATAGGTTGCTAAATTATATTTTAGTCCTCACTATTACCATTCATATATTATTAATTATTACTCACTAGGGCTCAACCGTACGTGAAAATTCATTATTGTTGATGAATTTTTCAGATGGCCCTGGGTAAAGTTTGTAAAATACAAGGTTGAGTCACCTAAGTTTTTCACTACCTTCATAGTAATCATGGGGGTGAATTTGAAAATAAACTATTTGAAAACTTCTATAAAGAGAATGAAATTTTATATAATTTTTCCTCTCCTAGAACACCTTAATAGAACAATGTTGTAGAAAGAAAAAAATAGATATTTTCAGAAAATGGCACGTACCATGATTCAAGAAACAAATGTTGTTAAGCATTTTGGGCAGAAGCGGTGAATAGTGCATGTTACATTCAAAATAGAATCTGTATCAGACCTATTCTAAATAAGACTTCTTATGAACTGTGGAAATGAATAAAACCCAAAATTTCATAATTTCATCCATTTGGTTGTATATGCTATATTTTGAACACCAAAGAGAATCTTGGCAAATGTGACCCACAATCTCAAAAGTGCATCTTTTTAGGATACTCTGAAAGGTCTAAATCCTACAGGGTATACGACAAAGAAACACTGATTATTGAGGAATCAATTCATTTCAAGTTTGATGACAAAAAGCTTGACCATAAAAAGTCAATGCTAGATGTAGACTTTGAAGATTTATAGATATTAGAGACACCATATATATCAAAGGAATATGAAATATTAGAGGAACCATTAAAATCAGAAGATATGCCTGAGCACTCAAATCAAGTTCATCAAGAATCCAAACCTAGATGAAAATACAAATCCTCTTATTCAGACTCACTAATCTTAGAAAGTGCAAATGATCATCTAAAAACCAGATCTACTATTAAAGAATCATCTATGTGGGATTACTCTTTGAAATTGAACCTACAACTATAGATGAAGCTCTATCAGATGATGGATGAATATTGGCTATGCAAGAAGAGTTGAATCAATTCAAAAAGAACGATGTATGAGATGTTGTCCCCAAGCCTAAAGAAAAGAAGTCAATTGAAATCAAATGGGTTTTCAGAAACAAACTGAATGAGAAAGGTGAAGTGGTTAGAAATAAAGCTAGACTTGTTGCCTAAGGATACAACTAGTAGGAAGGTATTGATTACTCTAAAACTTCCATCCTTGTGGCAAGGTTAGAGGCTATCAAACTTTTATTTTCTTTTACAGTATTTAATAAAATTACTCTATTCCAAATGGATGTGAAAAATGCTTTCTTAAATGGTTACATAAATGAAGAAGTGTATGTCAAACAACCTCCTAGTTTTGAGGATAATGAATATCCAAACTATGTTTTCAAACTAAAGAAATTATTGTACGGCCTAAAACAGGTATCAAGAGCTTGGTATGACAAACTAAACAACTTTTTATTAAAAAAATATTTTATAGAGGTCAGGGTGACATTACTTTATTTAGAAAATCATCTAATAATAACCTTCTCATTTTCAAAATATATGAATTTGAGATGAGCACGAGGAAAAAATTTAAATTCTTTCTTGGAATTAAAATTCATCAAAACCCAGAGGTGTACTCATTCACCAGACCTAATACACAAGTGGACTGCTTAAGAAGTTTAAAATGGATGATTGTAAGTCCATGTCTACACCTATGCATCCAACTAGTTCTCTTGATAAAGATGAGTCATGTAAAAAGTAAATCAAAAGGTATACAGAGGAATGATAAATTCCATTATTTACTTAACTTCCTCTAAATCTGATACGTTGTTTAATGTTTGTGTGTGCCAGATTTCAGTCTGACCCTATAGAATCCCATTTAACAGCTGTTAAGAGGATCTTTAGGTATAAGAATGGCACTACTAAACTTGGTCTATGTTATAAGCCATCCTCTAATTACAAGTTGAAGGTGGAGAAGGGGGTTGAATTGTGTTTTCTCCTTATTAAATAGTCTTTTTGAAACAGATTTGGTGATGCAAAACAGAAAAGTAAACAGAGTAGAGGGAACATAGAGAATCACACTAGATTTTTACTAGTTCACTACCAACGTGGTAGCTACGTCCAGTCCCCTCAACTAGATGGGAGTTCTCCACTAATTCATACCGAATTACAAGCCCTGGATTGAACCTACAAGCCGTTGAGGAATTACAATATATTGACCCTACAAGTCAAGTCTTCTCAACTTCCAGCTTGAACCTATAAGCCGTTGAGGAAATACCCACTATTGGGCCAAGTTATAATGCAACTAAAACTGGTTTTGCTTAACTCTTCTTAAAGAGAATGTATACAATTTTCTCATCAAATTAATAAGCAACATTAAATAATACAATATGACTTAGTGCCTTTTGCGTGTAACTGAAACCTTGAATCTGATTACTTAGAGTTTTTTAGTTTTATGTTCGTATGGTTTTTTGAGTTCTTGATGATTATTTTTCTGTATCTTCCTTCTTCAGAATTGATACCCTTTAAATAGCAAGAATTAGGGATTCAAATTCTTTCCCAAAAAAATTTGAGTTGTATCTTGTGAGAGGCCAACAAAGATCTTCACTAAGATTGGAATAGAGAGCGCTGAATAAAATTCTCCTGAATCTTCCTTTAGACGCATGTTAAAAACAGAGGGAACATATCATAATTTGTTCTTGGACCTTCATAATCAAGAAACAACTCAGTCTTTACAAAGTATTGACTTTCCATCAGAGTCGTTGACTTTCCTTCATCAGAACATGTATAAGAACATGACTTGATCACCGGATCATCAGAGTCAAATGAATGTTGCTTGGTTTGGAACTCAAAGGCAGAGGCAAGATTGTGTGACTATAAATTAGGGGCATGGGCAACATCACCTTGTTTCACAACTAGAGTGAGTGAAACTTCAGAAGATGTCACGTATTAGAGGCAACGTCACCTTGTTGTGCAATATGAGTGAGTGCAACTACAGAGAATGTTGCATATTAGAGGGAGCGTCTTGGAGCATGTTGCAATCTTGAGAGCAATCGTGAATAGAAGCTTCAAAGGAAGCTTATAGTAGGTGCTTTAGAGGCATGCTTAATTGTGGCACACTTTAGACTTCAGAGGTAGAATCTTCAGAGGCAAGGGCGCACACACAACAATACGTGCATTGAACTCCTTTGACTTCTCTTGGCTTCATCTGATGTCATTTCCTCTAATATCATCGCTTCCTCTGATTTCGTTTCCTCTAATATTCTTTCCTCTGATTCCTTGTTCTAATTACGGCACACTTACTTGAACATTTGCGCAATAAATTCTTCCCACAAAATATCTTTGTTAGCATCAAAACTTGATGAGGAATTGTTCTTCAAACCATCTTGGTTCTAACAATCTCTCCTTTTATGATGATGACAAATCAATATTTTTTTTTGTGACCAATTTGTTTATCAATAAAAGCCAAATTAAAGCAATAACCATCAACAAATCTTCCCCTAACTCTAAGCTAGTTTTAACTGTAAGAGTTGTAAGTAACATTCTGACACTTTTTCAAAAAGCATATACTCCCCCTATTTAAATGTTATAAAACAAAGTATATAAGGGTGGTTTTTAAATTGTTCCGAAAACTCATTCTCCCCCTTTTGTCATCAGACAAAAAGAGTGGTTGGATGTCTGTCAGAGAATTCCAAATAAATCTTACATAAATAACAAGATTGAATTGCAATTGACTAGAAAGTCAATATAGATTTAATGTATCAAAGCATATAAGCTTAAATACTAATTCTCTTCTACCAGAGGCAATTCATACACAAACCAGAACATCATCCAAATATTAAAACCATATTCAGATTTTTCTTAATAAAAGTGAAGCGGTCCTCAGCAAGGGGTTTTGTATAGATGTTTGCCCACTGATGATTAGTGTCAACATATTGTATGCTTAAAATACCATTTTGTTAAAAATCTCTAAAAAAAGTGATGTTTGATTTCTATATGCTTTTCCTTAGAATGCATAATGGTAGTTTTAGTTAACCAGATAGCTGATGTATTATCACAAAAAGTAGAAATGTTACTCTTATAAAGCTTGTAATCTTCTAGTTGCTACTTTATCCACAACCCCTAAGTGTTTCAAATAGCTACTGAGATGTATTCCTCTTCAACCGTATTGTTCAGATCCATTTATTTTCCTGGTTCCTATGATTTGCCTAATTCTTCTAAATTATGAGAACCTACAAAATCTTCATCTAGCTTTGACTTTTTAAGTTCAAGTTGCTTGTCATAAAATAAAACATAATATCAGGCAATAAGTAAAAAAAAGGAGAAATACAACCTAGACATCATATTTGTTTCTGGTTGTTTCTAAAAACCTTCTTGGTTCATGAATCAGAGATTGTGGATAATGGGATTTGTATTCCCATCCAAGTTTGCATTTTTGATGAAATTGATTGGAGTGTTCAGGTATATCTTTGGATTCTGATTGTTCGTTTGACAACTGATTCTATTGAGGTGTTCTAGTTTTCCATGTCCAATGATCTGGTCTTTCTACTTTCTTCCAAAAGTCATGGAGCCTCCGTTTGTCAAAGTTACATTTTGGAACATAGACCTTTCTCCCGTCATATGTTGCGAGCATCCAATGACCAGATACCATGATTGGTTTTTTAATTTGGCTGTTGAGAACATCTGCAACATAAATTATTTTGTCCTTTGGTACCCAAATTTGGTTAGGTCCTGGTTTGTTAATTAAGAAAAGTTTGTTGTCTTCCATGTTTTGCGAATAGGAAAAGATACTTTGTCATGACCTTTCTTGGAGTAAATAGTACACATCTCATCAGAGGGAGTAAACTTCAGTTTAACCACTGTTTCTTTAAATCCAATTCCTCTCTTAATATTTCTACTAACACCATAGATCATAGATGCAAGCTTGCTTCTCTCTATGTCGTTTGCAAGGAAATCTTGAAAAGCAACTTTGTATTTGATTGAGTTACAAATTGTTTCCTTTGAAGTTCCTCAAAATCATTTTTGAGAGAATTATAATTTTCAGTCAAATTCAAATTAACTTTTCTTAGAGTTTTCACTAATCATCTCAATACGAGATAAATTAGAGAGTACCTCAATTTCCTCATCCACAGACTCGTTTCCAGAGTCAGAATCATCATCAATCATAAAACCTTCTTTTTAGACTTGGAATCTTTGCTCTAGAACTTTCTTTTCGCCAAATTCATACATTCTGATTTGACATGACCAAGTTCATTACACCCATAGCAGATGATACTTTTCTTGTTAGATTTATCATCTTTTCCTCTACTGGACAACTTGGAACCTTTATGAGGGAAAAACTTCTTCTTGTTGTGCCACATCCTCTGTATCTTTCTATAGATGAATTCAAGCTCCTCATCCTCTAAGTCTTCATTCTGATCCTTTAAATCAATATCCTCTAATTCTGCATCCTTTTGGGTTCATCATTTGCTAGCTCAATCTTGTGTGACCGGAGAGAACTGATTAACTCTTCCAAACGAAGATTGTTCAAGTCATTTGCTTCTTGAATTTTAGTGATATTGGGTCTCCACTTATTGGGAAGACTCCTAAGTATCTTCTTTTCATGATATGTAGTTGTGTAACTCTTTTGAAGCACTTTTAACCTTGAGACCAGAGTCTGATATTTGGAAAAAATCATCTTGAAGTATTCGTCTTCCTCCATCTAAAAAGCTCGTACTTTTTGACTAGAAGGTTGGCTTTTACTTCTTGGACCTACTTGATTCCTTCATGGGTAAGAACCAAAGCATCGTAGACCTCTTATCCGTCTCCTTGTTGGTGCACTTGTCAAACTCCTTGAATGTGATCATATTCATCATAAACATTCTAGCTTTGTGATGCATTTTAAACTGTTTCCTCTTATCAACATTCATCTTCTTTCTGGATACTTTAGTACCATCATCGTTGGTAGGAGCAGTGTACCCATCTTCAACCAAATCCCAAAGTTTAGGATCTTGAGAGATGAAGAAGCTTTTGAGTTTGTCCTTCCAGTACTCAAACTTCTCTCCATCAAACATAGGTGGTTTGTTGATGTTTCCTTATGTGGCTTCATCACCGAAACTAGACACATTGAAAACTGGATCTTTTGATCAAACACTATTAAGTGCTCAACTTGAGAGTGAGCTCTGATGCCAATTGAAGTTGCAGAAACACGAGAACGAATGTACAAAGACCGAGCTGTAATACATAACACTAAATAATACAATATTACTGACTACCTTTTGCGTGGAACTGAAACCTTGAATCCAATTACTTAGAATTTATAAGTTTTCTGTTCGTAAGGTTTGTTTTTCTGTATCTTCCTTCTTTAGAATGGATGCCCTTCAAATAAAATGAATTAGGGTTTCGAATTATGTCCCATATTTGGAACCTAATTGATACGATTTGGGAATATGACCTAATTGATTGGAACCTAATTGATACGGTTTTGGAATATGACCGTTGAGACTTGATTACTTCCAAATCGGGTCTCGCGTCAAATCATCAAATATCGTTCTCCTGAATCTTCCTTCAGACGCATGTTAAAATAAAAGGAACAAATCATAATAAGTTCTTGGACCTTCAGAATCAAGAAACAACCCAATCTTCATCATAGTGTTGACTTTCCATTAGAGTCGTTGACTTTCCTTCATCAAAACGTGTAACAGTAAATGACTTGATCATCGAAATTCAGATGAACTGTTGCTTGATTTTCTACATTAGAGGTAGAGGCAAAACTGTGTGACTTTGAATTACTGGCATGAGCAACGTCACTTTGTTGCACAATGAGAGTGAGTGCAACTTCAGAGGATGCTATGTATTAGAGGCAATGTCTTGGAGGATGTTGCAATCTTTAGAGCGAGCATGAACATAAGCTTCAAAGACAACTCTAACATAAGCTATAGAGGTAGCTTTTAGTAGGCACTTCATACTTCAGATGATTAATCTTTTGAGGCAACGGGGCATACACAACAGCGCGTGCATTGACGTTTTTTGAATCGTTTTTTGACTTCACTAGGCTTCGTTTGACGTCGATTCTTTACTATCTTTGTTTCATATGATATCTTTGTTTCTTCAGACATCTTTATTTCCTCTGATGTCTTTGTTTCCTTTGATATCGTCGTTTCCTCTAATGTAATTGCTTTCTCTGATTCCTTGTTCTATTTACTACACACTTACTTGAAACATATGTGCAATAAATTGTCCCACAAAATACCTTTGTTATCATCAAAACATGATGAGGAATTGTTCATCAAACCATTTTGGTTTTAACACAAGTTAGTAGGTTTTTCTAATGCTGACTATGCCTGAGAGATGCTAGAAAGGAAGAGCATCAGTGGAAATTGTACACTACTTGGTGAGAATCTAATCTCCTAGTCAAGAAAAAGACAAGGAACTATTGCTTTGTCTACAGCAAAAGTAGAGTATATCTCAGCAGCTAGATGCATCACTCAGTTGTTGTTGATGAAGCATCTACTGGAAGATTTCAAAATTAATGACAGTACCATTTCTATTTTTTGTGATAAGTCTAGAAGGGTATTTTAGACATTAAATTTGTCAACACAGATCATCAGTTGTCTGATATTTTCACAAATCCTTTTTCTAAGGACATATTGAGTTTTATAAAGAAACATCTAAATTTTATGTTTATAAAAGAATGATGTTAAATCCTACGTATGTTTGCCTCTAGTCAATCTAAATTCAATTAATCATTAAATTTGAACAGTTTTCCTCGAACGTTTTGATACTCTAATAAGTGTTACTCTCGTGTGTTTATGTGTGCGCGCTAGTAATGGAGTTAGAAACTCAAACGTTGTTTTTTAAAACCCAATTATAACTCATTATTATCATAATTTGATTTTATTCTCTTTTTGTCTGATGACAAAAGGGGGGAATGCATTTTTAAAATCTTTTGCAATCAAAATCTCTTTTTTAGAATGTTAGTTACTAACACTTATTAACTACTCTGTTAGAATATCTTTCATCTTATGATTGAAATTCGTATTCTAAGGGGGATCTTTGTTGTAATGCTTAATTTTTTTTATTTTATTTAAAATTAAAAATTGTTCACAAAAATATATGTTTGTCATCATCAAAAAGGGGGAGATTGCTAGAACCAAGTTTGTTTGAAGAACTTTGACCTTCCTTGTTTTGATGATAACAAAATCAATTTGTAGGAACCATTTAAAGATCTAACGTTTTGATTAAGTGTGCAGTTCTCAGATCAAGTGAATTTTGTAGGATCTTATGTTATATCCTCTAATGATTGGACTAAGAAAGAGGAACACCAAAACTCTGCTTCTATTCTATATTCTAAGTCTGGTAAATGCGCTCTGACACATGCCTCTGGTGACTCTTATAATGCAAACAATTGTCTTTTTCTTGTGACTCTGGAATTGCAAGACATGTTCTATTTCAGTTGCCTCTAATGAATGCAGTTATGCTATGATTTGTCTGCCTCCGATGACTACAATCTGTATCTGTTTATCTGCCTATGATAATCACATCAAGTATCTGATCGTGTGACTCTGATTTATAATGTATGCCCTAATGAAAGTCAACATTATGAAGAAAGTCAACATTTTGATGAAAGTCTATACTCTGATGAAAGTCAACGCTATGAAAAAAGTTAACGTTATGATGAAAGTTAATGCTCTGATGAAAATCAATGATCTGATGTTAGTCAACGCTCCAAAGAAGACAAAGCTTTGCGCATCCACTGATAATCACCCTGAATCTTTTTTTGTGTGAATATCTATGAGACATGCTCTGATTAACATATCGCCAACTTCCTCTATATCCATACAAGATACGCTGAGTAAATTACAGAGATTCATTTTGAAAATCTTTCTATGGAAAATCAATCCCAAAAGATTTGGTTCAAAACTTCACACGCATAATCAATTACATAGATTAGTTTTGTAAAGTTTTCAATGGCAAATAAATCAAATATTTTAAACAAAACTTCATGATATACGTTGATTTCTTGCAATTAGGAAAATGGCCAGAAACCCTACAGATCTCTATATAAGGACGTGCATTCTTCACTTAAAGAAACACAACAACACAACAAGAACGTACTGCAATAAGCTATGCAGCCGACTCTGCATTCACGCTCATTATCATTTGTTTTACCTAAGTGTTGAGAAAAATTCTAAGAGTATTACTTTGTAAACAACATCGTGGGAGAGCTTTTTTAGAAAACTTCCCTTTTGTAACCAAGCCCAATAGTGGCTGCCTTCCTTAATAGCTTGATTGTACTAAGTTAGAAGGATGAAGAAGACTTGGATTTGTAACATAGCCTAGTAGTGGCTGCTTTCTTCAACAACTTGATTGTACTAATCTAGAAGGTTGTGAAGACTTGAACACAGTCTACTTGACTAGTAGGTTATCAATGTATGTTCGATCAGTGGTGAATTAGTGGATTAAATCCTTTAGGTTGAAGGGAATGGACTTGGCTATCGTGTTGGTGGTGAACCAAGATAAATCGACTCTGTCTTCTTGTTCTGTTTTATTTATCTGCTTAATTTTTCTTTACCTACGTTTAGTCACATGAAAAAGATTTAAAGAGAAACACAATTCAAACCCCCCTTTCTTGTGCTTCTCGTTCTACAATTGGTATCAGAGCTCGGTCTCAAAGCTGAGTAGTTAATTTTGTTTGGGTAAAGATCTATATTTTTATGGAAAATTATGGTGAAGAAGTTACAGGTGGAAATGTTAACAGGTCTATCGTGTTTTAGGGAGAAAGATTTGAGTACTAGAAAGACAAACTCAAAAGCTTCGACATCTCTCATGATACTAAACCCTAGGACATAATCGAAGATGGCATTGAGGCTCCAAAAGATGCTGATGGTGTTGAAATATCTAGAATGGATCTCAACACTCAACAAAAGAAGCAATTGAAAATGCATTAGAAAGCCTGAACCTTCATGATGAATGCTATCACCTTCAATGTGTTTGAAAAATGCAGCAACAAAGAAACATAAAAAAGTATCTTCAATGCTCTGGTTCTTAACTACGAAGGAAACAAGTAGATACAAGAAGCCAAAGCAAATATGCTCGACAGAATGTATGAATTCTTCAAGGTAGAAGAAGATGAAGACAATGACACAATGTTTTCTAGGTTCCAAACTCTAGTTTCTGGATTGAAGGTTCTCCAAAAGAGTTACACTACCTCTAACCATGTCAAGAAGTTTCTCCAAAAGTCTTCCCATTAAGTGGAGACCAAAGGTAATAGCTATTCAAGAGACTAAGGATCTAAACAAAATGCCTCTCGAAGAGTTGGTGAGTTTGCTCAGATCCCCTGAGATTGAATTGATTGAAGATGAGCCCAAAAATAAGTTAAAGTCCTTGGCCCTCAATTCCCTGGGAAAGAAGACGAATTCTAAGGCTCTGCAAGCAACTGTAGATTCATAGGAAAGCAATTTGGAAAATCAGAGTGATGAAGAGTTGTCCTTTATCTCAAGAAATGTCCAACACATGTGAAACAACAGAAACAAGTATTTCCCAAAAACGATTTCAGACAGTCCCAAAATAGTAGAGAAGGAAGTGAAAATCAAACAATAAAAGACTCATCTGCTATGAGTGCGAGGAACCAAGAATCATTAAATTACAATGTGCTAAAGTTGAGAAAGGAAAGTCCAAGAGGAAGGATTTCAAGACAAAGAAGAAAGGTTTGATGGCTACTTGGGATGACTCTGATGAATCATCTAATGAAGATGAAGAGCATGCAAACATGGCTCTGATGGCAAACACTCACTCTAACTCTAACCCTAACTCTAACGAAGAATCAGTTGATGAAGAAATTAAGGTATTGTTTGACCTATCTTGTAATGAACTTATAGATATGTTAGATGAATTTATCAACAAAAATCATAAGGTTTCTATAACTTTTAAATCATGATATATTTGGCCTTGTAAAGACTGCTTCTATCAGTGGTAAAAAGTATGGACTCATCATTGTTGATGATTATTCCAAATGGACATGGATAAAGTTTCTAAACACAAGGATGATTCACATAAGGTTTTAAAGAATCGTTTATGTGTGGATTGAAGGACGAGAGACCCAAGAAATGGGGGTATGAATTGTGTTTTCTATTTTACAATCTTTTTCGTGTGCCTAAACTATAGTAAAGAAAACAGAAACGATAAATAAAAACAGAATAGAAAGACACATGCGATTTATCTTGGCTCACCACCAACAGGTAGCTACGTGCAATCCCTTCAACCTAAAAGATTTAATCTACTAAATCAAACTTAAACTGAACACAAACTAGTCAAATTGATTGTGTACAATCTTCTCAACCTCCAGCTTAGTACCGTCAAGTTGTTGACGAAGGCAGCCACTATAGGGCTTGGTTACAAAGGGATATGTTTAGGTTTTTTGAAAAATTCTCTCAAGAGGTTGTTTACAAAGTAATCTCATAATTCCTTTCTCAACATTTAGATAAAACGAATGATCAAGGATAGGTTGTATTAGCTTGTTGTGTTTTGGTACAATTTCTTGTGTTTCATGTTTGCACGTTCTTCATCTTCAAAGTCATCAAAGTCATCCCAAGTAGCCATCATACCTTTCTTCTTTCTCTTGAAATATTTCCTCTAAGATTTTCCTTTCTCAAGTTTAGGACATTCTGATTTGATGTGTCTTGGTTCCTTGAACTCATAGGAGATTAGTCTTTTATTGTATTAATTTTCACTTCCATCTGAAATCCTTTTTGCAAAAATATTTGTTTCTGTTGTTCCACATGCCTTGGATTTTTCTTGATATAAAGGACATCTCTTCATTATTTTAGTCTTCACTATGATTTTCCAAATTGTTTTCCTTTGAATCTTCAGTTGCTTGCAGAGCCTTAGAATTTGTCTTCTTTCCTTGGGATTTGAGGGCCAAGGACTTTGATTTCTTTATGGACTCATCTTCAATCAGTTCAATCTCATGGGATCTGAGTGAACTCATCAACTTTTCCAGATGTGGTTTGTTTAGATCCTTATCCTTTTGAATAACGTTTAGGTTTGGTATCCACTTGCTGGGAAGAAATATGAGAATCTTCATGACGTGGTAAGAGGTAGTGTAACTCTTTTAGAGAACCTTGAATTTAGAAACCAGAGTTTGGAACCTGGAAAACATTGTTTCAATGTCTTCATCTTCTTTCATCTGGAAGAGTTCATACTTCCTAACGAGCATATTTACTTTGGCTTCTTGTACCTGCGTGTTTCCTTCATAGTTGAGAACTAGAGCATTGAAAATACTCTTTATTGTTTCTTTGTTGCTGAAGTTTTCAAATGCTTTGAAGGTGATAGCATTCATGACGATGGTTTAGGATTTATGATGCATTTTGTATTGCTTCTTATGTTCAGCTTTTAGATCCTTTATGGATATTTCAACACCATCAATATCTTTTGGAGCCTCATAGCCATCTTCGACTATGTCCCAGAACTCAGGATCATGAGAGATGTAGAAGCTTCTAAGTATGTCTTTGCAGTACTCGAATCTTTCTCCATCAAATAGGGGAGGCATGTTAACGTTTCTACCTGCAACTTCTTCCTTGTAGTTAGCCATAAAAACATAGATCTTTACTCAAACATGGTTAAGTGCCACTAATTCACCACTTTATTAGGGACTTTGTTCGAAAAGGGGTACTATACATTCAATTTGTAGACACTGAACACCAATGAGCTGACATATTCACCAAACCATTACCTGAAGATAGGTTTGATTTCATCAAGAAAAACCTAAACCTTACCTTCATACCTGACTGATGTTGTGATAACTTTAAAGAAGTTTAGTTTTACATTAGTTTATATATTTTCTTGTACTATACTATATTCATGTTATTCAAAAAATATCAACAAAAAAAAAAAAAGACAAAGTTTCACTTTCAAGTCTTTTTGTCTGATGACAAAAAGGGGGAGAAAAGCCCAAATTTGCACTATAAATAGACTCTCAAGATTGAAGAAGAAAAGCATCGAAAAGCATAAAAGAGTAGAAGAACTCAAGCTTAAAGTTCTCAATTCATCTTAGAGTTCAAAGAGAGAAACACTTGTTCAGGTTAGAAATATTTTATGAGTGTTCTTTTCTTAGAGTGTGAGAGTTATTATTATCATCAATATTTTAGAAAAAAACTACTCAAGTTCCAATCTTTTGTATCCAACCCGATAGTGGTTTAGTTCCTTTCAATCTGGGTTTGTTAGGTTGTTAGGAGAAGATTTGGCTTGTAGGGTCAAGGTGGCTAGTTCCTCAAAATTCTGGGGTTGTCAGGCTCTTTGGGAAGAATGGCTTGGAGGGTTAGGTGGTTTTTAATTCAAGGTATTTGAATTAGTGGATTACAACCTTCTGAATTGTAATTTCACCTTTTTAAAATTTCCTGTTAAAATTTAAAGAATTTAACTCAAGATTAATCTTGGTTATGAAAACAGAAAACGGAGAACGTTTTTGGTTTGTGAAAAACACACAATTTAACTTATCTATTTAATTTGATAATCAAAATACTAGAAATAAATAAAGATAAGGGAAGGGATATCACACAGATATATATACTAGTTCACTCAACCCGGGTTACGTCCAGTCCTCACGGTTGTGAGATTTTTCACTAAGCGTTCAAAACGGAGAACATTCTTGATTTTTACACCACCAGTTCAGATCAACGTTGATCTGTTATACCGCTCAGTCTTTCCACCCAGAAAGACTTTCAACAGTTTACCTTTCAATCTTTAGAGAGGATTTTTACACTTCACCTTTTAATCATAAAAGGATTTTCTACAAACTACTCAAACTATATTTAACACTATAGTCTTGAGTTACAAAGTGATGATTTAAAGAGATTGGTAGAATTTGAGTTTGCTCAACTCGTGTTTGAGAATAAATTCTTGAGTATTCTGAATCTCTTGTTTGTGATTGTGAAGCTTTCAAGTATGTAAGTGATGTATTACTTTTCTCTAGAAGCTCTGATTTTTCCTTAAGCTTGGAGTTCCTTTTATAGGCTTCAATGAGGCTTATGACAGCTCATATGACCGTTGGGAAGAGTCCAGCTGTCATGTGTCAGTTGTGGAAAAAAAATCATATTTCAAACCAAGAATGTTCTTGACTGATTATTCTTCGTTTTTTTTCTTCTGTTTTCTGTATAACTTCCAGATCTGATGCTTTCTTTGTCATCTTCTTTGGACAGTTTTTGAAGGTTGCTTTATCAAGAGTATAGACGTCTCAAAATTATGCTGAAGTTTCAGTTTCAAGAACGTTCTTGATTCATAACTCAGAAGCTGGAGAATGATCGTTCTTGAACATGGAAAATGCTCTTGTCATTTTTGCTTTGAGTCATGCCTTTTAACCTTTGATCTTTTGGAGTGTTTCTTTTGCTAATGTGAGCTTTGTATATTCCTTGTAGAATACTGGAAATGCACTTGTAAATCGCAGGAGCATTCTTTTCATTAAAGGATGATTTAAGCATTCTTATTGTAATGGAGTTGTGGAGAACGTTCTTGGTTTCTTAGTCTTCTGTGAAGAACGTTCTTCATTCTGTTTGTATGAGTTGCTGGATTTTGAACTTCTGACAGTTGTTGCGTGCCAAGCTTTTCAGTTCTATACGTGGGCTGTTCAGAGGTGCAGTTGTAGTGTCTTATCATGTCTGTCATGGCTATACTTGTTTCTTTATCAATCTGGAGATTGAACTTGCTTGTTAGTTCTTGATGCTTAGCTTTTGCCTTTGTTAATCTTTTGGAGTAGATCTTTCTGCTATGATCTTTGTGTACCTACTTCTTGTACCTTTGTAATAGGTTTATCAACAAAACCAAAAATGTTCTTGTCTATCGCAAGCCATCAACTTTGGGGATTAATCTTGCTTTCTATTCTTGATGCATTGCTTTGCTTTTGTTGATCATTTTCTCTTTGAATCTATCCAAAATAATCTTGAGTTTATAATTATGTTCATTTGTAGTAAATACTGGTGATTTGCAATGTAGATTGATGTACTTTCGTTGTCCAGATTGATCTTAAACTAAAGAAGACTTTGTTCTTTGTAAACTAGAATGTTCTTGGATTAATGCTGTCAAAACCAGAACGTTCTTGGATTTAAAGCTGTGAAAAGGAGAACGTTCTCCATTTTTCTAGACTTCGGTTTAAATAATTAGAACATTCTCCGTTTCTGTTTTCCCAAATTTGATCTTGCTTCTTTCAAATGATCTTGCTTGTTTGATTATGCAATTCATCTTTCCTTAAATAAAACTCAAGTGCACTCATTAGTAGATCACCATTCATAAAACTTAATCATTTATTCCATAAGGTTTATTGTCATTAAAACATACATCAAAAAGGTTTTTGCCTCCACAGATTATCACAAGGAGATATGAATTATTTACAAGAAGATTTGATTAATATGTATCTACAACAAAATATGAACAATATCAATCTAAAGAATTTAAAAACTCAATCTGAAGAAAATATGAACATAATCAATATCAAGAATTTACAAACTCAATATGAACAAAATATGAAGAGAATCAATCTAAAGAATTTACAAACTCAATCTGAACAAAATACGAACATAATTAATCTAGAAGAACTGCTTAGATTGGATTCAAAAATAAAAAATTGGCTAAAGAACATATTATCAAAAAACATCTTGTTCAGAATTATTTTTGAATAACATCATTGTTTACCAAGCTATGAATGCAGATACAATTCAGAATTAAACAAGGACTAAATTAAGTAATGTGGTTAATTTAAAAATTTAATTAAAAAAGTTGATTAACCTGTGTTGAAAAGATTGCCATGCCTAGTCTACTCTGAATGACAAAAGGGGGAGAAAGATGTTTGATAATGAGGGAAAAAAATACTTAGACTTAGGGGGAGTCTTAAATAAAGGGGAGTCAAAGTATTTAAAATAGAAGTTGTTATCAAAAATACAGTTTTGTCATCATCAAAATGAGGGAGATTGTTGGAACCAAGTTGGTATTATACTTAGAGTTTTGATTTTAACAAAAATATTTTATGAGAACAATATATATGACTTCACAGAGTATGAAAGAAGATTCATGTTTTCGAAGAAAATCTAAAATAAGATTTGATTCAGATTTATGATTGAAGAAAATCTTTAACCAAGTTGAAAAGAAGATATAGTCAAATGTTTTTGAAGAAAATCTTCGAGATTTGAAGAAGATTTGATCAAGATTTATCACAAGAAGATATGAATTATTTACAAGAAGATTTTATCAACATTTATCTACACCAAAATATCAACAGTATCAATTTGAAGAATTTAAAAACTTAATCTAAACAAAATACGAACATAATCAATCTGAAGAATTTACAAACTCAATTTGAACAAAATACGAATAGAATCAATATGAAGAATTTACAAACTGAACAAAATTCAAACATGATCAATCTGAAGAATTTACAAACTCAATCTGAAGAATTTACAAACTCAATCTGAACAAAATACGAATATAATCAATCTAGAAGAACTGCTCATATTAGATTCAAAAATAAAAAATTGGCTAAAGAACATATTATAGAAAGCATCTTGTTCTGAATTATTTTTTAATATAAAATCATTGTTGACCAAACTATAAATGAAGATACACTTCAGAATTAAAAAAATACTTAATTAAATCCTAATTTTATCTTAGAAACACTTTTTGTACAAATTCTCTTATGATGTTTGTTATATGAAGGATGTACTATTATATATGTCAGTAATGTGGTTAATTTTTAAAAATTTAATTAAAAAAGTGTGGTTAAAAGATTGCAATGTCTAGTCTGCTCTGAAGTTACAAGGTCGTAATATTCTAGATGCACGCTCTATGCTGAGTGGATGGAGCCTAATAATGAATATAATTATAATTATTTGCAGCAAAACATGGATTATAATTATTTTTGCTGAAGGTTGCATTGGGTAGTAAATACAAGTCATCGCATGCCATAGGAGTCAAACACAAAAGATAAAGGAAAAAACATAATTGTGTTGTAACAAATCTTTCTTAGTAAGAGATAAGAACAACAATTAGTACTGACTGAGTAGTGCTGAAACAGACTGTAATTCGTGAATCTATCAAAATTTTAAAACATATTCAAGTTAAATTGACTTACATAAAATAATTCCATGACCAAACTAACTAACAATGTACATATTCATAAACCAAATTGCCTTAATAAGGTGCAATTTAAAACAATCTCAAAAACCTAAACTGTATGTCATAATGACTATCTAATCGATACTATTCAAAACATAGAAATAAATTAAATAGGAAAACTGAGATAATTTCATGCACTACTGTGGCGAAAGAAAGAGCAAATCCTACTCATAAGTCACAGTGACTTTTTTTTTTCTTCCGAAAACGTAACGTTTGGCAATTCTTTTTTTTCCACCCTTGACGACCTTAGCAGTAGAGCTGGAAAACTTAACAAAATGAGAGTGAGAAACAGAATTGTCCTCCACAACCGACTCAGATTCGGAATCGTGCTTAGGCATAGCGAGAATCTTAGAAGAAGTTACAGGTTGAGAATCCGAGAGAGAAGTGGTTGATTTCTTCTTAAGGGTAAACATATCTTTCCAATCGATAACGGGAATCTTATTAGCATCAAATCCACGCCCACTTCGATGCCATCGTCCGATGAATTCTCGTCCTTTGATCAGTTTCTGATAAGTAGAACATCCAGATCTACGACTACGAACATAACTTTTATCATGCATACGAACATAACTTTTATCATGTACAGGGCAACGATTTACTCGCCACGGACCTTTTCTCATCTTCTTTCTTCCTCTAAATCTCCTATCACACCTTTACCTTCTCTTCCATCTATTATTTATAATAATATGCTATTAGGGTTTGGCATAGAGTTCGGATGGTTATAAAACAGTTAAAATCTTAATAACAAAGTTTTCGTAAAAATTAAATTAAATAAACATCAAAAAATAAATTTATCCAAAATTCAAACTTATTCTCAAAATTATTTTTTATTACTATCTGAAATATGTTAATTCTCAATATGTTTAAATATGCACAATATATCATTTTTTAAAAATTTATTAAAATTCATATTATTAATTTATTTACTTTAAAATTTTAACATGTTTGTCAAAATAAATCACAAATTATTTTATTATTTTTTCTACTTAGGAGAAAAAATTAAAAAGATATATAAATTTAAATAAGAAATAAAACCATTCAAAAAAAAGTAATTGATAAATAAAGTTTTCAATTTTTTGTAATTGACTGTTTAATAATTTCAAAAAAAAATACTTATGCATTTACACGGGTACGCTGGTTTTTAGTTGATAAATAAGGCCTTCATTTCGAAAACATAAAATTTTAATTTTAAACTAATTCTTTGTTAATTATGTAATCAACTAAACAAATAATAATTTTTCTCAAATTGAATTTAAGTATTCATTCAAAGGAACATTAATAATCAAATACATTTTCTATCAAAATAAAATAACCAAATAGATTTTTTATTAACAAAAATTAAAAAACATTTAGAGTCGACTTTTAAGTATTAAAATAAAATTAGAATTTATTGGATTTAATTTAGAAAGCTTACTTAAAGAATTAAGCAAGCTAACTTGTTCACCGAGTAAGCAAAATGTATCGGTAGTATCATAATTTTGTCCGATTGATTAAAAATAATTCAAAAAAATGTAATAATATGTTTAATAAATATTTTACTATTATTATTATAAAATCTAAAAAATCATCATTTTATAAATCTAACCCAATTTTGAGTCCATAATTTACAAAGATGTTCCCATTTAGCACTAAAAATAAAATAACTTAAAAGAAAAAAGAGAGTTGTGTACTACATGTTTTCTTTTCCTGCTCATGTTTCCCTGTTTGCATTCCTTTGTCTTGTTTGCATCCCAGTTACAAACTGGTTCCTTGCTTAATTTTTGAACAGAAAGATTCACTACTTTAACAAATAAATTGAGACAAAAAATCAATAAATGGGAGACTATTTTCTTTTAGAAGGAAAGAAAAAGAAGAAAACAATCAGAGTAGTATAGTAAAAAAACAAATAGAAATAGGAAGAAGAGGTAAGGTATTTTCTTTTCCTCCTCTTCATATTATAATCATTTTATTGTTATACAGATGTAATATTCTGATATAAGATGAGTTATAAATAAGAAAATAAAAACTTTATCGTTATACAAATATAATGTTCTAATTAGTAGGAGTAAACAAACAAGATAAATTACGAAGAAGATAGAAAAGATAAAACTGAAAATTTAAATCTTTAACGACGCCATCGCCAGAGCACTGACCATACTTTTTGGTCCTATCGTGGTCGACCTCTTTATCTCTTCCCCTCCCTCTCGGTCTCCACACCCATCCCAGTTTTCTCCTTTATTTTTCTTTTTCTTTTTAATTTTTCTTTTTTCTTTGTGCGTTTTTTCTCAGCTCCTATATTTCCTCTCAGCCGCGGCGCTTTTGTTTTTTACTTTCATTCACACCTCTAATGAAAGTAAGTAGGTTTACAACGAGTTTTATATATTATTATTATTATTATTATTATTATTATTTTATATTATTATATGGTATTCTTCTTTTTTTCTTTACTTTGTTTTAATTTTTATTATATATTAATATCAGTTTTTTGGACTTTATGTTTTTTTATGTAGCTTTATGCTCTTAGCATTTATTTAGCATTTGTTTTATTTTTTCTATATTTGTTGTTTTTCATTTTCTTTTACTTTATGTGTTTATTATTTCTTAATAAGTATTAGCTGTTACTATGTTATTCTTTTAAGCTAGTAGATTTTTTTTTTGTATATGTATACATATTTTATTAGCATTGTTGAAGTTATTGACTTATGCTTATTCTACACTCTACACTTTTACTAAGATACACACTTATGAGTGAAACTTTATACCCAGGTTTGAGCAAAACTTAAGTTTAATTTTGAGATCGCATGGTGGTAGCCTTTTGGATGTACATCCTGTTTGGTTAGCATTAAAATCTCACCTAGAGTTTGATCTTTTTGAGGGTATTATCATGCCAAATAGTTTACGTAATGTTGAAAATATTCCAAAATAGGATCATTGGCTCTAGGAACCACGTTTAGAACCGTAGAACCACCCTTGTGAGAGTTTCACTAAACAAGCCAATAAACCATTTCATCATAAGAATATTCATATAAAAAACAACTCGTACATTCATTCAAAACTACTATATATATATATATATTCACAACAATAATTCTACATAGTTGCATTCATATCTCATTACATTTTTTTTTCTTTCTCTAAATGAAAAATAAAACATGATGGCATTTTGCATCAATTTTCAAGATTGTTGGGGAATCATAAGGATTTTAGTCACCTGTTGAATTAAGTGGATAATGGGATCGGAAAAAAGAAAAACTTTACTTTAAAAAATCCAAGCAACCTAATTTGAAAAGTTTAAGGGACATCAGCAATCAAATGAAAATCATACAACATGAGAGTTTCTTTAACAAATATGGGAAGATCCTAAACCTCTTGGCAGTGAATGTGCAAACAGGGGCCTTCACAGAACTGGCTCAATATTACGACCCTCTTTTAAGATGTTTCACCTTTAAGACTTTCAACTGGCCCTAACATTGGAAGAATTCAAACGAATATTGGGTTAGTCCTTAGAGAAAGAAAATCCTTATTGATATACTAGACAACCCCCAAATCTGAGCATAATTGCTGAGGTGTTGAAAATTGACATAAAAGAGTTGGCAAGTAAGAAAGAGGAAAAATGAGCTATTCATGGTTTTTCAAGAAAATATCTAGAGCAAAAGGCATAAGATTTAGCCGTTAAAAAAGAATGGGGTACTTTTATAGATGTTTTGGCTCTCATTATCTATAGTATTGTTTTATTCCCAAACTTGGATAATTTTGTAGATTTTGCTGTCATCAATGTCTTTCTGACTTTTAACAAAAATAAACAAAATCCAGTTCCCACGGTTCTTGCTAATGTATACTACTCTTTGCATATGCGACATGAGAAGAAATGGGGAACAAATTTTGTGTTGTCTTCCAGTGTTGTATACTTGGTTCATGTCTCACATGTTCAAGAAAGGGTATCATGTTGGAGTTAAAAGTAATCGTGAATGGGCTCAAAGAATAGCTAGCCTTATTGGGGACACAATTTCATGGTATCATAGAGAACAAGGGGTGGAAGAAGTAATATGCCAATGCAGAGATTTCCCAAATGCACCTCTCATGGGAACCAAAGGATGTATTAATTACAATCCGACGGTAGCTCTAAGACAGCTTGGCTATCCTATGTTAGAGAAACCAGATGATAAGCCGCTGGAAGCTTTCGTTTTGCACAATACGGGTATAGTAGACCCACCAATGCTGCGAAGGATAAGTCGAGCTTGGGAAATGACCATTAGAAAAGGGAGAGTACTCAGATGTAGAAGTTGCAACACAAAAGAACCTTATCAACAATGGGTGAAGAAAAGAGTCCAAAAAATCAAGTTGCCTTTCCACAGTACACCCTCGAGTGATCAGGAAATACTTGAACTTACCATTGTTACAAATGAAGAAATAGAAGAACTCAAAGCATCATTGTTAAAATCGAGCTACAATCGAAGTTAGAAAAAGTCTCCCAAGAGAACGAGAACTTACGATCAGAAAACACCTGTAAGAATCGGTTTATTGAGAGAAGCAACAAGAGGTTGAAAATTGAAGAGGAAAATAAACTTGACATACAAGATTGTTTGAGAGGTGCAAACGAGGACTTATATGTGCGAAAGCAAGAAATGAATGAAGCTATTGAACAGGCCTATATGTGGAAACAATTGTGGATAAAATCAACAAGCTCTTAGAGGAATGTAAAAAAAGTGTTTGAGGATTTAAAGAAACAAATTAAAGAGATGGTAGCTGAGTACGAGAATGAAGTAAAATATGAAAGGCAACACAAGGAAGAAATTGAAGAATTACTCTCAAAACATCAAGATGCACTAAGAATAGAAATGGAAACTTCTAGTGAGTTGAAGAGTTACATTGCTTATCAAGAAAAGATCTATAATGACTTAAAGGATGAAACCATATATTGGGAGGATCGTCTTATGAACAATCAAACAATCATAAAAATTCCAAAGCATCTAAGAGAGATTTATGCAGTAATGCATCTGCTCAATACTCCGGTCAAAGTCTACAAGTTCGTTGAATATTGCAAAAAAATGGTAGAAGAATTGGAGGAGAAGATTGATTGTCCTATTAAAAATGAAGATTGAAATACCATAGTCGATGTAGTTTTTAATGGGATGTACTATTTTTCTCCTCAATGAAGGATTTTTTGTTTTGTTTATTGATCCCCACATTTTCTTCACTAATAATTCGTTTTTGTTAAGAATATTCACATAAGGCTTATGATTCCCCAACATCCAACTATCATGTAAAAAAAGAGATAATTAATTAAATGATTTCATCCTCATTCCATTCATGTTTAATACATACTCATAAAAACTTTTTATGTAAAAACAAAAAATCAATATAGTTGTTCCCCCGACACCCTTATCAGACTCGCGCAAACTCCAAGATTATGGATGAACTTGGGCAAAACCAAGAAGTGATGAGAGCAAATGTTAGCCAATTGAAGGACAAGGTTGAACGAATCCTAGAGGCTATACAGGCTTTGGCAAGGATGGAGAATACATATGGGAATCCTCCAACTGCAAATGAAGAACACCAAACCACCCCTTTTCTCCCACCAGGCTTTACCCCGACTATCCAACAGTTTCGTATGACAGCTATGCAATTTCCTATGTATGGTCTCCCATCTGGTTGTACTCCGCCCTTAATCATCAACCCCATGGACAACAACCCAAACCACTCAACTATCAACTCCCAAACCCTAAACCAATTACAAATCCCATCTCCTCTGGGCTATGGGCCACCCCAAAACACTATACCCTCAGAAAATATTCCATTAAGTGCACCCCAAGTACCCCATTTTGATGCTAACGAAAATTGGCAACAACCTTAAGTTATCGGTGATGATACACAATCGAAAGAAATATTCCATATTTTAGAAGAACGAATAAAAGAAATTGATGGAAATAATGTCTAGGGTCTCAAAGCTTTTGATATGTGCTTGGTTCCCGATGTGGCGATCCCTTCAAAATTCAAGGTACCTGAGTTTGAAAAATACAAAGGTGCAACATGTCCTAAAAATCATTTGACCATGTATTGTAGAAAAATGGCTACTCGTGCTCATAATGACAAACTTCTCATTCATTGTTTCCAAGACAGTTTGAGTAGGGCATCATTAAGTTGGTATATGCATCTCGAGCGAAATCGAATTCGTTCGTGGAAAGACTTGGCTGATGCCTTCTTGAAACAATACAGGTACAACATTTACATGGCCCATGACAGGATGCAATTGCAAAATTCATTGAAAAATGATAATGAAACATTCAAAGAATATGCACAACAGTAAAGAGAAGTGACATCACAAGTAGATCCTCCTTTATCTGGAAGAGAAATGGTTGGTATGTTTATAAATACTCTCTAGTCGCCTTTTTATGATAAGATGATTGGGAG
Source organism: Cicer yamashitae (assembly GCA_037974755.1). Classification (NCBI taxonomy): domain Eukaryota; kingdom Viridiplantae; phylum Streptophyta; class Magnoliopsida; order Fabales; family Fabaceae; genus Cicer; species Cicer yamashitae. The sequence goes on along the minus strand of JBBPBQ010000001.1, from coordinate 27,070,293 downwards.
TATGTCATCAAACTTCTGAAATAGTCATGATAGGAGAAAGAGTAGAAATTGGGATGAGGAGTGGCTAGATCGTGTGTGCAGCAAGTGGTGTGAAGAAACCCCATATGGGATTTACAAAGAAGAAAGAAGGGGATGCTAACGCTGTAATGGTAAACCCAAGGGTTTCCTATTCTCCATCCATGAATTCTTATCGACCTCCAAATTTTCAGCCCTGATACCCCAAATTCCCTATCCATATGTGGCTGCAACATTACAAGCTCCATACCCCAATATCACCCTTCAAGGCCACCTTATTATCAACCACCTCTAGTTCAACCACCACCTGCCACGTTTTCCCAACAAAACCAATGGAACCAAAATCCAAGCCTGATCAATACAAACCACGAGTCAGTTAAGAAAAGAAGATAACCCATTTTGACCCGATTCTATTTACCTATAGCCAAATGTTGCCTCACCTACTCCCGAATTCAATGGTAGGGCATTCCGTCGAAGATTGCCAAGCACTAAAATCTAAAGTGAAAGAATTAATTAATACAAAATGACTTACCTTCAAGGAAGACAGTCCCAATGTGGGGAGTAATCCCTTGCTGGGCCACAGAAATTCCTCATTCAATGTCATTGAAGATAGGGTAGACCAATGTGCAATTAAGAATATAGAACATGTGAAAACCCCTATGAAAGTAATTTTTGCTGAGCTATGCAAGTTAAACTTGATTAAGATTGTTAACAAGGAGGTTAATATTTGTGCCGTTCACCCAACCGATTCACGCTCCATAAAAAATTGTGAAGAGCTCAAGGAATTCCTTCAAGAACTAATGGACATGAATTTCATACAGATAAATTGTGCAAAAGATGATCATGTGTTGACCATAGAACCGTGCATCGAAAATAATAGATCTTTCCCAAGACCATTGAAAATCCTCTATAGAAAAGAGAATCTTAAGCCTACTCCAAGTGGGTCAAATCCAATTGTCCATGCACCAACCCCTTTTCCTTATGAAAATACCAAGGCGGTACCATGGAATTATGAAGTCACATCCCATTTGGCCAATCATCAATCAAGTGATAGCTTTGGACCTAAAGGAACTGATGTCATCAATATTTCAGGGAAGAAGAAGAAGAAGATAGAAAAGAGAAAATTGAAAATTTAAACCTTCGACGACGCAGTCGCCGGAGCGCCAACCATATTTTGTAATCCAGTCGTGCTACACCTCTTGATCTCTTCCCCTCTCTATCGGTCCTCATACTCCCTCGCGGTCTTCTCCTTCTCCCTCTAAGTCTTTTCTTTTTTTTTCTTTCTGCATTTTTTCTCAGCTCCTATCTTTCCACTCAATCACGGCGCTTTTTTTTTTCTACTTTCCTTCACACCTCTAATGAAAGTAAGTAGGGTTACTATGAGTTATATACATTATTGTTATTATTTTATATTATTATATTGTATTTTTCTTTTTTCCTTGACTTTGTTTTATTTTAGTTTAAATATGTCTTTAGTCCATACAATTGTAACATTTTTTGATTTTGGTCCTCATAAATTTTTTTGTTTGGTTCAAATCCCTGTAAATACAGATTAATTTTAAAATAGTCCCTCATCTCAATTTTTGTTAAAAAAACTCTGACACCGTTTATATGATGCGAAAAGTTGTTGATGTGTCAGTATTTTAAATAACTTTTAAAATTAAAAATTATTGATTAATAATTAAAAATCATGAACTCAGATTATTTATTTATTAGAGATGAAAATTATGTCATTCTCTCTTTCTCCCTCATCGGACTTCTGTAGAATTTCCTCGTCCACCCTGGCCACTGTCTCGTCGTCTCCTTCTTCCGTCATCAACCACATTGTCGTCTCTCGTTTCTTTTTTGTGAGCAATGTTGTCCTACATTGTATCCGTCTTTGTCTCCCATATTAAAAATCCTAAACTCTACATTCCCTTTCTTTTTCCCATCACCACTACTACTTTTCTTAGTTGTATCCAAAGCCCCTAAACAACCCTTCCTTTCAATATATGTAAAATCTCTAGCAACACTTCCACCACGAACAGCTTCAAAAACAGTAATTGCCTTCCCTCTCAAAATAACCTTAGTGAAAAAGAAATAAGTCATGTCAGGTTTACCTCAAGGACCATAAATAGTGAAGAAACGAAAATCATTTATAGGAAGACCACAGATATGATTTGTAACACCCCGATTTTTAACAGCGCAAGTGTATTTTTTTTTCAAAACAAATTGATAAAAATGCCAAGTTAAATCCATAAATAAGGAAATACTTTTGGATAAAATATTTAAGTCGTAAGATGACAACAAAATCAAAATTAATTACAAACAGCGGAAATAGTTTTGGAACGAAAATCCAAAGTATCCAAGTATAAAATATATCGACTAAAACAATCTGTTTCAAATACTTAAGTTCCCTTTTTTACAACCACAACCCTGAAATAAGAAAGGGAAATATATAAAATTCTTAATTAGAACCCTAAGCTGATCATTAATCTATTTGAGGGTGACTGGGTACTGAGAATCCACGAGCGGCATCAATCCCCCTGCTTTCGATCACACAACCAACCCATCGATGTGCCACGCCTTAGATCGACCCTGGTTCTCATCTGAGGGCAAAGCCCAGATTTCCACAAAATTGAAAAGGGTCACCAATCCGAAATTAACAAACATCACATAGCATTTATATTTTAAATGCATAAAAATCACCCTTCAACTTAGCATACATCTAGAAAGGGTTTGCATATGTTAAACATGCATAACCAAAGTTGAAAAATGAAGTTTTGGACCAAGCTGCACTGCTGTATTCGAATACAACCTATGTGTAGTCGAATACAGTTGCAAAAACAGCAGAAAAACAGCAAAAATAGCACTACTGTATTCGAATACAGCATTCCATTCAACTATATTCGACTACATCCCCTGTGTAGTTGAATACACCTTCAAAAATTCAAGTTAGAGGCAAAACCATTCAACTGTATTCGACTACAACCCTGTTGTATTCGAATACAGCTGTCAAAATGACAGATTTTCAGTTTTGAAACATTTCAAAATCATTCAAACACTTTCCAAATCATTCTAACACTTTCCAAATCATTCTAACACTTTCCCCAGCAATTCAATCAATCACAAACGCCAAATACGGCACAATTCACCCACCACAATCAAATACGCATATACAACCATCATAACCCATTAAACACGACTCGCATGCCAAGCATCCTAATGCAATGCGTATATGCCAATGCACATGACATCATTCCGTGGCCCATCCGGTGACCACTATCACCATGGCCAATCCGGTCACCATGTACTAATAAATGCATGATCTCGGGGCCCATCCGATCACCACTATCACCATGGCCCATCCGGTCACCATGTACTATGAAATGCATTATATCGTGGCCCATCTGGTCACCATATACTATGAAATGCATGAGCAATTATATCTTGGCCCATCCGGTCACCACTATCACCATGGCCCATCCGGTCACCATATACTATGAAATGCATGAGCAATTATATCGTGGCCCATCCGGTCACCACTATCACCATGGCCCATCCGATCACCATATACTATGAAATGCATGAGCATAGTCTGACTCTCGACACCACAATCATTAAGTAAATGCAGCTATTAAAAGATTCTCCGTTTTTAATGCTCATTTAACACTAATGATTCTCAAATTTAACATAGAGTATACTCAACGCATACAATCCTCAAATCACATGAAATTGAGTTCACAATTCATATTGAATTCAAATCACCTCATACCCCATCTCATCAATTCATTTCACACCAACTCAAAATTCACACATAAATTGCATTTATTCAAAATCCCACACTTTCAAACATCAAGCATATCTCAACATTCATAGTATTACCCATACACACATCAACCATACCAAGCAAAAATCACCACCACCCACACCTCAAAACTCATTAAATTCAATTTCACCATTTTACCCACAAAATGCATTAAATTCATTTCTCACAACATCACACCTCAAACCCGCCAAATTCTTTTTCCAAAATTTTCAACCATAACACACCAAATCAAAACTCCAAATTGTTAAACATAAACCACCAATTTCTTTTTCACAACTCACATAAAACCCATTAGATTCCTTTTCCCCAAATTCACACATAAACCCCATCAAAATCAAACCCCACAAATACACATATAGAGTCCTATATGCAAGCTAAAAATTTGGAAGGAGCCCCTTACCTTCGTTGTAGCTTTAACGGCCGATTACGGCACCGCGATTAAATCCCGGTAAAACTTCGCTTCGCACGATGCTTCCAAAGTTGGCTCACTAGCACCGTAGCGTGGAGGTGAGTAACTTTCCCTTCTGTCACTTCGCGAGAGGAAGCTTAGATCTAGGTGAGAAGTGAGGTTTTACGTTTGGAGTTTTTTGAAAAAAACAAAGGAAAGAAGGAGAAGATGGAGTAGGGTACGCGGGCAGGGAAAATGCTTTGCTTTGTTTCTTTCTAATCATCTCACATTCACTTAACATATATATATATATATAATACTAACTCCCAAAAATACATACATATATATATATATATATATATATATTTAAACCAAACCAACAAATAACTAAAACTCTCGCACACACATCTCAACTATTTTGATAAAAATATCTACTCTCTTTGCAACTCAATTGACAGGTAAAATTTTCAGCAACCAGAGATATTTTTAACAAAACAGTCCAGTATTACATTCTTTGCAACATAAATAAATTATTTTTTGCCAAATAATTTTCACCGGATCTAAAAATATATATATATATATAATAAACATATAGCAAACTCTAATAAAATATGCTTTTGGTATTTAATTCACAAAATGAATTAAAATTGGGCTAAATGCCTCAACAATTTAACACCAAATATACTAAAATTGCATAAATTAGAGTTTAAAATTTAGGGTCTTACATGATTATAAGCATGTGCAATTTTTTCACCAGCTTTTTTTGTTGTTGCGTAGAGACTAACTGGTTGATCCGTTAGATCCTTTTCGAAAAAAAGTATCTTCGAATTTAAACTGTAAAAGGAACTCAAAGAAGCATAAACGATTATAGGATTAGGGTTCGCCAATTTGGAAGCCTCTTGAAGGTTAACGAAATCGATTTTGTTACTGTGGATATAGGAATTAGGGTTTTGCTTTGCGTAACGAACATCGACTTGAGCAACGAGGTGCATCACTTGTGTGTGAATAGAACGACAATTGTTATTGTTGAAGGAAGAGGGAGACAACGTGACGATGACCAAGGTAGGCGGCGGCTGTTCTGCATATTTCTAAAACGGGAGAAACCTAATTTTCATCCCCCTAATAAATAAATAATCTAAATTCATAATTTTCAATTATAAATTTTAAATCTGTAATTTTAATTTAAAAAAATATTTAAAATACTGCCACCTCATCTAAACGGTGTTAGAGTTTCTTTTAACGGAAATTGAGATGAGGGTCTAGTTTAAAAGTAATATGCATTTGCAGGGATGTGAATCAAACAAAAAAACTTACGAGAAACAAAATCAAAGTTATAATTGTAAAGACTAAAGACATATTTAAACCTTTTATTTTTTTATTATATATTAAAATCAGTTTTTTGGACTTTAAGTTTTTTTTCTGTAGCTTTATGCTTGTAGCATTTATTTTTTGTGAAAAAAAAAAAACAAGTCAAATTTTTTATATATTAAATTAATTAGTTTCTGAAAAATATTAAATCTTCCAAAAAAAAAAAGAAATCTTTTATTAAAGGTTAACTAAATGTGCTATTCATTTATTTATGAGTTGTTATGACCCAAGTTGTACAACTTGACAATTGCAAAACTCATTTCTATAAATAAATTAATCTCAAATCAACTTTTAAATTTGATCAATTAGATGTAACATCTTTTTAGTACTTGAGTTTTTAAGATACAAGTTGTACAACTTGATAGTCTTAAAACTCGTATTTTTGAATAATTATTCAAGTCAAACAAACTCATTTTCTTTCGTCAAAACTTTTTTTTATCGATAACAAAATACATTTTCTTTAAAAGTTATCAACACATCCGTATTTTCTATCCAAGAACTACGTAGCTTTGATTTCTCCATTTTATCGGGAGATACATAGGAGCAAGATCACACTCTTGTCAAACATATTAATAAAAATTCCTTTTTTTATCCTCTCTTTCTTAAGCACACATTTATTTCAAAATCATATTAAAAAAACAATTGATATTCATTTTAAATAATAACGAGAAATAAATATATTTAAGTTAATATTAATTTTGCACAATTCATCAAAGACCATTTTTCTTTTTTAAGGCTTTCTCAACATTTTCCCTATTTTAAATAAATTTTTTGTGGCGATTTCATTGAATTCGAGAAATACTCAAAATTTTAGGCCGCGACAGTATCATGGCCGACCTAATTCGCTTAGCCAAACCACTCTCGACCTAGTTTGATCCTGCCAAATTCACTAATCGAAAATGTTGTGTCAGTTAACTTGGACATCAAATAATATGTGTCAGGTCTAGACTGGCACGAGACACGTGACTCTTTTTGATTGAGTTAGAGCAAAAAGAGACAAATTTTTGAAACAAAATCTTACTTTTAAATATTTCTCAGCACTCATCATATTTTACTTTGAAATATAATCACATAAATTTATATATCTTTCATATTAAAAATTTAAATATTAATATTTCATTATAAAACATATAGTAACTACTAGCGTTTATACATCTATTTTAAACATTAATATTACACATTATTTAATACATCTATTTTATACTACTAGCGTAAAGACGGACATTGCCATGCTCCACTATCTACTTTTCTACACACTTCTTTCATGTTTTTTTACTATTCGTTTTAACAAAATAATAGTGAAGGACATTTCATTGAACATGTTTTGTAAATTAGAGTTATGTTTTAGTCACTTGTACAATGTAGATGTTATTTTAGTATTTTTCTGAAGGAATGTTTTTCAACAATTATATACAATCATATATGAATATTATATATTAAGTGAATATAACAGTTGTACATTAAAGTAGAACATAAAATATAATAATCCACACTCAAAGTAAAAAAGCTCTTCCTTTCTCAACAAAAAAAAAAAGAATTTAAAAGCTTCATTAGTGAGATTATGGCTTGCTCTATTAATAAACATAATTACTTGTTTATAAGGTGATAATATTCTTTGGTGTTTAAAAACACTTAGATTATTATTTATAACTTACTTGTAATTTATGCTACTTTAAAATAGATAATCATTAATATAAATATTTGTCTTCTAATTTAATATTCACACTTAGCAAATACAAATAGGGGATAATTATTCCTTATTTATTTGTTTTTGTTATCATCAATACATCAACTAGAGGATTATAGCTAAAATCACTTTTGCACTAACAATCTCTCCATTTTGATGTTGACAAATAACTATACAATTAATGAACAATTTTCCTTCAGAAAATAAGGTTTAAAAGAAGGCTCCCCTGAATATAGTATTCAAAAAGTGTTTGACTTAATAATCATTTGATTCCTTCTAGGATTCCTCCAAAATATGATAAACAAGATTATTTAAGAGTTTCAAACTTATTATGTTAATTTATTTTTTGATACACATGGAGGTAAACACAAGAGGGAAAGTGCAAAGACAAAAATTACAGAGATATCATGAAAAAGAAATGACAAGATTTTCCAAAGAGATATCATGTTAAGCCTTTGGTTTCGTATCAAGTCTATTGATTAACATTTCACAATTCTCAAGATGTAAAGCCTTTGAATTATTGTTCTTCTTAGCATGTTAAGCCTAATGGAACAAATCATATTTTTATAGGTTGTTAAGGCTTTCATAACAAGGGTGAACCATATATGCAAGTGCTATGCAAAAAGGCATTTAGATGCATATGCGGCAAACAAATGCGGCAAACATAGATGATGCATACGCAAACAAATGCAGATGATGCAACAAACATATGATGCAGATGATGAGACACAAGCATACATTTAATTGTATTACTATATCTTCTACTTTTCTTCTTTTTTGTCATTATAAAAAATAGTGAAATTATAGAGGTTACAGTAAGCAATAATGCACAAAACAATACACAAGAAAATAAATTAAACACCATCACACATCATACAGATAATTAACATGAATAAGTTTTCTCAAAAGATATAAGAAGGAACATAATAGAGAAGGGATAACATTTCATTAAGACGAGGATCATGATTACAAAGCAAACACAAGAGGCAAAAGAAAAGATAACTTAAAAGAAACCTAATCCTAAACAGATGTTCTAGAGACATATAAGGATATGCCTCAATATGGGCTTCTTGCAGAGCAATATGGGCTTCTCGTTATTCAAGAAGAATGTCACTCACCAACGAGGCAACTTCAAAAGGTGGGATTTCCTTCTTTTCAAGAGAGGAAGGTGACTTCCTTTTCCTACTAGAAGATGAATCAACATCCATAACATATGAGTTGGAGAACGGTACAAGAACAACAAAAAGAGAACACAGTGAGTTGAGAGAAAACTGAATGAGCGTAGGTAGTGGAATTAAAAACATTTTGTTGGAACCAAGTTGTTTTTCCTCTTGTGGTTTTGATGTTAGCAAAGGTATTTTATGAGAACAATTTGTTTGGACTAATGACTTCATTAAGTGTGCAACAATTAGAACAAGAAAATTAGAGGAAGTGACCAGAGAATGAGATTAGAGGAACACAAAAGCATACCCATCTGCCTTTGAACATATGCCTCTGAAAGCAACATGCCTCTGAAGGTTACAAAGACTGCCTCTAATGTTTGGCTCTAAAGTTTGGGTCTAAAGACTGCCTCTGATAACTGGGTCTAAAGACTGGCTCTGAAACTAGGTACGAAGACTGCATCTGAAGATTATCTAAAGACTAAACTTGAAGCATGTCTCTGAAGCCTTTGTGTGCCTCTAATGTGCACAAACTCAGCATGCCTCTAAAGAGTTTATATCAAGTTATCATTAACTCTGAAGAGATTGTTCAAGCCATGCATTCAAAGCTCATATTCCGCTAAACAAAAAGTTGCAACACACTCAAAATGTTGCCTCTGATATGTAGCCTCTAATGTTGCACTACCTCTGATGATTCAACAATATGATTTTCCCCAAGCCACTAATTCTAAGTCACGTAATTCTGCCTCTGAATTTTATTATCCCAGAAACACAACATCTTACTTCAACAAGAAAGTCAATGGCTCTGATGGAAAGTCATCGGCTCTGATTGAAAGAAGTCATTCTAAAGATTGATCATGGTGAAAAGAAGATATGGGCAAAATATTGTTCAAAAGAAGATATGACCAAAATATTATTCACAAGAAGATATAATCAAAATATTGTTCAGAAGAAGATATGGTCAAAATATAGTTCACAAGAAGATATGGTCAATATAACACCCCAATATTTTCATATATATTACATATGTGTCTTTTTTTAATTTTCATGATTTATTATTTAATTATTAGTTTATTCTTTGTGTAAAGAAATTAAATTAAATTAAATTTTATCACCCTATACTTTACCTAGATAATTATAACCTTTGTTTTAATTTAATTTTTTTGGCGTGACAATTACATAAGGACGATTTATGGCATGCTTACTTCCTAAATGGACTATTGTGTATTTTATTTATTTGATTAGTTTTGATATTAGTTGAATTATTTAATTAAATTAGAATTTATAGAAGTTGTATTGGTTGTTAGTTTCATTTTGGACCAAATAAGCATTCCCTCTAGGAGATAGTAGAGTTATTGAGACCCAACTCTCATGTATGAGTGTTCTTGCTTGAAAATATTTTTGGTCCATCCGTCTTTAGTATAAAAAAAATGTGACTACCTCATTCCTTTTACTCTCCTTCATGACAAGATTTTATGACAATTCATGGTGTTGTCTTGACATAATGTAGACTTTATGTCCTTGTCTCAACTAATTAAGACAGGAGATAATGTACATTCCCTCCTTCTTAACACCTTTAATTCATTTTTGAAATGAATGTTACAAATTTAATAATGGGTCTTATCTTTTTGTGCAATTAAGATAGGACAAAAATAACAGACTCCCTTCCTTTGTTATATCTCACACCTTCCTCTCTCGTAAACCAAGGTTATAATTTTATTTTAATTCTCTACAAAAAGAATTCTAGACAATTTTTGGTGTCATAACTATTAGTAAAAAAATGAAAAGGTAGTCTACACAACTTCCCATTCTATTCCCATACCTATTTTTGTTTTCTCCTAAGTTCCCAAAAGTTCCATCACAAACAAAAGAAAGAAAAAAGAGAGAAACATAGTCTCGTCCCTTTTTCTCACACCATCATTATCATCATCATTATCACCAAGTCGAATTACAATTTTCTTTCTTCTTTGAATACCATCTCAATTAAAGTTTAGACCTTTGTCTCGTTCTTTGATTCGTGGGGCTTAGAATGTGTTTCTATGAAGTAAAGCGCCTAAGGTAAGTGCTTCTCCCCATGCAAAATTAGGCTAGATATTAAATTAGTGTTTTGTAAGATATTGATATGATGTCTTGATGTTGTAAAAGAAAAATGTTGATTTTATGTTTGTCTTAAAGAATTTAACTATAATGTTTTGATTTTTTTGAGTAATATGTTTGTCTTGATGAACTTAATTATAAAGTTCTATTTTTATTATTATATCATGATAAATATGCTTGTTGTGAAAATGTTTAATGTAAAGTTTCTATTTTTGTGTTGTTTTGGTGTACTTAATTATAAAATTATGATTTTTATTATGACATCATGAGTAATATGTTTGTCAGGATGTATTTGATTTAATGTTTTGATTTTTGTGCTATTTAATTCAATATTTTGATTTTCATTAACACTACATGAGTCTTGAGAGAATGAATTAAAAAATTTAATTTTTAATTATGATAACATGATTAAGCTGATTATACTGATGTGTTTAATTTAAAGGTTGATTTGTATGCTTAAATGACTAATAATGGGAGAAATTTTATAGTAGTAGGAATAAGGTTTCTATTTGTATGTGTTCTTCGTGATTTAAGTTTTAATGTCTATCAATAACACATCGTTAATCCAATTTTACAGTTTATAAAATGAAAATTGTTATTTTGAGACATTTATCCATGTGTATATGTGTTACGTTCTTTTACAAAAAAAATATATATCAAGTCATTTTCTGACTCATCTTTTATTTATTACATGATGAACCACTCCTAAGAAGAAAAAAAATTATAGTCATTTTTAAAAGAAAACAAATATTTTTAGGTAATGCTTTGGATCAAAATATGGGGCATTACAAGTAAAATAATGTTCACAACAAGATATGGCCAAAATATTGTTCACAATAATATATGGTCAAAATATTGTTTACAAGAAGATATGGCCAAAATATTGTTCACGAGAAGATATGGTTAAAATATTGTTCACAAGAAGATATGCTGAGAATTTGTTGACATGAAGATACACTCAGAATTATTCACAAGAAAATACACTTAGAATTATCCTCAAGAAGAAACACTCAGAATTATTCACAAGAAGATACACTCATAATTTGTTCACAAGAAGATACATTCAGAATTTGTTCACAAGAAATATATGATCCATATTTTACAGGACAAAAGTGAAACCCTAATCTATTCTATAAATAGATACTCGAGGCTGAAGAAGAAAGCATGAACTCATAAACTCAGAAATACATACAATTCAGAAAAACTTTTGAGAGCTCAAATTTCCTAAATATTCAAAGTTCAAAGGTTTAAGTTCTAGAGAAGCATTTGCTAAAAGAAATATTTTCGAAGTGTTTTAGTGTGAGAAATCAATTGTAACAATCTTCTTAGTAGAAGCAAAACCCAATTCGTTCCAAACTTGTGTAACCCAACCCGATGGTGGCTTTAGTGTTCCTCAAGCAGATAGTGGTTTTTTTATTGTGTTGAGAAGACTTGACTTGTAGGGTCAAGGTGTTTGTTTGCCTCAAAAGGTTTGTAGGTGTCAGGTGGTTTTGAGAATACTGACTTGTAGGGTCAGGTGTTGTGTAATTCAAGGATTTGAATTAGTGGTTAAATCGTTCTAAGTGAAGGGACTGGATGTAGATACCAAGTTGGTGGTGAACCAGAATAACTTTGCTTGTGTAACTTTACTTCTACACTCTTTACTTTACTGTTGTCTCTAATTACTTAAGTCTAATTTCTACAGCCTCTGTTTTAGTTAAAACCACCAAACCCGAACCAATTCTTGAATAAGTAATTAAAAAGAATCCAACTTAAACAAACACAATTCAACCCTCTTCTCGTGTTTGCACCATCAATTGGCATCAAGAGCTCGGTCTCATGGTTGAGCACTTTACAGTGTTTGAGGAAAGATTGAAGGATTCAACCTGTCTGGATTCGGTGAAGAAGCCTCTGGTGGAAACATCAACAGACAACATATGTTTGATGGAGAAACATTTGAGTACTGTAAGGACAGACTCAAAAGCTTCTTTATATCACAAGATCCTGAACTTTGAGAATTAGTGTAAGATCTCTACACTGCTCCAACAAATACTGATGGCACTAAAATTACAAGGAAAGATATGGATTTGAACAGAAGAAGATGTGCAAGATGCATCACAAGTCCAAAACCTTCATGATAAATGCAATCACCTTTAAGGAGTTTGACTCATGCACTGACCCAGAACACACAAAGAGCATCTATGACAATCTGGTTCTGACTTATGAAGAAAGCAAGCAAGTTCAAGATGCAAAGGCCAACCTCTTGGTCAGAAAATATGAACTATTTTAGATGGAAGAATATGAAGACATTGAAACAATATTTTCTAGATTCCGAACTCTGGTCTCAGGATTAAAGGTTCTTGAAAAGAGTTATACTACTGCTGATCATGTGAAGAAAATTCTTAGGAGTTTGCCAAGCAACTAGAGACCTTAGATTACAGCCATTCAAGTAGCTAAGGATCTTAATACTCTTAAAATGGAAAATCTGATTAACTCCTTAAAATGGAAGATCTGAATACTCCCTGATGTTTTATGAATTGTTTCCTTCAAGAAAGGTCACTCCAAAATATCTTATCCCATGTTAAACACAAGGAAAGACAAGAAATCTTTCAAGACTAACAAACTAGGATCCAACCAAATTTGGGTACTTAAGAACAAAATTATCTATGTTGCAGATGTTCTCAGCAACCAAGTTAAAACACCAGTCATGGTACCTAGACTGTGTGACATATGACGTGAGAAAATTCTACGATCCAAGACCTAACTTTGATCGAAGGAAGCACACTAACTTTTGAAGGAAAGCAGAAAGGCCAGATCATTGGACACGACACAATTGGTAATGGCACCTCTCATTCCATTAAAGATGTTTTGTTTGTTAAAAGTCTTAAACATAATTTAGTAAGTATTAGTCAATTAAGTGATAATAACTATGATTTTATATTTAATCAAAAATCATGCAAAGCAATTAGTCAAAAAGATGGATTTGTACTCTTTACATGTCAGGTGCAAAATAACCTATATAAGATAAATCTGTTTAGCTTAGAGAAACAAGATGTTAGGTGTCTCATGTCAATAAATGAAGAAAAATTAATTTGGCACAAGCGATGAGGTCATGCAAACCTAAGATTGATCTCAAAATTGAATAAACTTCAACTTGTTAGAGGTCTACCTAAGCTTGGCTACAAAACTAAAATTATGTGTGAAGCATGTCAAAAAGGAAAACAAACTAAGAATTCCTTTACCCCCTAGGAACTTAGTCTCTACCTACAAACCCCTTGAGCTCTTGCATATAGATCTCTTTGGACTTGTCAAAAAACAACATCAGTAAATGGAAAGAAATATGGCTTTGTAATAGTAGATGATTACACTAGGTGGACTTGGGTAAAATACTTAAGAAATAAAGATGACTGCCACAAAGTGTTAATGGCATTTTGCAAACAAGTAATGAATGAAAAATGTCTTAGGATTATAACAATTAGAAGTGATCATGGAGGAGAATTTGAAAACAAGTTCTTTGAAAGTTTTTGTGATGAGAATGGAATCTCACACAACTTCTCCTCTTCTAGAACACCACGACAAAATGGAGTTCTAGAAAGAAAGAATATATCTCTTCAAAAAATTGCTAGAACCATGTTAAATGAGATGGATGTTCCAAAACATTTATAGGTAGAGGCAATTAACACTGCATGCTATATTCAGAATAGAATTTTAATTAGGCCAATATTGAATTAAACACCATATGAATTATGGAAGGGTAAAATGCCCAATATCTCTTACTTTAAGCAATTTGGTTGTATTTGTTATATGTTAAACACTAAAGACAACCTTGTCAAGTTTGATCCCCGCTCACAAAAGTGCACCTTCCTTGGATACTTTGAAAGATTCAAAGTATCCAGTGTGTTCAATAGGGAAACTCAAATTGTGGAGGAGTCAATACATGTTAAATTTGATAACAAACAGCTTGACCTTAAAAAGACAAAGCAACTTGAGGATACTGCAGGTTTACTAGAACCAGAGCAAGTAGATATAGACAAACCAAAAGAATCCAAACAATTAGCGGATGCAAGTAAATCAGAGAAAGATGACAAAACATCATAAGATGAATCTGACCAAGTCAGAAGTAGTCAAAATAACTCAGAAGTCAGAACTAGATCGAAGTACAAGTCATCCCATCCTGAAACTCTTATTGTTGGAAATTACAATGATCCTTTGAAGACTATATCATCACTGAAGGACACAACCTTGTTTGGTTTATTATCATCAATTGAACCTACCTCTTTTAATGAAGCATTGATAGATGATGGATGGATCCTTGCAATGCAAGAAGATTTGAATGAATTTAAAAGGAATGATGTTTGGGATCTAGTACCCAAACCAAAGAAAAACATTATTGGGACAGAATGGGTTTTCAGAAACAAGTTAAATGAAAATGGAGAAGTTGTCAAAAACAAGGTCAAACTGGTTGCACAAGGTTACCGTCAATAAGAAGGTATTGATTACACTGAGATAGTTGCTCCAGTGGCTAGTTTATAGGCAATTCATATTCTACTCTCATTTGCTGCTTATGATAACATTACATTATTTCAAATGGATGTTAAAAGTGTCTTCCTAAATCAGTATATAAGTGAAGAAGTCTATGTTAAGAAACCCCCAGGTTTTGAAAGCTCTGAATTTCTAGACTATGTGTTTAAACTTAGGAAATCACTATATGGTATAAAACTAGCACCTTGGGCATGGTATGATAGATTAAGTAATTTTTTGCTTAAAAATAGTTTTGAAAGAAGACAAGTAGACACCACCTTGTTTAGAAAATCAATAAAATATGTTATTCTTATTATTCAAATTTATGTTGAAGACATTATTTTTGGATCTACTAATGGCACTATTAATGCAACTTGAAGTTCAAAAGAGCATGATGGGAGAACTGAAGTTCTTCTCAGGGATACAAATTCAGCAAAATCAGAAGGGCATATACATTCAACAAACCAAGTATACAAAAGAGCTTCTCAAGAAGTTTAAGATGAATGATTGCAAATCTATGGCTACACCAATGCACCCTACTTCCAAACATGACATTTTATTTAGTGTGTGTGTATGTACAAGATTTCAGGCTGATCCAAGGGAATCTCACTTAACTGCTGTTAAGAGGATCCTTAGATACTTGTAAGGTACTTCCAACATTGGCCTGTTTTATAAGAAGTCTACTAAGTACAGATTAAGTGGCTATTGTGATGTTGACTATGTTGGAGACAAACTTGAAAGAAAAATCACCAGTGGAAATTGCACATTTCTTGGTGAAAACTTAATCTCTCGGTCAAGTAAGAGACAAAGCACAATTGCAATGTCAATAGTAGAGGCTGAGTACATTTCAGCAGCTTGCTGTAGCTCTCAACTACTATGGCTAAACAAAGAACCTAATCCTGCATTCTAGGGCTAAACACATAGAAATTAAACATCACTTTATTAGCGACATTGTTCAAAAAAGTATTGAATATCCTGTTTATAGACACTGAACACCAATGGGCTAACATTTTCCCCAAACCACAAGTTGAAGACATATTTTAATTCATTAAGACAAATATGAACCTTACATTTATATCTGATTAATGTTGTGTTATGCCTAGATTAATTTAGATTCACATTAGTATGTATTTTATGTTTTGTCTATTCTCTTAAAAAAAAGCATGAAAAAAAGAACTTTCAAGTCATTTTTTCAAATGACAAAAGGGAGAGAAAGATATTTGAGAATAATTTCTTTTTTGATCTGTTTATGTGGGGAGAGAAAGTGTATGCATGAGGAGAGAAAAGAACTATAAAACTACTTAGACTTAGGGGGAGCCTTAATTCAGGGGGAGTCAAGTAATAAAAGCAAATAAATTGTTATAAAAAAATTACAGTTTTGTCATCATCAAAAATGGGAGATTGTTGGATGTTAACAAAGGTATTTTATGAGAACAATTTTTTTGGGCTAATGGCTTCATTAAGTGCGCATAAATTAAAACAAGAAAATCAGAGGAAGGTACTAGAGGAAGTGACTAGATGATGAGATTAGAGGACCCCAAATGCATACGCGTCTGCCTCTAAACATATGCTTCTGAAAGCAACATGCCTCTAAAGGTTATGAAGACTGCTTAGTAGAAGCAAAACCCAATTTGCTCCAAACTTGTGTAACCCAGCCTGTAGTGGCTTTAGTGTTCCTTAAGCAATATGTGGTTTTAGGTTGTGTTGAGAAGACTTCACATGTAGGGTCAAGGTGTAAATACCCTCAACAATCAATGGTTTTATGGTTGTGTGGAGAAGACTTGACTTGTAGGGTCAATGTGTTTGTTTGCCTCAAAAAGTCTGTAGGTGTCAGGTTGTTTTGAGAAAACTGACTTATAGGGTTAGGTGTTGTGTAATTCAAGGATTTGAATTTGTGGTTAAATCCTTCTAAGTGAAGGGACTAGATGTAGCTACCAAATTGGTGGCTAACCAAAATAAATCTTCTTGTGTCAATTTACTTTTGCAATATTTACTTTATTGCTACCTTTGATTACTTAAGTCTGATTGCTACTGTCTTTGTTTTAGTTAAAATCCCCAAACCCGAACCAGTTCTTGAATATAGGGTCAAGGTGTTGAGAAGACTTCACATGTAGGGTCAAGGTGTAAATACCCTCAACAATCAATGGTTTTATGGTTGTGTGGAGAAGACTTGACTTGTAGGGTCAATGTGTTTGTTTGCCTCAAAAAGTCTGTAGGTGTCAGGTTGTTTTGAGAAAACTGACTTATAGGGTTAGGTGTTGTGTAATTCAAGGATTTGAATTTGTGGTTAAATCCTTCTAAGTGAATGGACTAGATGTAGCTACCAAATTGGTGGCTAACCAGAATAAATCTGTTTGTGTCACTTTACTTTTGCAATATTTACTTTATTGCTACCTTTAATTAATTAAGTCTGATTGCTACTGTCTTTGTTTTAGTTAAAATCCCCAAACCAGAACCAGTTCTTGAATATAAAATTAAAAAGAATCCAACTTACACAAACGCAATTCAATCCCCCTTATCGTGTTTGCACCTTCACATTTAAAGGATTAATGGCTAGATTTCTCGATAGAGAGGAAACAGAGTGGAGCAGATAGAGAACAAACGTGGAGTTTGATAGACATGTTAAAACATGGGGGACAATTTAAAGGCTCGAGGCAAAATATATATATATATATATATATATATATATGAAGAGTTGTGGTTGAGGAAGAGAGAAAAGAATTTTTAAAGAAAAAAAAAAGATGAGAGAAAGAGAGTTTTTAAAAATAGAGAAGAAAGTGATGAATGTTTGAGAAAACAGAAGACATCAGAAGAAAAAATAATAATAGAGGATAAAAAAAAGGTAAGAAATAGAGGATAACATTTATTCAATTATAACTCATATTACACTTGTAACAAATACATTTAACAACTGTTATACTTATTACGTAAAGAGCATAAAAAGAAGAAGAAGAAGAAGAAGAAGAAGAAGAAAAACCTGAGGTCTTTCTAAGGATATCTAAACCAGATCCACTAATTTATATTACATATTAGTTTTGACTCACCAATTCTTAATACATAAATAGACTAACTCTCTTTATTTAACATCTTCTTCCTTAAGGGTCTTCCTTCTTTGAACTGTTAATTGATACAATGATGACGAAGTTTTCATGTTTAGGACCTACCTTCTAACTTGTCAGCTGTAACTAAGGATAATGAGATGATGTAGTCTTCCTTTTTCTCTAAGTATTTTGGCTTGTCTGGTAGGACTTTCTCCGAATATTGAATTGGAGATATAATCCTCCAAATATAATTCGTTGATAATATTGTAGGTGCTTTAACCCTTCTTCCTTATTACTTTTATATTTTCATCCAATCCAAAAGATTCATACAAAATGAGGCACAAGTCTTTCAATGATTTATTTCTTGCTTTCTCCTTATACTCAAGGTACTGAGCAAAGGAATGAGACATTGACATCTAAGTGTTGCACAGAGTGAACCTTTGCATACATTTTGTGAACCTCCTTGTATAATCAATCTTGTTGACAGTAGTTCACAAATGTAATGATTTCAAGATTTCTAAACATTTCAGCTCTTAGGTTGAGCAGATCATTTTTTAAGAAAGTCCTAAAGTCTTTATGAGAATATAGTGTAAGAAGATGATCATTTAGGAACATGAAGACTTAATACAGGATGAGATCATTTAGAACTGGTTTTTCCTCGAGGGTTTCTTGTTAAAAACTTTTAGGATGAAAAGGGATTTTTGAGAAAATGGTTTTTAAAGAAAAGGAAAATTTATGAAAAATATTGGGAAGAAAAGACATTTAAATAAGCATAAAAAAGAGAGAGAGATCAAAGCTTAGGTTTTAACAAGAGATGGTCAAAGAACAGTTTTCAAAAAAAG
The DNA here is from genome assembly GCA_037974755.1 of Cicer yamashitae. Lineage (NCBI taxonomy): Eukaryota > Viridiplantae > Streptophyta > Magnoliopsida > Fabales > Fabaceae > Cicer > Cicer yamashitae. The sequence goes on along the minus strand of JBBPBQ010000001.1, from coordinate 27,051,387 downwards.
AGATACAAACAAGGAGGAGACAACATGGATCAAGACAGATGAAATAGCAAGAACACACGATAAAACAGACAAGAAAACACAAGCATGCTTAAAAAAAGCATATAAGGTAAGACAAACTAGTGCACCTAAAATTTCAAATAAAAAGTAAAGCACTTGATCGATGACAGTCGATGGTACTTTAGAAAATTTGTCCTTTTCATTTGAACATATGACTGATTATGTTGATCTATCCATTTGAAACATTGTTGGTTTAATCAAGCATGCTTGAGTGTGTCTTCAAACCTTTGTAATGATGAGGGACTTCGACTTGTTGTCATTCATCCTTTTGAATTTGTGTTGTTGAGTGACTGGTTGCACTACTAACCATTTCTTCTAACGGGTTACCTACACATTTGAACATATATCATGGATCATTGAAGTTTTTAGAAAACTTAAAAGAGGGTTTGAATTATGTTTTTCCATTTCTGAAAGATACTACAATTGGTTAACCAAAAATATGTTTTTTATCAAATCATTCAATCTTATGATTAAAAACAGATTTAGAGACAAAGAAGTTGAATCATAGAGAACATAGATAAGAGAAACCGAAAGAGAGAACATAGATATTTTTATACTAGTTCACAACATAGCTGTTGCTACATCAAGTTCTCCCCTAACAGAGATATTTTGCCTCAGTATCGTTGTGGACTTAATCCACTATTACAATAAATAGCATACAAGTATTGTTTATGTTAGTCCAAAAGTGGTTTTAGTTACAATCCTCTGGATAATGTTTTGATGATAACAAAAACAAACAAACAGAGAATAATTATCCTCTAATTGTATCTGCTAAGTGTGCATATTAAGTTAAGAAACAAAACGAATTAAAAAATGATAAAAACCAAAACTAATATTAAGTGAAAGATAAAAGACTAAAATTATATTTAAGCTAAAGTTATATTTTTACGATGTATAGATAAATAAACAAAAAGAAAAGTAATATAAACAAATAATAATGACAAGATTATTTCCACTAATAAAAATATTATATTTTCTTAAACACTTTGATTAAGTGACATTTGTTAGACTTGCCCGAATATAATCCTTGCTTTATGCTATTTTATAGACTATAGATTTCTCGTTAGATATGACTTTTATATATATATATATATATATATATATATATATACACGGGGCGTATCATGCGAGAGGCTTTTTTAATGTGAGATACGACGGTATTAATTTTCAGCCTTTGGATTAAAACTAATGAATGACATTAAAATGTATACTAAAAACTCAATGCCTCGTTTTTTTCAATTCAGCACACCTCATCTTCTTCTTCCAGATAATTGCACCTCTTCTACTTCCTCGGGCAACCCACAAGATAAACCTCACTAACAAACAATTAGAGAACAGTGAAATTGGTATTGTCCTCTCGCCATCAACGTTGCATCTCACCTTCGGCGTCGCTGTTGACATCAATATCAGAAACATCTCCTCTCCTCAGTTTCGTCGTAATCAAAAACGTCTTCTTTCTTCGTCGTCGCTATGCCGCTATTGATCATAAAGGCACTCCTCGTTGCCCAAGAAAGAAGAAGAGATGTGACTGTGTGGGAGAAGAAGATGAGGTGTGAGTGAATTGAAAAAAAGAGGCACGTGAATTTTTTAGTGGACATTTTTTATTGGGTGTTATGAGTTGGTGATGGTACAATTGGTGAAGAAAATGATGAAAATATCACCATCAAACTTCTAGATGATTTGCTATTACGAAGTTCGGGTGATTCATTGACTTCTATTGTTGATGTTACCTACCCATCGTTTATGGTTAATATGAATGATCCAACATATTTTCAATATAGAACTATATTGGCTCCTAGGAATGATATTGTTCATGCTATCAATAAACACATGCTCTCAATGATACAAGGTGAAGAAAAAACATATCTTAGCTTAGATACTCCACAAATCTAGATGTTGATGGGTCTAATAATGTGCATACACCAGAATTTTTTAACACAATTAATGTATATGGTCTTCCAAGTCATGTATCAAGGTTAAAAGTGGGAGTATCAGTCATGTTGTTGAAGAATATAGATCAAGTTGATAGATTATGGAATGGAACTCGACTTATCTTAACAAAAATGGAAAAATATGTTCTTAAAGGAAAAGTTCTATCAGGAAGAAATATTGGAACTAAGATTTATATACCTAGTTATCATTGACACATTCTCATCTTAGAACTCCTTTCAAATTTCAGTGAAGGCAATTTTCGTTAGTTGTTTCTTTTGCAATGACTATAAATAAAAGTCAAGAACAATCTTTGTACTATGCAAGATTGAGTTGCTCTACGATATTCATGTTCATTTTATACGATTGTTGTTATCTGTCGTATTACACTTGATAACTTATATTGCTACTCATTATTATTTTATAAATTTGTATAGCAGTTCATTTTAACCCTCGTGCATCACACTGGTGCACGTCTAATTTACTTTAAAATCACTACGCGAAAAATAGCATTTTACAGCGCTTTATTTAAGCCATTTAAGCGCTTTTTCAAAAAAATAAGTGTTGCAGTATCTAGCGCTGTAAAAAGATACAACAAGGCTCTTTAAAATAAAAAAAGCGTTGTAAAATAGGTGGATATATTGCGCGCTTGTTATACTCGTTTTACAACGCTTTTTTGAAAAGCGCAGTAAATCCTTTCTAAAAACACGCTGCTTGTTATACTCGTTTTACAGCGCTTTTTTGAAAAGCGTTGTAAATCCCTTCTAAAAACAAGCATTCTTATTTATGCACGTTTTACAGCGCTTTTTCATAAAAACGCTATAATAGGTGCATTCTTATTCTAGTTTTATTAAAAAACGCTGTAAATAGAATTTTTCAAAAGGTTTTTTTAAGAAAACGCTGTCTTTTAATTTTTTTCCAAAATCATTGGAATCCATGTCATGTTATTTGACTTTTGCTTCGACACTGTAGCACCCATTTGAGCTCGGAAAACTTGTAAAGCACTATCAAATAAATGTGATTATTATAGCATTAACAAACACATTATTTATTTATATATATGTATATATGTGTGTGTAAGAAATAAATGAATATTACTTACGTGTCGAAGATAGTCTTTATATCTGAGTGATTGTTGTAATGGTCGTGCAAGGGATCTAAATAGTATATAACTTCAGAGGTCGCATTGTTTGCAAACAGCACCCAATGTGCCCTACAACAACAAAAATTTGGTTGGCAATTTTGTTTATACAACTAATAAATTAAGATCGCATAAATTAAAAAAGATATAAATAAAGAATATATAATTACCCTGAATTATATGGCGCAAGGAACAACTTATCTTTCTCTTTATTTCCCAATAGGATATCTACAACATATTTCTTTACATTAACTGGATCGAGTTTAAACATTGAAAGCTTATGCGGAGACAAGAATGAAAATCTATCTGACAATTTGCGCGTGCACACCAACTTCTCATACAAAAACCTTCAATGAAAATGTCAAATTAGATTAATTACCAATAAATTAAATTAATTACCAATAAATGCAATTAAAAGTACGTTTTATCTTAAATAAAGTATTTTACCTAATGTATAAGCTGATGATAGTACCACTAGCTCCTTATGATTGAGAAGTTTGTATATGTGCTCTTTTTCAAGTAGTTCTTCATACTCATCTCCAAAAATAGCTTTCTCCATGCTTATGATACATGAATCGTTGTTGTCCATATTCGTTTTTGCTTATATGTCAAGAGATGACCCAAATCGAGCAAGGCATGGATGACTTATTTTATGAGCAGCAACTGATTTTCCCCGATCCAGTTTTTGAATTTTGGCAGCTTTATTATCCTCCAGTTTTTGAAGTTTGCCAACTATATTACCCTCCAATTTTTGAAGTTTGCCAGCTTTATTTTTACCACGAACATCCAGTTCTGGTGTGGCTTTATTCTGGCAGGTTTGTTGTCCGGGTGGTTTTGATTGAATATGAAAAAATGAGGTTAATCAGTTTGTTAGTTAATTGAATATGAAAAAATGACAAATTTGCCAGAATAAATGTGACAAACCTTTTCCGGTGACGTGACTGACTCGTTGCGGGGAATCTTCTTGTCATTCCCTTTAGACTTTGTATGAATCTAAATAAATGTGAAATTAAAGTTAATAGCGGAAAAAATCAGCAATTAAATATAATCAATCATAATCATATATCGTGCAATTAAATATACATATCAATTAAACATACCTTATCAAGGGCAACAATATTTTTAGGCCATGCCACGTAACTACCTATTGCTTCTCCCATATACTTCATATCTCCATCGTTGTCCGGTATAGGCAACGGTGCATTTGGTTCAAAAGCAATCACAGGTCATACTTTGACATGGCCGGCAGGAATTGGAGTGTTGTGCAATACTTCTCCCAAGGTATTGTACAATGTTTCTTTTCCAACCTTGCGATGAGTAGGGGAGGATAAATACAGCACGCAAGTAGAGACACCCTAAACCAATGGTTAATACATAAGCATGTGAAACAATTAGGTTGAATGAATTTCTTATTTTATTAAGTAATTAATTATCTCAGGAAGACTTTTAAGACCAATGTTGCAACTAGCGTTTTCACTCTCCATTTGTATTTCACGTTGGAGCTGATCTGGAAGTTGCTTTTCTTTATTCGTCTTCACCAAGAGTGCCACTTGCTCTGTTAGGACTTTGAGCTTCTTTAATACTTCCTCATTAGTTGGATTTGGGCGCTTCTCTTGTGAAAAATAGCTTTTTGGAGTTACGCGAAATCCTTTCCCCCTCACGCGGCCGAAATATTCAAGAACATTAAATACTTTACCGAGTATTGTAGATTCTCCTAAAATACACGTAGGATTAAAAAGATAAGTTCAATATCATTTTTAAAATACAATATTAAAAAATATTAAAGTGATAATATACTTACACAAAGTTGTATCACTTTTTGAACATTTTAAAGTGATAACTCCATCTTTATTTACATGAGCCTCCTTCCACAAAATATGACGACCCAATGGTTGATCGGATTGGGTCTCTTGTAGCTATTCATTAAGATCATAAACAAAATATTAGTTAGAAACTATAGTTTATAATGTACCACATTATATAAAAGTGATGTTTACTTACAATTTTTTGCTCTAAACGTGCATATCCCATACGAGATTTTTTGTATGGATGTGTCGGATTTTTGGCCCTCTCGCGATTTGCCGTACTTATACTCTATATAAAAAAAATAACAATCGTGTAAAAGTTTAAAATACGCTATGAATATAAATAATAAAACACAAATGCTAATAAATTAATCACTTACCACAAACGCAGGGTCTGTACGTTTAGCTACAAATGCGCTCCATTCGTCATTTGATATATAGTGTTTATATATTTTTGGAGCTTCAACATTCATATTTCCATCACGATCTCTTAGATAGCAGTTTGACAGATGAAATCTAAATCCCCGATGTATTTTTCCGGCAACTCTAAGCATGTACGTTTTTCTCACCTCATCAACATCAAAAGCAGACTGCAAACCAAATAAAGACATAGTTTGAGTAAAGTATTTCAACGGAAAAACTTATAAGTAACAAAAAAGTGGAGTAAAAAATTTACTTGTATATCATTCCACAGTATATCTTTTGCATCCTTCAAAGCCTTATCTCTCCAATCGTCAATTGTAATTGGGATATTCTGACGAACAACAACACCAATATAACTTACCAACATGGAACTATTGCGCTCAATTGGCTGGCCACTTTCATTCCATCCCACCTAATAAACTCATATAGTAAGTACATGCTTTCAAAAAAGATAAAAAATAAACAGCAAACAAAGTATAGTATACCTCAAATTTTTTGCCATTACTTCTTGCTTTTATGACATTTTGCATAATGGTTGCACCACGTTTAACTTCATTTTCATAAGTCTTAGTGTTGACAACTTCCTCATTTTGACGATCTAAATCCTTGTTGGAATCCATTTATCTACAACAAGTTCAACATGCAGTTCAGTATAACTTCAACAAGTTCAATATGCAGTAGTCTAAGTACGTAGCAGTACAAGTTCAACATGGATTTTAGTGACAACAAAAAATTAATAAATACAATACCTGAAGAGTGCAAAGAAATACGTAGGATTCGTAGGGTTACGGCTTCGTTTAAGAAGGAACAGCGATAAGAGTGCGCAGAAATACGAAAGGTTTGTAGGACAGAGTAGGGTTCGAAGAAATACGTAATGAGTGTTCGTATGGAGTACGTAATGTTCGTAGGTATAGTAACAAAGATGGAGGGTTCGTATGGAGAACGTAATCTTCCCAATAGGGTTTGTAGGGACAGTAGGGTTCGCAATGAGAATGACAATGAAGAGGAGGAGGAAACTGAAGCCTAGGAAAGTTTACGTAATGAAGAGGAAACTGAAGCGGTTTACTATTATATATAAAACCCTATTACAGCGCTATTTTGAAAAAGCACTGTAAAAGACCTCCTTATTTTATTTTTTTAAAAGCCTATTACAGCGCTTTTTTAGAAGCCTTTTAAAGCGCTTGTCCAAAAGCACTGTAAACGACCTCCTTATTTTATTTTTTTAAAAGCCTTTTACAGCGCTTTTACAAAGAGCGCTTTAAAAGACCTCATTATTTTATTATGTGCAAGCGTTATGTGACCTTTTTACAGCGCTTACGGAACAAGTTCTTTAAAAGACCTCCTTATTTTAATTTTTAAAAGCCTTTTACAGCGTTTTTTCAAAGAGCGCTTTAAAAGACCTCATTATTTTATTATGTGCAAGCGTTGTAAAAGACCTCCTTATTTTTTTTTTTTAAAAGCCTTTTATAGCGCTTTTCCAAAAAACGCTTTAAAAGACCTCTTTGTTTTATTATGTAACAAGCGTTGTGTGACCCTTTTACAGCGCTTATGTAACAACGCTGTAAAAGACATCCTTATTTTATTATGTGCAAGCGCTATGTGACCCTTTTACAGCGCTTATGCAACAAGCGCTTTAAAAGACATCCTTATTTTATTTTATTAAAAGCCTTTTACAGCGCTTTTCCAAAAAGCGCTTTAAAAGATCTCTTTGTTTTATTATGTGCAAGCGCTATGTGATCATTTTACAGCGCTTATAGAACAAGCGCTTCAAAAGACCTCCTTATTTTTTTTATTAAAAGCCTTTTACAACGCTTTTTCAACAAGCACTTTAAAAGACTTCTTTGTTTTATTATGTGCAAGCGCTATGTGACCTCCTTCTTTTGACAAAAGAGCTGTAAAATTACAAGTTTATGTTCAGTTCAGTTCAAGTTAAATTTGTTAAATTACAATATAAGTTCAGTTTCTGTAAAATGCTAAATAATTAGTAAAATACCTATATTTGGATTTTGTTTTCTTCCAAATAATTAGTTAAATACCTATATATATCAATGCTAAATTACATGATCAGCTCATATTGGGATTATCAGTTCAAGTTCAAGAAAAATTCACAGTACTCAAACAAAGCTTTTTCAGGTTCAATATAAGTAGAAAATCAGTTCTCAAACACTTAAATTACATGAACTTCGTATAAAACACTAAGATCAAGCTAAATATAAGCAAAAAATAAGTATAAGCAGAAAATCAAATACAGTTCATCATAAATACAAAAATGCTCAATTCTGGCAGATCAAACAATTAAATTACATGAACTCAGTTCAGATTACATGGCTTATATAAAACAATTAAACACATTAAGATGCCCTCCTTCTTTTCCTGGTGCGATTCACATTTGTTTGTCCATTAACGATACAAAACGATGGATTAATCCAAATTCCCTCATCATGATCATCTCTAAGATATAAACCATCATCAGTTGAATCAATTTCATGTGGTTGTGATGATGCAAAAGAAAAGATCATTACCAACATCTTCATCATTATTGTTATCATCACTTATTTTATTGGTCGATAGGACAACAAACCATTTATCATCAGCAAGATCAGTGACATAAAACACTTGTTGAGCTTGCGACGCTAAAATAAAAGGCTCATCTTTGCATCCCACCCTATTAAAATCGACAAGCAAGAACCATGACTCATCAATCCGAACGCCATTATTATTATCGATCCACTTGCAACAAAATATGGGAACACGAAACATTGTGTAGTCTAACTCCCATATGCGCTCGATAACCGAAAAATATGATAGATTTGCATATATTGGGTTTTTGTCTTTTGCACTTGAGATATGCATCGCTTCAGCTACGAGAGTGACTCCGCTATTTTGCATAGTGGTTTGATCATCTTGTTCTTTGGTATAAAATGTGTAGCCGTTAATTACATAATCGGTGTAAGAAAAGACATGTAAACTCGAACCATTTGCTAACCACCTCAATCTCTGTGAAATGGATTCGGAGTCTATATCAAACTTTGACTTTATATGATTTTTTAACCATGTTATAAAATTTCGATTGTGCTCTCGAGTTATCCAATTTTGATTCCTATTCATCTTCAAACTAGATAACTGATCCTTGTGTATTGTAACATACGGTTGAACCTCATCATCATTGTGCAGAACATACAATTGTGTCTGCTCCCATTCTGTCCTTGATATAGTCATTAGTCTTTTTCCAATTATCCCATCTCCTGATATTCTTCCCGAATGATGAGACATGGGACGCCCTATGGATTCAACACTGGACAGATACTTAGTACAAAATTCAGCAGCTTCTTCGACCATGTACCGTTCAGCAATACAACCTTCTGGTCGACTTCTACTTTTTACGTACCCTTTTAATATTGTTATATATCGTTCTATCGGATACATCCATCTCATATAAGCTGGCCCATAAAGTTGTGTCTCCTTAACAAGATGAACAGTAAGGTGAACCATTATATCAAAAAACGAGGGTAGGAAATACATTTTAAGCTCACACAATCTAACAACAATTTTCCTCTGCAATGTCGGTAATTTCTGAGGATCAATCACTTTACTACAAATTTCCATGAAGAAGAGACATAATTTAGTTATGGCTCGTCGAACTTTTTCAGGTAAAATGGAACGTATACCTATTGGTAGCAAATGCTCCATTAGAATATAACAATCATGGGTCTTCAAACTTTTTAACTTGAGGTCTTTCATACAAACTAAATTTTTAATGTTTGAAGAGTATCCTTCTGGAACTTTAACTTCGTGTAGAAATTTACATAAAACAATTTTTTCCTTTCTAGATAGAGTATGAGCGGCTGGAGGTAGATATGTGCAATTTCCTTTCTTTACGGGACCCAATTCATTTCTTATTCCCATATCGACCAAGTCCAATCTTGCATTGATGTCATCCTTAGACTTTCCTGGAACATTGAGTAACGTACCAATAACACTATCAAATACATTTTTTTCAATATGCATCACATCGAGGAAATGTCTTACATACAATGACTTCCAATATGGCAATTCAAAGAAAATTGACTTTTTCTTCCACCCAGTTTTGACCAGCTCTTTGGCAAAAGGTTTGCCAAATTTATTGGTCAAACCTTGTACTTTTTCAAGTATTTGATATCCAGTCAGTGCTAAAGGAGCTTTATCTTCCTCTAATTTTCCATTGAATGCATTTCTCCACCCACGATACTGATGACTATAAGGTAAAAATCTACGATGTCCAAGAAATACATTCTTCTTACAATGTTTCAACCGCATCCAATTTGTACTCTCTTCACATATAGGACACACACACTGACCTTTAATGCTATATCCTGATAAATTACCAGATGCTGGAAAATCATTAATTGTGCCGAACAACATAGCCCTCAAATTGAAACATTCTTTCTTATACCCATCATAAACTTCCACACCTGTCTCCCACATAATTTTTAAATCTTCAATTAAATGAGTCAAGTATACGTCGATATCATTCCCCGGTTGTTTAGCTCCAAAAATTAACAGAGACAACATCATAAACTTGCGCTTCATACATAACCATGGAAGTAGGTTATAAATCAACAAAATCACAGGCCACGTGTTGTGTGAGATGCTTTGAAGACCATGTGGATTCATTCCATCAGTAGAAAGTGCAAGTCGTAGATTTCTTGACTCTATCCCGAATTCAGGATACTCGTGATCAATTTGTCAATACTTTTCATCTCTAATTCTTTCATCTGCATGCCATGTCAAGTGTTTTAAATCTTCTTCACTGCGATACATGCGCGTAAATCTTGGTATTATAGGAAAATACCACACGACTTTTGCTGGAGTAGATTCTTTCTTCTTATATCGAGAGACATTGCATTTCGGACACACCTTTAGTAATTCATATTCATTTCGAAATAAAATGCAACTGTTAGGACACGCATGAATCCTTTTGTAACTCATGCCAATAGAGCACAAAATTCGTTTAGCCTCGTAGGTTCGACTGGGAAGTTCATTATCATCTGGCAACATATCTTTTAAGAGTGTTAATAATTCTGTGAAGCTTTTATTAGACCATCCATTACTCGCTTTTAAGTTGTACAACTTTAATATCGCCGATAGTCTTGTGAATTTAGTACAACCATTATATAATGGTTTATCTGCATCACTCAACAAACTTTCAAACATTTTAGGACAATCCCGAAGATCTTCTTCAACTGCTTTTGCAATCTCCTCAACTCGGTCCGGCTCATATGTATCTGTGTCGAAATCAATTGAAGCATATGTCGAACCATTCTCAAAATTAATGTTTCCTTTTTTTTTTCTCACCATGTCTTATCCAACATGTATAGCTTTGATCAATTCCATGTCATACTAAATGTCCTTCCAATTCATCTACTCTAACGCGTTTTCCAAAACAACATTTTAAACAAGGACAAACGACTCTATTTGGATCTTTTGCATTCTTCACTGCAAACTCAACAAACTCCTTCACTCCATTTTCATACTCTTTTGACAATCGATTGGCAGACATCCATTTCCGGTCCATTTTATATGACCTATATAAATGCAGTTACACAAATAATAAGCTACTGATCATAACACTATACCAATCTATAGTACACATATCTAATATTGGAAAATAGAAACCAAGGTCCAAGTCTGATTTCAAAACAGAACAGATCAAGAAATTTCAAAAAAGAATAGACTTTATATGATTTATTATATAACAATTTATCAGCTTTAGTGACAACAACAAATTAATAAATACAGTACCTGAGAAAACGTATCCAATTTGTTTTAAAGGAGGAGCAGTAGATGGGCGCACAGTAGAGGAGAGGAGGGTTCGCAGAGTAGAGGAGATGAGGGTTCGTAAGGTTAAGACAACGTATTAAATTTGTTTTAAATTTGTTTTTATTTATTTAATATGAATGATTTTTATTTAAAGTGAATGATTTTACAGCGCTTTTATAAAAAGCGCTCTAATAGGTCCTTTAATTATGTGAAAGCGCAAGTCTTTTACAGCGCTTGTATAAAAAGCGCTCTAATAGGTCATTTAATTATATGAAAGCGCATGTAATTTACAACGCTTGTACAAAAAGCGCTTTAAATGCTATGTAACATAAGGTGGGAGCGCTATATTTTATAGCGCTTGTGTTTAAAGCGCTCCAAAAGGCTGTAAACATTATGTGAGGGCGCTTCAATTTACAGCATTTTTTTCAAAAGTGTTGTAAACATTATGTGCAAACGCTATGTGATCCTATATGACCCTACAACAGTTCTTTTTCCACAGCGCTTGTCAAAAAAGCGTTGTTGTATCCTCCGTTATTTTTAACATATTATACAACAGTGTGCTTGTATTTAATAAGCGTTGTAAAAGGCGTGCTATAAAATGTCATTTTTGGCGTAGTGAATAATAAAATTTATTTCAAACTCATTTATTATTGATTAAAAAAATTAATTTTGACATTTAATAACTTAGATATTCATTGTTAAAGATTTTAATATGAAAAAATTCACATTTAAAATAAAATGTATCTCTCAAAAATAATTATTTTAAAAAAAATTCAAAATAGTTTTTCATGAACACTCTTATATTCTTTTGTTTCAATGTGAACACTTCGGTACACTTTTGTTTTAACATGTACCATATGTACGGATACCTGGACCGTTTGATGGACCGGATAGGATAGGCACGGATAGGATAAGGAGCAGGATAGAGACAGGATAGGATATGGATAGGATAAAGAGTTATCATGTCCTGTGTTTGATGTGCACATGATAACAAACTTGATAAAATTAGTTTATCCTATTCAGTGTTTGATACACAACAGATAACAAGATGATATGATTTATATTTTGATAAAATGACAAATTTGTCCTTATAATCTATTTAATTTTTTTTCTTTTAAAATAACATTCATATAATTTTTTATAAATAAACAAAAATGCTAAAAAATGTAAATAATTTATGAAGTAATTTTATATACTTGAAAAAAATTGTGATTTCTTTATCCATCACAATTGAAGAATGACTCACTATCATAAAAATGTAAATAATTTATGAAGTAATTTTATATACTTGAAAAAATTGTGATTTCTCTATCTATCACAATTGAAAAATGAATTAGAGTTTGTTTGATTCAAATCCCAAAAACTCTATTTTAGTATTTTAAAATTTAAAACCTAAAAAATTTGTTTGGATTACTTGTTTTTAAAAACTATTTTGTAAAACTATTTTTAATATTATACTTTTTAAAACTAAAAAAGCAAAACAGATAAATGGTGTTTTACTTTTTATTTTTCAGTTTTTTTAATTCTCTCGTCAAAGACTGTTTTAAAAAATTAAAGTCAGCAAACAAATTTTTTTAAATTTTCTTTTTAAAAACAATTTTTTAAAATTTATTTAGAAAATAGTTTTTTAAAAACTAAAAAGTAAAACACAATCAAACAAGCCCTTACTATCATAACATTAGAAAATAATTATTATTTTTCATCAATTTTTTTTATATTGTTATAGAATAAAATAAATAAGAAAACAATTAAAAACATCATATATCAAAAAAAAGAAATCAATCTGAAGAAAAAATAAAAAATAAAAAAATAGAAGAGTGCCAAAAAAAATGGAAGAGTGCCAACTCGAACACGACTTATTGAGGTTAGAGGAAGAGAGAAACACGAACAATGATATCCGGTTGAGAACGAATTATTTTAACCCACTCAATATCCGGTTGAGAACGGATTATTTTAACCCACTTCAAATCAAGGATAACAAAATGCGGCTGCAACCTGATTATTTAAAAATTTTGATTAGCTTATCGTATCCGATTGGTGCATCAAACAAAGGATTGGGGAGGGATAAGATACGTGTATCATATCGTTTCTCGTTATCCTGTGCATCAAACGGGCCCTAAATGTATAGAGACAAGTTTTTTATATTAACCATGAAAAGGTCAATACAATTTTAAATTGATATGTATATCATACATCCTAAGTCTATTTTCTATAGTGAATATATAAATCCAATTAGGTTATTTAATCCAAAACAAATTACCAATTAGATTAATAAAACATTTTGCCTACAAATGTTCAGAACTTAATTCATAATAGGGACATTGCTTTGAAGCCTTCAACTGTTACAAGACCTTGAGATCTGAATTCTGACTCCTAAATATCAAGGATTCAACTTGCATAACCAAGTCATCGAAAAAGAGGAAGTAGTGAGAAATTGAAACACAAGAATCACGATATGAACAAGTAAACCTCGTCAATACGGCACTCGTTGCGAGACTGAAATTGGGTATTTTGTTTCAATTCAAATTCACAATTAACTCTTTCAATCTCTACATAGGGTTTCGGTCTCCTTCACAACATCAATGATCAATGATAGGACACAATCAAATTAACTAAATCATATAGGGACACATTCGCAAATACTAAAATGTATAGTCTAACTTTTTTCCATTTAAATGTCAGCCTCGTCAAATAAAATAATAATATGCATAAAATATTAAAAGTTTAATATATAATATAAAAAATTAAAATTTAATATAATAATTATAGTAATAATAAAAATATTATTTATTTTTTATTTAAATAGATATAAATTTAAAAAACATTTTGAAAAAATTTGATCTTGTCTGTATAAATTTAAAAAACATTCTAAAACTCAATAACCAAATGTAAAAAATGTGAAACTGCAAGTGCGCAAGAAGTGGTATCGATAACGTACATTAATGTATTGAACGTGTAGGAGGCAACGATAGTTGCTTAGACAGTAAGTAGAATAAAAAGTCAATGGAACAATATACTCTCGCTTCTTGGATGGGTATTAAGTATGAACAGACCACAGTTAATGTAGGCTTTGTTTGTGATTAAGTTTGGAAAAATTAACCCTATACCCCATAATTTGACCCGTACCCTCAAAAAAAATTTAAAATGGCAAAATTACCCTTCAAATTTTTTTTACTATTTCACTAAAATCAGAGTAAATTTTTTTTTTTCACTATTTCATCAATTCCGGTGCCGTAAAAAATAACTCCGGACACTCCAAGATTTCCGGAAACCTTTGACCAAGATCTCCGGTACACAAGAGCCTTCCTGAAATCTTGGTTTGAAGCTTTCCGTTACACGCTACACTTCCGGAAACCTTATTTCAAGCTCTCCGGTACACAACAAAGTTCCGGAAACCTTATTTCAAGCTCTCTGGTACACAACAAAGTTCCGGAAACCTTGCTTTCCAAGCTCTCCGGTACAGTACATAAAAATTGTGTTCTGGGAAACTTAATTACAAGGTTTCCGGTACACAACTATTTTTTTTTATTTTTAAGTTTTTTGAATTTTATTAATTTTTTTAAATGTTAACAGATATGGATCAAATGCTACCATTATTGGATAAACCATGCGTCGATACTACAAATATTTTTGAGACGGATCAGGTATGAATAATTTTAATTAATATTAATATTGTAAAAATATATTATTGTTATTATTTATAATTAATTTTATTTCAGATATTTCTTACAAGAGACGCTGTTGTGAATTGGGCTAAAGAAATCGGTATAAAAAATAAAGTTACTGTTATTATCAGAAGATCAGATATAAAGACAGGAGAGAAAGGAAGGAGAAATAAGTTAATATTAGGTTGCGACAAAGGAGGAAAATACAAGTATGCTGCTAGCTCAACTCGAAGTTCAACAAAAAAGTGTGATTGTCCTTTCAAACTTAGATCAAAACCATTAAAAGATGGTTCAGGATGGACAATTAAAGTAATTTGTGGAGTTCACAACCATGAATTACCTGATACTTTGGAGGGGCATGCATTTGTTGGACGTTTAGATGAAGAAGGAAAAAAGCATGTTCATGACTTAACAAAATATAATGTTGCACCAACACACATATTACTCTCATTGCAAGACAGAGATAAGAACAATGTTACTAAGATCTCACAAATTTATAAGCAGAGAAGTATGATTCGATTGCATGTGAGAGGTAATAGAACAGAGATGCAACATTTATTCAAGTTAATTGAAGATGCAAAATATGTGTGCTGGAATAGAAAGCGTGAAGACTCAGATGTTATGAGGGATATTTTTTGGGCGCATCCAGATTCAGTGAAGTTGTTGAATTTGTTTCTGATTGTGTTGATTATGGACAGTACCTACAAAACCAATAAATACAGGATGCCATTACTTGAAATTGTTGGTATGACATCAACAGAGATGACATTTGTAGTTGGATTTGCTTATTTGGAATCTGAGCGGGAAGAAAACTTTTGCTGGGCTTTAGAGAGGCTAAAAGAACTGTTTGTCACACAAAACAAATTTCCTAAAGTAATTGTGACTGACAGAGATCTTGCGTTGATGAATGCAGTTGGCATTGTATTTCCACATGCTGTTAACTTGCTTTGTCGATTTCATATCGACAAAAATGTTGGAGCAAAATGCAAGCAATATGTCTTAAAGGATAGACAAGAGTTAGTATTGAATATGTGGAAAGACATTATGTATTGCAGTGATGAAAAAGAGTATATAATGCGCTTGCAAATGTTTGAGCAATCATGTGTCGATAATATTGTGTTTGTTGACTACGTGAAAGACACTTGGTTGATTCCTCATAAGGAAAGGTTTGTTGAAACATGGACAAATCGAGTAATGCATATGGGGAACACAACGAGTAACAGGTATGTCATGTGACTCTAAAAATTTGATTTTGTAATTATATTATATTTTGTTGGATTGTTCAATTGTGACAATTTACATGTAATGACAGGGTTGAGTCAGCTCATTGGAAACTGAAGTTGATGTTGGAACACAGCATGGGTGACTTGTGCAAATGTTGGGAAGCTATGAATAATATGATTAGATTGCAACATAAAAAAATCAGAGGCTCATTTCAGAAAAGTTTCTATGACGAAGATCATGAACACAGCAATCCATTTTATCAGCGATTGAATACATTTGTATCAAGAGAAGCTCAAAGACGTATTGCTGCAGAATATGAGAAAGTTGAGTGGGTAGGTACTGATTCATCTGTATGTGGGTGCTCTCTCAGAAAGACATACGGGTTACCTTGTGCTTGTGAATTGGCACAATATAAATTGATGGGTGAACCGATTCCTCTAGATTCTGTGGATATTCAATGGAGAAAATTAAGCATGGAATGTGAACTCACCCACGACACAGAAGATGGATCAGAGTTGGATATGTCTACGGAGATGAATGCATTATGGAAACGCTTTCGATCACTCGATGTTATAGGAAAGCGAGTGTTGAAGAGTAAGGTGCGTGAACTTGCTTTTCCAACTATGAGTTCGATGTGTCCACCACCTGAAAAAGTTAAAACAAAAGGTCGAGTGAAGAAGAGTAAGGGTAAGAAGCCTGATGGATATGATGTATATCGAGACCCTTCTTACTTTGAGAATGTTAATGCAACATATTGTGAAGACCCTGGTTCACAACCATCTCAATCATCAAAGAAGAGACAACTCTCTCAATCAAAGAAACAACCCTCTCAATCATCTCAATCCTCAAAGTATAAGTTGTGGAAACAATTTCCCGAAATTATTCTGCCATACATTGATGACATATTTGATGTGGCAGCGGATGGAAATTGTGGTTTTCGCGCTATTGCATTATTGCTTGGATATGGTGAGGAGTCTTGGTCTTTGGTCCGCAATAGTTTGGACCAGGAGATTGCTTCGCATGTAACTCCATATGATAGACTATTCACAGGACGAATTAGAGAAGTAAGAGATTCGTTGAAGATATCAAGCTTAGGTGTTCAACCCGTAGAGAAATGGTTGTCCATACCTGATATGGGTTACGTGATATTGACAACATATAATATTATTCTCGTCATGTTTGGTCAAACATTTTCAATGACTTTCTTTCCTATGAGGGGTTCACACTCAGGAGCGACAACAAATGATCGTATCATATGTATTGGTTTTGTTAATGGAAATCATTGGGTTCCGGTAAGATTGTCTAACTTTTTTATGTATTCATTATAGTCCATTTTTTTATGTATTAATTTAAAAATAATCATATGATCTTATTTTGCAGTTAAAGATGAAATATGGATTTCCAATGCCAGATATTGCACCAGGTTGGATTTCCTCCCAGATCTCTTCCGCCGTCACCCCTAATAACGTCATGGCAAGATTACATGCTGTTACTCTATCTACATCGGGTGGAGTGTAGAACTCACCCCTAATAGGCAACCCCAGAAGATTGGCAACATCATCTAGAGTAATCGTCATTTCACCAAATGGCATGTGAAATGACGATGTCTCAGAATGCCATCTTTCCACAAACGCAGATAACAGGGCGTTGTCAGTCATCTTCAAACTACCCCTCTGTAATGGGTTCAGTCCTGACAAATTCACCCAATTCTCTATGGGTCGTGGAAGTACCGGCGGAGTGAATTGCTGCATTTTCTTTCCATGCGCAACAATTTTCAGCAATGGTCGCTCCTGTATACAAACAAAATAAATAACATTATAATTAAATAAATTAATAAATCATAAGGTCCATTATACATTAATAAATAACATTATTAATTAATTAATTATAAAAATAATACATTAATAATAATAATAATTAATAAATAATAATAATAATACATTAATAAATAATAATACATTATATGCTCCTCACCAGGTCCCTGAGCTCCATCATGCTCCTCCTCCATATGCTCTCCCTCCTGAGCAGGTGCAGCCTCTTCCTGCTCATGTACATGGACATGCTCATGTACTATATGAGGCTCCTCCTCATGCACTATAGGAGGCTGCTCCTGATGATACACAGCCACATCTGGGATAAATCGATAATCATGATCTCCCTCATCATCGTCTTCAACTATCATCCGTCTTCTTCTCCTTGAAGCTGTCGGTCGAATCCTCTCTGGAGGATTCATCGCGGATGATGTAGAAGCATCAGTGTCACGCGTAATTCTTATGATTTTCCCGTCTCTTCCTCGTGCGCCCACTGAAAAATTAAAAACAAATAAATCACAGTTAGTTATAAAATTATAATGAATTCAAATTTTTTTTAAAAAAAAAATTAATGCAATTTCCGGAAAGCTTGGTGGGCAAGGTTTTCGGAAATTTAGAAACACATGTACTGTACCGGAGAGGTTAAACCAAGGTTTCCGGAAATGTGAAAAAAAAAAAAAAAATTACTGTACCGGAGAGGTTACAAACAAGGTATCCGGTAGTTTACAAAAAAATCTTCAGTACCGGAGATGTTAAAACAAAGGTATCCGGAAGTTTGTAAAAAAATTATATGTACCGGATAGGTTAAAAACAAGGTATCCGGTAGAGGCCTATGTACCGGAAACCATGGTTTCAAGCTTTCCGGAAATTTGGAAAAAAAAAACTTACTTTTTGTACCGGAGATGTGAAATTCGCAAATGGTAAATTTTTTGTACTTTTATTATATAAGGGAGGGCAAAATAGTCATTTCGCTGCTATTTTGGGGGTATAAGTATAATAAGGGGTGTATGGAGTAAAATTTTCTTAAGTTTGGGATTTACTTGTAAAGTGATTTAAGTCTTTCAAAATTGTAAATAAGAAAAAAAAAATTCGTTCTATGGTTCCACCGTTGTAGACATGAATGAAATTTGGAAAAAAAAGTGTTTTTATGGAATTTATATTCTCTTTTGTTCCTTCACATCACCATAATTGTAAGATCGGTTCTGTATCGAATCTCTATCCTTCGAGAAAATTATGGTTTGTATTTAATATGTAATCTAGGTTCTTCATGATGTTCTTTCTTTGAGACATGGATTCATATTTAATAGCCTCTAATAGATACTATCGAGTCTATATTTTTAACTTCAGAAGCAGAGATTTCAAAACAAAATTGAAGAGGCAGTGATGTATCTGCAAATATTTAAAAATATAATATCTAATATAAAAATATAAAGAATATTTTTTTTCTCTTTTAATGATATGGTAAGTGTACGTCCACACCACCCATGTATTGGTACCCATTCAAAGGTACCTAAGAAAATACCTTAATTTAAATAATTTTTAAAATTTTATTATTTAAAAAAAATTTATCAAATGATTAAAATACTTAAAATAATATTTTATAATAAATTATTTTTACTAATTTTTATTTGAAATGTTATTTTTAAAATTCTTTTTAAAAATATAATACCATAAAAATCATTTTTTTTTAATCTGTAATAAATAAACTCATTATATCCGTAGAAAAAGTTTAATTATTTATCAAACAATCCATTATACATATACAAATATTGTATGAGGTAACTAGTATGTTATAATATCATTTTTTAAAATGCTTGGTGAGTTAAAATTTATTTAAAATATATATCAAAACTAATTTTTAATTAAAATTATATCTATAGTAGAAAATTTATCTAGTGTTGTGCACGAGCTCCTACTGGTTATTAATGAAACATTACTTTTCTGTAAAAAAAATGTCAACACCATAAATGACAAGCTAATCTTTATATATAAAATTTGTTTAAGTTTATACATGAAACATTTTTTTACTAAATTTATGACAATTTTGTAAATTTTTATACATTATTATTCTGGCTATTTATTAATTTATTTTTTGTTTCTATTTTTCTTTAGTGTGTTTTTTCATTTGCCTCTTCAACTTTTGTAGTTTTCAATATTTCTTAACTTTTATTTTCTTTTCACATATTATAGCTACATCAACAAACATGTTAATGATGGTGTATTAACATATGTTGAAAAGAAAAGAATACAAATTAATTAGTTGTATTTACAAAAGTGTTACTATAATGATTCAATATCTTGTTATTTAAACAATAACTTTATTTTATCAATATAAATAAATAAGTTATTCTATTTTAGAGAATTTCAATTCTTTTTCTCTATTTTTTGTTATTGATCTTTCCATTTTATAATAATACTTTTAGGGTGCTGCAAATAACTAATACAATTGAAATGTCAATTTATCGCAATGGTTTCTTGCACTTTCAATTTTGCTTTAAAAAATATTATTCCATCTCAATTCTCTAATTTTAAATTAACAATATATTTGACTGTATCCCATTAACAAACACTATTAGTTACAAATGCTCAAAGGTTCTTCAACGAAAATAATTATGGCTAATCTTTCAACTAAAAAGGAGTAACAATGGTGCAAACAAACCAAAATGTATCGTGTAAACAAATAAATAAATAATGTCTGTTGAAATAATATAATTTTCATTTCGTGTGGAATATTTGACATTATTAGTTACATATATAATAATTTGGCATATATAACATTATTAATTACCAATGTTCAAAGGTTAATCAACTGACAATTAATTATATTGTTAGTTATACTATATCTTTATATTTTTGTTTTATCTATTTTTGTAGTGAAAAATAATTATATATTAACAATGCAAAAATTACATATACACATATAAAAATATATCAACACTTGTAACACTCGGGTCACATTCTAATTTTTTTTATTTTTAAGTTTGCTATCTAAATATATTTCTAGTATGTCAGTATCTATAGACCAAAACTTTATCAAGTTCACATCGTTTTATCGAATATGTGTTTTGACCTCATTGTCCAATATTGATAAACATTAATATGATATCAATATATTTTTTACATTTAATTAATTCATTTTAAATTATTGTTGGACACTCCGGTGAAGCTAATCATTATCACTAAGACATTTCTATAACCAATAATATTTTACTGTGTCAAGTAGCTAGCAATAGCATCATTGGGGAGGAATATAAATACTAAAGAAGAGGTTTTCTATGGCAAATTCATTTATTGAAGAGTTTTAGTAAGTTGTTTTTTAAACTAATAAATTAACAATAAATTAGCATCATAAATCAAAAAGCTATATTCTTATTTTTTTATTTTAAGAAAAATTATTCCATAAGAAAAATAAAAATATCATTTCATTGTTTATAAACAATACACTAATTTTTTTACATTTTATCGTAAAAAATATTAAATATTCACTATTATAAATAATAAATTCAGAAAAAACTAAATTTTATTTCACTAATGCTTTTGGTAAATAATATTTAGTTATTACAATTTTTTAAATGATAGAAAATAATTTTTTGTTTAAAAAAAATTCTTTAACTATTAATTTAATGACCAAATATATACATTTTGAATTGTCGAATGTACCGTAAAAATTCTCACTAAAATATAGATGACAATATTTTTTTTAAGTGAAATAGATGACAATATAAAGGGGGTTATTTACACATATTTTATATGCTTTAAATATATACATTTAAAAATAAAACGTTTAACTAACAAATGAGATGAAATATATAAATACAAAATAACTTATAGTAATTCGTAAGAAAAACATTATAAAATCTATACACACATTAACGCAATAAAAAAAGGATCATGGTTTTTTGGACACTAGTTGACAATAAAAATGATCAATTTAATATTTTTTTAGACAATATTAGTTTTAAATAAGATTTTGTTAATTTTAAATTTGAAAAACATTCAATACGAGGTTCACTTTTATCACAAAAAAATTATTTTCTTAGAGGTCTAAAGCAATTAATTGCCTTGGGGCCTTAACCTTGGGTCAGCTCTATTGGATTTATAAATTGTGTGCTCTGATAATATTTATACAAAAATAAATATAAATTCTTTTGTAATTATTCAGTGGACTTTAAAATTTTTTTTACTTTAGATTAGATAGTATTCTCCCACCTTAAATATTTTTTTCATAAAAATAGAGAGAGAAAATAAATATATGTAAAAAAATGAAACAGTAAAAAAAAGCGTAATCTATATTAATTTTAAAACTATTTTTGTCCATGTGACACTCTACGGATGATTCTATTTTTCAGTCATTCTACAACAAATACAATTATTTCAACATCAAATATTATTTCTATATGTAGCATGATTTTATCATTTAATACTAATTTAGTATCAAATGTCATTTGTTTAAACCATTAAATGTATTTATTTGAATTCATATATCATGTATAGTTACTATTTATAGATGTTTCAAACCTGAAATAGTACACATTTAGAATAAATCTATTTTTTTTTATAAAATTGTTGCCACAATAAAATGGTTAAAGCATAAAACATGATTGATTCTTTTAGTGTAAGATATATGAAATTGAAAAGAGAAATTAAATTAAATAACTTTATGCTAAAGCATTTCTTTGTATTAGAACCAAAAAAAAATATTTCTTTATATTTTTTTGATATACATAAATATTGAGAGAAAAAGTATTCAACACTCATCTACTACACAATCTTCAATTTGATTATTTTAAATGGAAATACTTTCTACATTAAACGTCTACAATTAAAATGCAATTGAGTTATTTATCATTCATTAAATTGTATGACTAAAAATATGACTTTGCATTAAACACTAATTTTCAAATTCAAATTCATTTTGCAATATTTAAATGGTTGATCAAAATAATTTTGTACTACGAAAACACTCAAGGCTCATTTCCCAAGTGATATTTTCATATTTCATTTTGTTATAGGGTTATTTTATTGTTGATATTTTAATTTCTTATTTTTCTTCAAACAAAATCATGAAAGTTATTCTTTAATAGAAATGTTGGAGATCTTAACGACAATTTATCGATTGTGGTATATATAAGCACCAACTACAATCATAAAAGTTATTTTTGTACTTCCCACAAATTATACTAATAATAAAAAAGACACATATTCTATAAAGATAATTGTACAGGTGGTGGCTCCTAAGAGCTTCTTACACCATAGACCTCTATGTCAGACAGAATAAATGTACCTCACAATTAAAAAATACTGTAATAATGACTGTATTTCAAATAAAAGATTTAGGATCGAAGTTTAAAAGATAAGAAGAAAAATATCGTGTTAACTATTGCCAAACAAAAGTGACTACAAGATGTCATTGGTGTTGATAATAGAAAATTTATGTTTCTCCCTTTGAATAATCATAGGTTATTGGCAATTCTATCTTATTTGTTTTAGATTGATATTTTTCTTATGATTTAATGTATCGTATAATCATAATGTTTTATTATTTTTGTAAATATTTTTATTTACTAGAGTTATATAATTTTTTTAATCTCTATATTAGTTTTTATTTTTGATTTTAGTCCATGTAAAAAAAATCGCATTTGTTAGTTCATATAAAAATTATCATTTAAACAGTTTTAGTTCTTATTAGAATGTCATAAAATATTTTTAAATTATTCTTTATCAGTCGTGCTAACAACATTTTAAAAAGTTTCGCTGCAAAAATTAGTTTAAAATTCGATTTATATATCTATATTTCCGTTATTTATATCTTGAGTTTATAGTTTTTAAAAAATTCATATTTAATTTATCATAAGTAAAAAAATTTAAAATTTTGTGGAGAACATTTTTTATAATATTTTAAATATGTTTATAAAAAATCATTCAAAAATATATATGTACATTCCGGCAGAGTTTATAAAAACTACAAATGTCCAACATCATATACACGATTTATATGTTTTATTTTCATTTATTAATGTTTCGAGAGTCACATAGTTTATGCGCAAAAGATTGACTCCCTCTTACTCTTGTTATAATGTCTTTCAACAAAATTTATGCATATTAATACAAGTAATTATAGTAATAAATTTATCTAAAAAGTGTATTATCTTTATATATTTATCTCAACTGATAATAATTATTGATACAACAAAAGAAAAACAATTATGTTTTTTAATAAAAATTTAATAGCGGTATTTTTGTAAATAAATCATCAATGTATATTAAATTTTGAAAATTTGAAAATGATCTTATATTAACGGATAAGCAAAACTAAAATTTTGCCTTAAAAAAAAAAAAGGAAAAAGTAAAAAGTAAAATTGTAGTCTCTCTACCCGGTAATAATTGTCATATTTGAAAAAAAATTTATCTCAATTTTCATTTTCAATT